>JADLZN010001725.1:0-220431 GCA_018155175.1 Sinocyclocheilus anophthalmus | reverse complement strand
ATGATGTCAGAATTTTCTTTTTTGGGTGAAATATATCTTAAAAGCATCTGAACTAAACATATATCAACACACCTGTCAAAACAAACTTGTCAAAATCTCTCAAACAACTGTCATGCAGGATGGACTAGAGAGCTCAATCCATTTAGTTTGTGTCTTCAAGGAGTTACTGAAGGTTAATTAAGCCCCATTAAATAAAATGTAACCCTTCCTATTGAGGCTTATCAGGAATGAATTATTCTAAATCAGCCGTAACAATATAATCAAGAGGATTTGGTCATAGAGAGACTGACATAATCCTCATATGAACAATATTAGCAGTATCCAAAAATGATTTGCTGCGAAGAAATGGTTATCAGTTTGTAATTAAAATGAGATGAGAAACAGAATGATTGATTACTCAACACAATGACAGAAAAGGTTATGGGAACAGGATCTCCAACGTAGTCTTTTTATAGCTGGTTAATTTCTAGATGAAACAAGTTAATTCCAGGAATATGTCATCCATCAACTACTACACAGCTATGTGAAATATTTTGAAGGCTTGTCAGTGACAGTGTTTTTACACCTTCACGTTCATTTGGAAAATCTACAGAGTCCAATCAGCACTCGCAGGACAAAACTGCTGTTCTTTGCTTTGTTGTGCCTTAAGATGGCACTCTTTACATGTACTATCAGATGTTCTATAAGAAATCAGATAGCAGGCCTACTTAATAATGCTGTATTAATAAGACATTATTGTGGTGGATTCTGGGGCTAGCTGTCACACTTTTTACTCAAGTGAATATTTTCCAAGTAGGTTTATTTTTTGCAAGTCAATTTATGTATCACTTACCTTTTAGTGTTATCAGAACACAACAGCAGGGCAGTTGGTCACTTCTTATATTTAACTGACATTTAGTCCATCTTACCTTTGATGCTTGTACATTAAAATATATGAATATATATGAAAGTCTTTACAGTAATGTTTTAATTTTTAGCCAGTGCAGTTGAGATTATAGCTACATTTGTTTCCCAATAAAGTAGTAAAAATATATTATTCATGTTTTTTCTATCCTTTTTTTATTCAGCCAGTTAAATGTAGACAATGTATCCACAGTACTGCGGGGGGGGGGGGGATATGAATAGAAGATAAAATGATAAGTTAGATAGATCTAAAAGAACTTTCCTGTTGGTTTGCAGAGCCATTTGTAATGGTGTGAAAAGCAATCGCTTGAAGTTTATTTCCAGACGATACCAAAAACAGCGTTTTGGTTTTTATTCCATAATACAAATTCCTGAGATCAAAGAGGTGTTTTTTTTTAAATCTAAAAAACATTTAAACCCCTCTCCCAAAACAGGTCAAGATGTGAAACAATTATTAATCTTTTATACGTAGATCTACCATAAAACTGGCCAGTTGTGCATTAATTTATTATTTTATTATATATTTACATATAATAAACTCTAATAATCATACAATTATATACAAGTAGTCAGATATCAGAGAGGCAGGAATTATCTCGTCATTATTTGTATAATATATTCATCATTTTATTATTAAGTATAAACTATTAATTTAATGTGGATGTATATACAAACTATAAAAATGATGTCAAACAATGTGTGCTGAGATGCACGGAAGAATATCATATTATATATTTTGTCATCATATTATTTTTAAAATGGTGTGTGTGTATATATATCAATTAATAATTTCATTAATTAAATATTGTTTACGCGCACACAATGACATCTATATATATATTAATATATATATATAACACACTACACATATAATTAAAAATTGTATAAATATATATAATATAGATGCTGTTCAATATGTATTATTACATGTATTGTACAAAATCTATAGTTAGTTACGACTTATTAAATGAGAAAAGCTGTCCTAAAAAATGCTGTTCCTGTCCCATACTCACCAGTATGCTCTTGTACATGTTTCCATTGTTGCAGAACTCCACGCTGACCCTGATGATGCATGAGTCGTCCACCTGTCTGTTGTAGAAGGGCAGGGAGGTCATAGAGACCGAGCGCTTGTGAGAGGAGACCAGGTGAGGGTCAGCTGACGCTGAAGAGGAGGAGGAGGAAGATGGATTCAGGTTGAGGTCCTGCTGAGAGCTGGAGGATGAACTAGACATGGTGGAGGAATCAGGAGAGGAAGACGAGGGAAAAGCCTCAGTGTTCTGACCACAGCTGGAAAGAGACTAGAGATGAGAGGAGACAGTCACATTTTAGAGACAGCACCATCACAATTATTTTCAAGTGTGACGCAACAGTACTGATACAAATAGATTTGGATGATTAGATATAGATCAAAACAATTCCAGGTGACTTAACTTTGTGAGAGATAATGTAGAGTTGAACTGTCATTATAATGACTGAATGATAAAATGACATCAATTTTGTTGATTTGAGCTTAAATTATTTTATTATGCGAGAAGAATGAAAGCATATGGAACTAGCTCCATAGAAAATAGAGGATGCTGCTGAACGCACCAAGGTTATGGGTTCAATCTTGTTCAAATGTAGCCTCAGTGCATATAGCATGAATGCATGAATGTAATGTTGTGAAAGAGCATTCAACATGTTATTAAAACTTTTCAAAACTGAACAGCAGCTTCAAACGATGGAAGCGATTAGGACAAAAATGTCCAAGAATTTGAAGCATTCAAGTGCTGACGTCTGTCTGTCCCTGAATACGGTGCAGAGGGCATGACTCCTGACACACAGCACGCTTTTTTAATGCTGTGCTTGAATCATGGCAGCGACGTAAACACGAGCGATGGGATATTAAAAACAAGGACAGAAGCTTTAGTAATGATGTCAAAGTCCTTAGAAGTGAACAGTGATAATATCTCCATGACCTTAAAAGACATAAAATGGCTCTTATGCACACCAAGGCATTTGCTTGATCAAAAACACAGTAAAAACTGTAATATTGTGGAGCATTATCACAATTGAAAATAACTCTATTTGAATATATTTTAAAATCGAATTTATTGCTGTGAATTTTCAGCATATTAATCTTTTATTCCGTGTCACATGAGCTTAGGATGCTGATTTGCTGCTCAAGAAACATTCTTATACTAATATGAAAAGAGGTGTATTAAAACTACATGTATTAGGAATAAAAAAGTGAAAGTCCCTACTGATGTCTAAATCCACTAAATGAAACTGTCTAAATGAATAAATGTAAATGTGTATGTGTTCACACACAAGTACCGGTGCTATAAAAGACGCTGATTGAGAAGCGGATATTTCCTCAATTTCAGAGCCGCTGGATCCTGCCGAGGACACACTGATCTGGTCTGCGTTCTTTTTGGACCCCTCGTTACCTGATAAGAGCCTGCAAACAGATTTCTCCTATATTATGCTAATAAAAGCTTGCAGCTGACAGGACAGTTGCAGCAAACTTAAGTTAAAATGGTGTTTAAGCTGAACTTATACTCACGATGAGAGCTTTTTGGCGAGAGTTCGGTGCCTCCAACCGCTGTTGGATGGAGAAGTGTCATGAGGAGTCTCCAGCCGTCTGGAAAATTCATAGCTGAGGACAGGGAGACATGGAGACAGGGAGACATGAGCACAATTCAAATCTAGGAAAAGGAGTAATGTCATGCCAGATTTTGGAGGGAATCTCTTTAAAGATATAAAATTATTTGTGAAACTTCAGGGACTTGTAAAGACATCAACTTCAGCTTTATATTTTATAATTTGCATTCATTTATTATTATTTTTTATTTATATTTGAAAATTTTATATTTGTATTATATTTGATATTTTATTTATTTTGCCATTTTTAAGACTGTTTTGTTCTGTTATGTAAGATTACACTTCATTCTGTTGTTTTCCATTTTGTGTCTGTTTATATTTATATTATTACAAATTATATTATATTTTTGTAGTCTCACCTTTCCTGATCCGACAGCAGTTTCTGACTCTGTAGCCAGGCAGCAATCTGTGGATGATGAGGTAAAACATACTGGGAACACAAGGCCTGCAGCTGACGGATCTGCCTTAAAATCTCATATTCCTGCAAAACAGTGCGAGTAATTCCCATGAAACGAAGAGGCAAAGCGGCAACATAGAGCAAAAGATTAAAGAGGAATACAAGGAACAAAGCCACGACTGTTACATAACACACCCTGCACAAATAATCAGTCATGAGATTAATATCAGTGTGCGCCTTCAGAAGAAGAGAGTGCTCTGTAAACATAAGACTATCTCTACGGCGCCAACGTCAAACCGCCGCTTCACAGAGGACTTCATATTTGTTCAGAATGGGCTCTTTAAGATCACACCAAATCTATAGCAACAACAACATCTGGACAAAGATGGCTCACTTTGGGTACATTTAATTAGACAGTTAAGAAGATAAACAAAGAGAAGTACTCACCCGTCTCCTCTTTTCAAAATGAATGAGGCCACCCTGTTAATAGTATTAACAGAAATAAATCAAAATGATACATAATGACAATTCTGCATGTGCAACCAAATGAAAAGTGGATATAAAAATAATTAATTTACATTTTCAAAAGAAAATATGACTGATGCAAACATCAATGTGTTGCTAGGTGTCTGCTATTGTTTTTTTCCCTTAGTTGCTATGCAGTTGCTAGGGTGTTCTGGCTGGTCACTTGAGTGTTATTAGGGTGTTCTGGCTGGTCACTTGAGTGTTGCTAGGGTGTTCTGGCTGGTCACTAGAGTGTTGCTAGGGTTTTGGGCATGATATTTAGGCACATTCTAATGCAGCTACTATGATGTTCTGAATGGTTTTTAGCATTTTTCTTCAAGAGTAGTCTGATTGTTGCTAGGGTGTTGCTAAGGCGTTACTAGGGAGTTCTGGCTGATCGCTAGAGCGTTGCTAGGGTGGTGGTGTGCATGATTTTTGAGCATAGTGTAAAGCAGCTACTATGATGTTCTGAGTGGCTTTTAGCACATTTTCTTCTAGAGTGGTCTGAGTGTTGCTAGGGTGTTGCTAAGGCGTTGCTAGGGAGTTCTGGCTGATCGCTAGAGCGTTGCTAGGCTGGTGGTGTGCATGATTTTTGAGCATAGTGTAAAGCAGCTACTATGATGTTCTGAGTGGCTTTTAGCACATTTTCTTCTAGAGTGGTCTGAGTGTTGCTAGGGCGTTGCCAAGGCGTTGCTAGGGAGTTATGGCTGATCGCTAGAGCGTTGCTAGGGTGGTGGTGTGCATGATTTTTGAGCATATTGTAAAGCAGCTACTATGATGTTCTGAGTGGCTTTTAGCACATTTTCTTCTAGAGTGGTCTGAGTGTTGCTAGGGTGTTGCTAAGGTGTTGCTATGGAGTTCTAGCTGGTCATTAGAGCATTGCTAGGGTGGTGGTGTGCATGACTTTTGAGCATATTGTAATGCAGCTACTATGATATTCTGAGTGGCTTTAACACATTTTCTTCTAGTAATCTGAGTGTTGCTAGGGCGTTGCTAAGGTGTTGCTAGGATGATCTGAATGGTCACTAGGATGTTTCTAAGTGGTTGCAAGACAGTTGCACACACCCTAGGTGTTCCATGTGTTTTTAACACACAATAATATGGCTGTTTGGGTGTTCTGAGTGTTTTTAGCGCATGCTCTGCTAGGGGTATTCAGTCTAGTAAAGGCATTCTGAGTGTTGCTGGGATGTTGCTAGGGTGTTCTGTATGTTTTAAGCACGCAATAATGTAGCTATTAGGGTTATGTGAGTGTTTTTCAGCACATTCTCTGCCAGAGGTATTTTGAATGTTGCTAGGGCCTTACTAAGCTGTTGCTAAGGTGTTGCTAGGGTGTTGAAACCCTGTTCTGGACAGCCATTAAGACATTTTTAAGTGGCTGCAAGGTAGCTACTGTGGTGTTCTGTTGATTTCAGTGCCCAGTTGTGTGGCTGCTATAGTGTTTAGGGTGTATTTAGTGCATTCTGTGCTAGTGTATGGTTACTAGGGAGTTGCTAGGTGTTTGCTAAGCAATGAAAATGTAATATGTTGCATGAGCATCACTAACAAAGGCAAGCACTCAGTCATTTCTAAACAAACATGATTCTGATTCCAGCCTCACCTCCACAGTGTCCGGTAGGGCAGTGTCCAGCATGGTCAGTACTGTAAGGTATGTCCCCAGATATGGAACCGTCCCTCCAGCTGAGCTCTGTAAGAAATCACTCTGCTGTTAATCACCTGAACAGCATCACTCAAAAACACTGATTATTAAACAGAAAAAGATCTGTCATCATCTTCACCATCTGTTTCGTTAGAGGGCATCTCTTGGATGTTTTTGTGGTAGTGTTATCCATGTCAGTTTGACTCCCATCCTAAAATATGTGAGAAATAGCATGTAGTCAAACTAAGAGGTGACACTCTAATAATGATAAAATTACATAGCATAAACAAATACTAGGTAAAACAGTCAAAACTGAGCCCTTTGTTTTTTGTTCATCGATCATAAGAACCATGCTTTCATGTGAACTCTGAGATCAGGTCATTGCTCTGATAATCTCAGCACACTCTGGTCGAACAGAGAAGTCCGTTTTAGACAAACATCACCTGTGTCTCAGTCCGTAATATCATAAGTGGATTAAGAGAGAAAAGAACTCCAAATGTGAGATCAAATGTCTTCCACTTGAAATTGCACAAGAACGCTAAATTAAATTCACATGTCGCTCGAACTGATTTCAAAAACCTGGATAAAGACAGCAAAGTCTATTCAAGACATATTGATTTGTGGGATCTTTTCATCAGGTAGCACAATGTCCCAGTGCTGTTATTGTTAACTAAATCTATTCATTTTTGTAAATGAAATAAAGCTGAAATAAATATTATATAAAAAACTTGAAAATGTTGCCTTGTGAACCAACTGAAGTAAAGAGGTTTAAACTGAAGTACTAACATTATTAAACTGAAATAAATTATAAAAATTTAAAAAACACTAATACAATTGACAAATGCACATTACAAAATTACAAAAAATTAAATTAAAAACTGAAAATGTAAAAATGAAAGCTAATTCAAAAATGGTAAAATATTAATAAAAACTACGATAGTATATAAATGATACTGAAACTGATGTGTTCATAGCTTACATCCACAAAGATTTCTCGGCTGGTCAGAACACAGTTCTCATCAGGGAATGTTTCACACAGGTTCTCAAAGACAGACATGGCCTCTCTGGAGATACAGAATCAGAGGTTTACAACAAAATATGGCTTAACCTTAATGTTTTCAACCAATGGCTCAGGTTTTCTATTAAGCCATTGGAAAAAAAACTATATAGAGAACAAAACCAGCTATACGAGACCAGTGTTGGGAAGGTTACTTTGGAAATGTAATAGGTTACAGATAAACTACAAGTTACCCTATTTAAAATGTAATAGTAGTGTATATTTTTCAATTACTTTATTAAAGTAATATAAAGATTACTTTTGATTACTTTTCTAAATTTCTAACAAATGTTTTTAACTGTTAATCATTTTCAAACATTTAAAGCAGTCACGGTTAACTTTACAGTAGGACTCAACACTTACTACTGTCAGACTTTCAAAATCCTTCATCACTTGAATTAAGATTGCAATGATTTCATTTTAAATCACAGCCACTACAAAATCAGACTTTAGCACCTCTTTTTACTGTGAGATCGTTCTGAGGTTACATACGGATTTAAAATCATAATAGCTTTTGAAATCAAATCATGACATACCTATGACAGGCATCTAACAATGCTTTGGAAAAAACAGTTAATCTTAAAAATTAAAGTAAATAACTTAAATAGGAAATCAAACAGAACTAAATGAGCATGTGTCCTAAACTCCTGAACCCTGTGTCATATTTTAGAGCAGTCAATGCAATTTGGGAAAGAACTCAATTAAATCTGTATGTGTGTGTGAAAATATTCAGATGTAACCCCCTTTTTAATTGTTAACATTTTCATAAGTAACTGTAATTACATATTATTTCTCAGTAACTGTAAGAGACTACAGTTACATTTATTTTGTATTTACACTGAACAAAATTATAAAACGCAACACTTTTGTTTTTGCCCAAATTTTTAATGAGCTGAACTCAAAGATCTAAAACTTTCTCTATGTACACAAAAGGCCAACAACGGGTTGCATAACCAAAGAATTTCTGCACATTTTAGAGTGGCCTCCTAAGGCACACCTGTGCAATAATCACGCTGTCTAATCAGCATCTTGGTATTTCCACACCTGTGAGGTGGATGGATTAATTCGGCAAAGGAGAAGTGCTCACTAACACAGATTAAGACAGATTTGTGAAAAGTATTTGAGAGAAATAGGCCTTTTGTGTACATAGAAAAAGTCTCATGAAAGTCTTCAGCTCATGAAAAATGGGGGCAAAAAAAAAAAAGTTTTTTTGTTCAGTGAAATTACAAATTCTGTTACATATAACTAGTACTCCCCAAACACGGACTATAGCGACTATAAAAGCCCATAAGATTTGTGTATCTGTACCTGCTGACAGCAGCCCATGTCTTCCTTAGTCTATAGATGGGGTTGGACTGAAGCGCAGACAAAATGGCCTTAACAGAAGAGAAGTTCTTCAGCTCTCTGCACACCTGCGTGAAAAGAAAAGTCATTCTTTAACACAGTTTTTCACATGATCTGTGAAAGAGTCTTTAAAAAGACTAAACACGAGAGTGACTTTGAAACACTGAAGATCATTTAAACCTGCAGCTGTCTCTAAAAAAAGAGCGAACCTGTGCAATCCCAACCCATTTCTCAATGACTCTGGCTCTTTGCGTGACAGACGACGAGGATCGAAGCAGAGAAGTGATGACCCAGTTGGTGACCGCATTGAACTGGGCGATGGTGGCCCAAATAGTGGGTGAGAGGTTCTCCTTCTTGTCCCGTTGAGACCACACACAGCCCAGACACTGGAAAGGGACCACCTTCATAAACAGGTCCTACAACATCAGGAACACCAACATTACAAGTCTATATGAACATGAGGAGTCGCACAGAAGCAAAGAATAAAAACTTGCACTCACAGCGTCCATTCGCGTGAGCTGTTCAGCAACACCCGCAACGGAGAAACCCATGAAATCTGCCAGGTTATCTGCCTCATAGACCCCTTTATTCAAGGCTGATTCTTCTATTTGATCAACTGGACCACCTGCCACAACATCAAAAGACACTGATTCAAGAGGCTAAATGTTGATCTACACACATTTTTATAGCAATAAAAAACTTAAAATGATGTGCAAATCAAATAAAAAAAGCAATAATTCTCAATAATCCAATCTATCTATATAACTGAGAGACTATATAGAATATTTGTGCATTTGTAAAAAAAATGAAAATGTGTACATTTAAAAAACAAATACATAAATAATGAATTGAAACCGCTTTATAACACTGCAGCCATAGTTCAAAGTAAGGACTGCAAAAAGAATACTACATAATATAAGGTAATAGTAAATATGGTAAAAAAAAAAAATAAAAGATATATATATATATATATATATTGATATGATATATATATATATATATTATATCATATAAATTACACAAAAATGTGGGGTCTGTAGCTTTAATGTTGTTTGAAAAAGAGCCCTTATGCTCACCAATGGCTGCTTTATGGATCAAAATACACTCAACAGGACCTTGTGAAATGCTATTACATCTTAAAAAAATGTTTTAAAGTGTAATTAATTCCTGAATTTTCAGCATCATTACTCCAGTCTTCAGTGTCACACGATCCTTCAGAAATCATTCTATGTTGATTTTGTGCTTAAGAAAAGATGGAATGATGTAGAAAACAGTTTTGCTGATTAATATGTTTGTGGAAACTGATACATTTGTTCTGGACTCTTTGATGAATAGGAGAATCAAAACGAACCGCATAAATGAAGAGTTCATTTGCAAAAACAGATAACTCAGTTTTTTAACATTTTCAAAAATCATGTTTTTTCATTGTTCATTCCAATTATTCTCAATCAAACTGCAGTTGGGTTATTTTGATTAAGTAAAAATAACTAACTAGCTGACAATAAAAACATGATAACATAAAAGAACCATGATTTTTTAAATTTAAAAAAAGGAGTTATCTGGTTTTGCAAATAAACATTTTCAGCCTACAACAATAGCTGACTGATGAGCACATCAAATAAAAAAGTGATAATCCACAATAGATTATCCAACAATGACCTTCAGCCTGGAAGTTCTTAAGGAGCGTTTCATAGTGCTTGGCCAGGGGGAAGAGAGCGGGGTGTCCTCTCAGCTGTAAGCACATGAGACGCAGGGACGAGTGCATGGGAGCATCCCTCAAATCATCACTGTACTCCTCCAACCACATCTGAAGCACAGTCCACAAAGAGCTGTGAGGAAACCAGGAAAGAAGAAAATATTGAAGCTGTATTTTCAAAACTGTTTTACACAAACTGTACAAATTCACAGCACTACAGAGCCACAGTGTTTTATATAATTATATATATACAGTTATAATATACTGTATAGCCTATAAGACGTGTGTGTATAATACACACATCAGCTTTGTAAATCAACAATGACAGTTTAGTATACTGCACATTAGAAGTTAAAGGTGACAAAAATCATATTATCAGAGTATGTTTTTACCTGTTAGGGTAATTGGTGCTGTCAAGCGCAGAGGCCAGGTTGTCCCTATTAGGAAAAAAATGAAAAAGTACAGTTCTTTACAAATACTATTTATGTATAAACATTACCAGGACTGTTTGTGTTTAATTATTTGAAGACGTCTTGTCATAGAACCGTCTCGACAAAACAGTGTAAAAAGAGACGGTAGCTATAAATCCAACTACCAAGACACACCTTTATATTTTACATGTTCAAGAATGATATAAAGACTGATGCAGAACTGCTTAAAACCTTTATTTATTAGTACCTACCTGCATTGTTTTCCAGTAAAAAAAATATCTAAAAGACACATTTACTAGAGAAGCTTAATAAATAAATGCAATAAATAAAATAAATGCAAAAAGTGTGATAAATAAAAAATTGTGCAACAAATAAATAAAGTGTAATAAATAAAAATAGTGCAATAAATAAAAACTTGTGCAACAAACAAATAAATAAATAAAGTGTGATAAAGAAAAAACGCGTAATAAATAAAAAATACAACAATAGTGTAACAAATAAATAAAGTGGGATAATAAAAAAAGCGTACTACATAAAAATAGTGTAAAATAAATAAATAAAGTGTGATAAATAAAAATAGTACAATAGTACAACATATAAATAAATAAATGTAATTAGGTGTATATGGTATTGGTCTAACATCCTTCAAACTTTAAAAGTGATGCTTTTAATTTGCAAGATTTAACCAACACCCAAGGTACGAGCTGTGTTTTCAGACAAGTCTGTCATATTCTGTAATTTGTCTGGCTGATTTAATGAAGAGGCTTTTACAAACCAGGTGTTAAATCAAATATGTGAAACATATCATTAAGCACTGCATAATTAATATATGCAGGGCTTCTTCAACGTCATAAAGAAGGTTGATAAGTATATAAAGCCATGAACCCTCAGAGATGACCAATGGAAACAGAGTTCAAGGAAGTGGTCAGTGATGACGTATCTTGATGTAGGGGGGAAAAAAACAACACACAAACTAGAGATAAGCAAATGCAGCTGGCCATCACAAACTCACATTTGCATGTGCACACATCTAAACACACACCTCTGGAGGAGCATCTCGATGAGTTTGTTGGAGCTAGTGAAGGTGCGATACGTGGACAGCAGTATCCTGCCATAGTCTTGCTCCTGACAGCAGGGGTCCAGAAGGTGAGAGACCAGCTTGTCCAGCGTAGCCGCTTTTAACCTGCGTACTTTACATGTTCGGTACTGAACGAAGGCCTCTGTAGGATCGGCCGACTGCTGGACCGGCTCTCTGCGCAGGGTGATCCCAAACACCGCCCCGTCTTCATGCTCCTCACCCCACTCCTGAACAGGCTCCTTTGCCACAGATATGAAAAACATTACTACTAATAATAATACTGTAGTGATAAAAAACATTACTACTAATAATAGTACTGTAGTGATAAAAACATTACTACTAATAAACATTACTACTAATAATAATAATTACTGTAGTGATAAAAAAGTACTATAATAATAATACTGTAGTGATGAAAAAACATTAATACTATAAATAATACTGTAGTGATAAAAAGATATTACTACTAATAAGTAATACTGTAGTGATAAAAAACATTCTAAATATATACGTAGTGATAAAAGACATTACTACTAAGAACTAATACTGAAATAATACTGTATGCTAAAAACATTACTACTAATACTAATACTGTAGGAGAAAAACATTATACTGCTACTCATAATAAGACTGTAGTGATAAAAACATTACTATACTAACTTATACGAATACTAATAATAATACTGTAGGTAAAAACATTACTACTAATAAAATAATATAAATAATAAATAATCTGTAGTGATAAAAACATTACTACTGATACTAATAATAAGACCTGTGTGATAAAAACATTATACTAATAAACATATTACTAATAATAATAATAATACTGTAGTGATAAAAAACATTACTACTAATAATAATACTGTAAATAATACTGTAGTGATAAAAACATTACTACTAATAATAATACTGTAGTGATAAAAACATTACTACTAATAAACATTACTACTACTAATAATAATAATACTGTAGTGATAAAAAACATTACTACTAATAATAATACTGTAAATAATACTGTAGTGATAAAAACATTACTACTACTAATAATAATAATACTGTAGTCGATAACACATTATACTATAAACCATTAATACGACTAATAATTAATACTGAGGATAAAAAATACATATAAACATACTAATAATAATAATAATAGTACTGTAGTGATAAAAACATTACTACTAATAATAATACTGTAGTGATAAAAACATTACTACTAATAAACATTACTACTAATAATAATAATAATACTGTAGTGATAAAAAACATTACTACTAATAATAATACTGTAAATAATACTGTAGTGATAAAAACATTACTACTGCTACTAATAATTAATCCTGTAGTGATAAAAACATTATACTATAAACATTACTACTAAAATACTAATAATTAATTACTGTATAGGGATAAAAAATTACTAATAAGAACATGACTACTACTAATAATACTATACTGTAGTGCTAAAAACAGTACTACTGCTTTACAATAATAAATGTATGATAAAAAAAATTATACTAATAAACCTTACTATAATAATACTAATACTACTGTACGTGTAAAAAACATTAATCTAAATTAAACATTACTATAATCATAAAATAATACTGTAGTGTAAAATATACTGCTATAATACTCATACTGTAGTGATAAAAACATACTAAGAATAAAACATTATATACTAATATAATAATACTGTAGTGATAAAACATTATACTAATAAAATTATATAATAATAATAATAGTACTGTAGTGATAAAAACATTACTACTGCTACTAATAATAATACTGTAGTGATAAAAAACATTACTACTAATAATAATACTGTAAATAATACTGTAGTGATAAAAACATTACTACTAATAAACATTACTACTAATAATAATAATAATATGTAGTGATAAAAAACATTACTACTAATAATAGTACTGTAGTGATAAAAACATTACTACTAATAAACATTACTACTAATAATAATAATAATACTGTAGTGATAAAAAACATTACTACTAATAATAGTACTGTAGTGATAAAAACATTACTACTAATAATAATACTGTAGTGATAAAAACATTACTACTAATAAACATTACTACTAATAATAATAATAATACTGGTTGTAAAACATACTACTGCTACTCATAAAATACGGTAGTGATAAAAACATTACTACTAATAAACATTACTACTAATAATAATAATAATACTGTAGTGATAAAAACATTACTACTAATAAACATTACTACTAATAATAATAATAATACTGTAGTGATAAAAACATTACTACTAATAATAATACTGTAAATAATACTGTAGTGATAAAAACATTACTACTAATAATAATACTGTAAATAATACTGTAGTGATAAAAACATTACTACTAATAATAATACTGTAAATAATACTGTAGTGATAAAAACATTACTACTAATAATAATACTGTAAATAATACTGTAGTGATAAAAACATTACTACTAATAATAATACTGTAAATAATACTGTAGTGATAAAAACATTACTACTAATAATAATACTGTAAATAATACTGTAGTGATAAAAACATTACTACTAATAATAATACTGTAAATAATACTGTAGTGATAAAAACATTACTACTAATAATAATACTGTAAATAATACTGTAGTGATAAAAACATTACTACTAATAATAATACTGTAGTGATAAAAACATTACTACTAATAATAATACTGTAGTGATAAAAACATTACTACTAATAATAATACTGTAGTGATAAAAACATTACTACTAATAAACATTACTACTAATAATAATATCTGAGTGATAAAAAAACATACTACTATATACTAATACGGTAAATAATACGTAGTGATAAAAAAATTACTACTCTATAATAATAATACTGTCGTAATAATAGGTACAGTAGTCACCAACAAAGGTATGTACGTTTGCTTTTTAATTATCTCATGGTTCCACATCAGACTTCTGTTTTGTTTGGGTTTGATGTTTTTTGTGTTTGGGTTTTTTTTTTTTTTTCAGGTTGTTTGTTGTGTGCTTTTGTTTAGTTAGATTAGAAAAGGAGTTCTTTAAGAATTAAAGCATTTCCTTTTGGAGGGAAGGGATATTGTCTAATTATTTTTTTTTAATATCTTTAGTTAATATAGTAATCACAAGAATATATTATTTAGAATTCTATTAAATATCTGACAAAATATGTGGATTATTATGGTGAAACAAATAATAAAAGTAGTGACCACCAAGTTACAACACCTACAGTAAAATACACACTTGTTCCAAAGTTTAAAAACTACAGTAAAAAAACAGTAATATTTGAATATATGTTAAAATTTAATTTATTCCTGTGATCAAAGTGAATTTTCAGCATCATTACTCCAGTCTTCAGTGTTCAAATCATTCTTCCAGAAATACTCTAATATGCTGATTTGACTGCTCAAGAACAATTATTTTTATCATGTAGAAAACGCTGTGCTGTCTAAACGTTTTTTGTAATGCATTTCTTTACTGCATTAAAGATGAATAGAAGACGACAAAAGAAAGCATTATTTAGAAATATTTTGACACAACTTATAAATGTCTTACATCATTTTAATCATTTAATGATCTGCTGGGTTAAAGATCATATGTAAATAAATAAATCTATGACCTAAACTAATGTATTTCGTACATTTTAAAAATCTTCATATTATAACATTGAGTTTAGCAAGAGGACCTTCATGAAACTATAGATCGCACCTAAAAGGATGAGATATTCTACATCAATACTATCAACAAAAAACACTACCATATGCACTATTGTATAACAACATGGGGACCGGGCCTGTCAGCTAAAGCAGATGGATTTGAAAACCCACAGACATGAGGACAAAGAGTATTCTGACGAGCAGCGATGTGACTAAAATTATGGACAAGTCCACACACCAAACACACACACACACACACACAAACCACACCCACACACACACACACACTGATGAGGTGGGTTATGTGCTCACCAAAATACTTATGAGCTCCGGTGGCACATCAACAACATCAATTACAGCCATTATTGCCAAGCTAACAAGGCGAGAGCTGAAGATGTGAAAACACAGGCAAGCAAAACAAGAGACTACTGCTCAAATCCAAAGTGCTTGAAAAAGGAATAATAGCAGTCGCTAGGGTGTTTTGGGTGGCCAGCAAAGTTTAAAACTCTTGTTTTTAAGGCAGTGGCTATTTGAAACAGCATGTCTGCCTCATAACTACAGCTATTGTAACTCACAATCTGAATATAACATGGGTCTTTCCTGATGAATAAACAAAATGAAATGTCTTTTGATTTATTCCAGTGAACAAACACTACAGCTAATGAGAAGCTGTCCGCAGCTCAAGAGGAACAGCACTTCAGTTCAAAGGACATGCACCTGGGACCTTGTATTTTCAGCCTGGGACGCAACACATATCATTATACATAAAAAGCATATCATTAAAGCTGCATAATATGACAGGCACAATGATTCTGTCTCTCAAAACATCCTTAAATCATTTTATCTTTACGCTCCTACCCATTCTCAGTGCTCTTTCAGCTCTATATCTCCTCTAAATGGTTACTGTAGACGCATTCATAACATTTTTCATTCGATCACACGAGGTCATGGGCGTCTGCCATCAGATAGCAGGACACGAGAGAAACTGGCTATTACTCAAGGAACAGCAAAAGAATAACGTCTGCTTTCTGATGCTCAACAAACCCTCCAGGCCATGTGTGTTGTCAGTAAAGCACAGAACTGGCACATAAGAATTTTTTTCCCCTCAACAAAATAAGCTGTTCAACAAAAGCTGAACTGGAAGTGCTGCTGACTAGGTCATTTACTTTGGCTTAATGTCTGCTGCCCACATTCACCAGGTCAAATCTCACAAAATAGAGGCACATGACACACACCACTGGGCACAAACTGCTGGCTGCTGATGATTAGTTAGTTAGCACAATGAGACAAATGTGACAGAAACAAAATTGAAAACAGGTTTCACGTCAAAACCAAGTAAATTATATCGCAATGTGTCTTAAATACAGTATATTCTATAAGATACACTCAATATTATAATCTCTTTCTACTCTTATATATATAATTTTTTGATATGCATTTAAAATGCATTATGGTCTATTGAAGCAAGCAAGCAAGCAAACAAACAAACAAAACAAAAAACAAAAATTAAATTGTACAGAAAGATGCGGTAAAAAAACTAACTTCTGTTTTGGCAGACAAAAAACTTCTAATACATCAACTGTGGACAGATGATTGGTTTGAACTATTTTCACTTGATCATTAGATTCCGCTATTGAATCAATTTCGTTGAACCAAAATGGAAAACAGGTTTCACAGCAAAGTAAATAATAAATAAAATAATATGCAAATGTGTCTTAAAATATACGATATTCTAGAAGATACATCATATTATACTCTCTTCTTATATTAACATATATAATTTTGGTGATCATTAAAATGCAACTTGGTCTATGAAATAAATAATAAATAAATTGAAATGAACGTGCAAGCAAGGACAAATGGGGAAAACCAAATTACTGTTTGGACCGGAAAGAAAAAAATAATAAATTGCATAAAATTACAACCATTTTTTTTACAAACATTTTATTTGGTATTATATTTATTTTTTGGCAGTTTTGTGATTATGATTCTGTATTATTACTGTGGTATGCAACTGCAACTGCACGTTCTGGACTTGGCAAATGTCTATTGTCCAGCTACGTATGAAATTATTGTTTATTTTGCTTTTGTCATTGTGAAGCGTCCTTGAGCTTGGGAAAGGCGCTATATAAATTAAACATTATTATTGTTAAACTTATAAGAAGTTTAATGTCATTTTATGCAACATAATATAAGTTTAATGTAATTTTATGTGGCACTATGTTTAATGTATTTTTTAATGTTTATGTTTATGTAAAACCACATTAGCACACACACATTGCCTATAGCCTATACAAAAATATATTGACAAAAATGATTCACTTATTGCACTACATATTCACTTTATGCAAGATAATTTGACCAAACCCACTACTAGAAAAAAACATTTGTGGAATTTAGTTTTTGATAGCTTTTGTGACAACTTGCCCCGACGAGCTATGATTTATGACAATGTAGTTGAACACAGTAACGTCAAGCCCCTCTCTCTGCCCCACATTGAACGGCCTCGTCTGTCAGCACTGATGTATATCTGTCAGGTGCTGGGACAGCACATTTTCTGAACACGATCTCTTACTCTATTTAAAGAGCATTCAGGCCACAGAAACACACTGCATTCAACACATACAACTCAATACACAACACACTTACATTACGCGCAACTATAAAGTACTTATCATTCAAAAACAGACATTAGAAATAAATAATGCATTGTCTTACCATTGTCAACTCCCATTTTCCCATTTCTACGAGGATGCTTTTATCATATAATCCTTCCCATCCTCATAAATAACCATAATGCCTTGTTGAGAATAAAAGCATTTCGCTAGAAAATAAACATTTTGAGAGTTGCATATAACATTAAAGTCATTACGCTATTTATAACATCTTACAGTTCCACATAAAACAAACTTTTTGAATAATAAGCGATTATCATGGATATAAAATCAAACGATTATTAGCGTGCAAATTCTCTCTAACTATCAGAAACGCCTATAAGCACACACATCAGGGTAGAACATCTTTGCTTTGAGGCAGACAGATCGCACTAATGTGTCGGTTCACCTGCATGCGCTCATAAGGGCATCGTAAAGTGGGAGGCGTTAAAGAAGGAAGCATCTCACCATTTAGGCTACACTGTAAGCGACGACACAAAGCTACAACGTTGATATTATATTCAATAAGCAATATGCGAAAAATGTAATGACTTTAAATCGAGTTTCTGACTGAAAGCTGCAAGGCGCAATCTGTTGAGCTTCCTCTCAAGCGCAAGCCATGGCTCTGTCAAGCTAAACTTTCATCTTAAATATAATAAAAAAAAAACACTGAGGCTGTTTGTGATATGCACATCATGTTTTTTTTACATGTACAAATGTAAAATGAAGTAATAAATAGCCTTACTTTCATAGATTTTGTCGGTGTACTACTGATCTAAAGGTAGCCTACCTCCTCAAGAGAACGCGAAGTTAATAACAGGCTATCATTTATTTATTTTTAGTCAGTCATTTAGCAGACGCTTTTTCCAAAGCGACTACAACTGAGGGACACAGAAAGCAATACAATTGTGTATTAAAACAAATAAAACAGATCCAAAACTACAAGCTTAAAACTATAAAAATATTATAACATTTTAAAAAAATAAGAAGAAATTTAATTAAAAATGACAAATGCATTACAACAAATTTCAAAACTTAACCATGATACTGTATATACTGTGATATATACTGTATATGTACATACAGATTTATAAATTCAATATGTATATTATTTAATTTCCATTTAGTTTGAAGTATTAAAATAACTCAAATGAACTAAAACTTAAACTTAAAAAAGACCTATACAGACATAATAAATGCAGACATAATTTAACTAAAATTAAAACAAATAAATACAAATAATACAAATCAAATGAAAGTAGTTTATCAGTAATCCTAAAAAATAGCACTGCTAAACTTACATGCTAAAAAACAACAACTTACTTACACATAGTAAGAAATAAAAAATGTTTAAAAACTTGAAACAGAGTAGTGATTTCAAGTAGTAGGAATTAATATAATATATAATATATTTTATTATCTATATATTATATATGATATATTTTTGATTATTATGCCCATGTGAGGTTTTCTAGAGTAAACTCTTTTGAACGAACAGAAACGTGCATTCATGAGAAAGGGGGTTACTTTTTATAAATAAATTAATAACTAAATATTTACCACTTTACTTGTGGCCCATTTTTTCCCCAATATAAACATTGCCTATAATAGGTATATATGCTATATAATTAATATACAAGATGTATAAGGATAATGGATAATGTTCAACACCAAATCAATTGAATTTTAAAAAGTAATAATAATGCAGTTGCTGTCAAGGCCATAATTGGAGAGGAATTATGGCATTGACATGCATTTATATATATTATATAATATGAAAATTCTTAAATATTATGGCACGACCGCAGCTACTGATAATTTTCATGAAATATGGAATGCTTCAGTTAGGTGCATGCTATATTGGTCAATGGATTTATATAAAATGTATATATGTGTATAAAATTTAAATAAAATGTATATTTCAAAATACACTTTGATTTTCTGTGTACCAATCATATTATGCAGGCTCTGACAGCAAATCTTATATTTTAAATATTACTTCAATATCCTCATAAACTTCAGGGCTTGAGATGAAGCGCCTGAGGGAAGGGCTTTTCTGGTTGGTGCACAACGGAGGCCAAGAGCTCAGTGTGGGTCCCGTGGGACTGGTGTGACGTGCTTACTGTCCTCACTGCCGATCATCTGATCTAGCCGCTACTTGCCAAATAATATTTTACACACTGGTAGAGACGTGTGCTTCATTATACTATGAGGGCAGGTGGAATTTTCCAATCTCAAATTATGTTTTATCTCAGAAGCAAACTGAAGTGAGATGAAACAAACAGTCTAGGACATAGAGGACATGGCTCTACCGTGAAAGTGATAGGACAAGCTAAGGCCACAAAACCTATCCTAATATGATGTCATTTTTGCCAAGCACACATAAGGCCTATATTCTGTGTTAATAAACAATAACTTGACATCTGAGCTGTGGATTGAACTCTGAAAGTGTATGAGCTCTATAAAACAGGGTTTGGCTGTAATAGGAAGACATCAGCCTCTGGAGATGTGGGTATCATGGAGAAGCATTCACACGTCACTATGGGAGCTGTGCTTCTGTATTGTTGAGGGAGTTCTGGCACTTTGAAAACAGTGTTACCCAAGACGGTTTGTTTTAACACCATGGTTTTTTGTAGCACAGCAGAACTTCCTTATGGGAATGAGATTTTGTATTTTAGTGCTTTCCTAATATTCTAGAATATCAGAAAACACTTTTTTTTTAAATTTCCTGGTTAGATAGGCAAGACACAATCATTACACCCCCATAAGAGTTCAAGACATCTTTCAACATTTAAATTATGGGAAACAAAACTTCCCTATTGGGTTGTGATTTTGTGTTTTAGTACTTTTCTAATATTCTACTGTTTTCAGAATGGTAGAATTTTGGAGAATATTTTAAGTTTCTAGTTAGACAGACAAGCTATGACAATAACAATTCCATAAGAGTTCAAGAGATCTTACGGATTATTAAAACATAGTGAATTTGAGTCAATTTAGCTCAGCTCACCCTATATTGAAATTTCTCCATAGAGTTAATATTGTTGTTGGCAAAGTAAACGAAGATGCCGTTAGAATCCGGATTATGAAGCCAGTTAAACAAATTAAAAAAGTGAGAAAAAAAGTAAAAAGTTAAAAACATACCGCCCAGAGATTAAGTTTAACGTATGTGCTAACATAAAGGTATTAAATAGTTCACCCAACATGAAAAACTGCTGAAGAAAAGTATCACCTCAGACCATCCCAGATGTAGATGAGTTTGTTTCTTCAAAACAGATTTGGTGGAATTTGGAGAAATTTTAGAATTACAATTCACGTGATCACGCACTGGATCACCTGCAGTAAAATGGGTTGCCGTCAGAATTGAGTCCAAACAGGTAGGTGAAAAAACAACTATTCCTTGTAAAGGGACCGTGTTTTGATGCAATGTCACCGTACATTTAAAATACTGTATATATGTAGCCATTTTTAGACAGGGTATAGTCGTCGGTTATATGGCAAAAAATTTGGACCCGGACCCACACAACCAGTCAATAAGAGTTATACATTTTCGAAATTGAGATTTATAATTTCATCTTTGAAAATCTGAAAGAAATAAGCCTTGTTTCTATTGATGTACGGTGTGTGTGAGGGATAGGAGCTATTTGGCTGAGATAGATACCAAACTATTTGGGAATAATCCTGGGAATCTGAGGTTGTAAGAAAAAATCAAAATATCGAGAAAATCCACTTTTAAAGTTGTCCAAATGACGTTCTTAGTGCATATTACTAATCAAAAATTAAAGTTTTAATATATTTACAGAAGGAAATTTACAAAATATCTTCATGGAAAAATGATCTTTACTTAATGTCTTAATGATTTTAGGCATAAAAGAAAAAGTAAGGATTATTTCTGCCATTGAGAAAAACACTCATATCAAGAAGGAAAAAACTCATCTTTAACACTCCTTTCTTTAAAGTGAGTTAAAAAGGGCAACTGGGTTATAGCCACAGATCTGCTCTAGTTGGAGCTCCTGCAAAAAAAAAGTTGATAGATTGACCCTTAGTATAGTTGGTCAACAACGGCACCTTGTGGGTGACTGACAATTGTGAACCGTTTTATCCAAGTAACTAGATTAAAAAAGCGTGATAAACGGTAAAAAAAAAAAAAAAAAAAAATGTTGCTCTACAAACCAGTGCGTTTAGGAATGCAATAATAAATGAAAATAATATGATAAGAAATACCAGTCTGTTTTTTACAGTATACGGGCTCTGTTGTTGTACAAATAAAATTAAAAGTAAGCGGATGACACGGACGTCTCGCACATTCAATTTACAAATACGTTAAACTTAAAAGGGTGGATAGCTATTAAGCTATTAAAATTGAACACACTTGCTAAAATAAGCATTTCATGTGAACCTTAATTCTTTGTTTTTATATTTAAGAGCGACACTTATCACGGATCTCCTCAGTCCTCAGAGTGTCTCACGAAAAAAACTTACACCAATTTAAAGTCTAATAAAGAAATTTTACACGAGTATAGTAGAAAATTCTTTATTTAACATTTACTGAGGTGTACCAACATGTAACAAAACATTTAAAACACTGAATAGTTAAGAACACGGTTAAAGTCAAGAAGTCTAACCGTTTGACCTACATGCAGGCACTTATGTACACAGGGCCATGAACTGGAAATGAACGGATAATCAAAGTAATAATACATCTAAACATTGTTTCTACGATCTATTCTGCTCACGTATTGGCAAAGAAACCGTTTTTTTCTACAATCCTGTCCTACAGCACAATTGACAACATGACTTCAGGCACCTCTATCTCAAGCACTGCCGAGGCACATATATAACCCTGACCGACCATCAGTGAGGACTAGTTGGCCTGGTTCTTCTTCCTCAAAACATTGAGAAGGTTGTCAGACATCAGATAGGGTCGTTCTGGGCTGCCGTCGTTCCTCTCCAGGTCCTCCACTGTGATAAATGAATGTGAGAAGAGATGTTGAGGAACAAACAACCCGACTGACATGTGGAAAAGACAGCAGACGAAGTTAAAGGCTTCCCAAGAAGGCAATAAGGTGCTTTTTAAAAATACGTAGGTTGCAAACTGCTACCAAAAACAAACCTTAAAGTGCATTAAAAAGTAATGGCTTGCAATCTGGAGGAAATGCAGCAATAACATCAGCTGCATGACACTTCAATTAAGAGCAACATTAGATATTTGTCCATCATAGAATGAAACAGCAGCAAAACACAGTACACTCAAAAAGGGCAAAATGCATTGATCATCTGAAAGCAAAGACAACTAGAACACTGAATCAAAAAATCTGATGTAAAACAGCCAACTGATGTATAAAAACAATATGTCTGGTAACAAGTCTGAAAGTTGTGCTGCTGAGCAGATGAACATGCAAAGCAGAAGGCACTCACTTAAACATGAACATGAAATCAACACTGACCTTATTTGCCTGCTTTCTTAATACACCGTGCATAATTGTAACTTTCATAAAGACTTTTTTTCATCCAAGTTCTTTTATTGTTTTAATAGTAACACTTTACTATGGAAGCCCATTTCGCCACCTGATAAAAAATAAAAAGGTAAAATTGCGACTTGTATTCTCACAATTCGGGACTTTTTTTTCTCAGCCACCTTTTTTTTTGGCGAGGTTCTTCATTATCTTGCAATTCGGACTTTATAAACACGGCAATTGGAGTTAGTTATAGTCAAAAATTGCGAGATATAAAAGTCAGAATTGCGAGTTATAAAGTAAAGTCAGAAAGGATGAGTTTTTCTCGCAATTGCCGAGTTTATATCTCAACAATATCTCAAATTGCGAGTTATAATAAAAGTCAAAAATTTGTGAGTTATAACAGTCAGAAGTGTGCGTTATACAGTCAAAATTGCGAGTTAATGAAAAGTCAGAATTGTGGTATAAAGTCAAAATGGCGAGTGTTATATAAGTCAAAAAATGCGAGTTTATAAAGTCAAAAGTGCCGAGAGGTATAATTCCAGAATTGTGAGTTATAAGGTCAAAAAATGCGAGTTAGTCAAACTTGCGAGATATAAAGTCAGAATTGGCGAAGTTTTATAAAGTCAGACTATGGTTTTTCTCGCATTGCGAGTTTTATCTCACAATATCTCAAATTGCGAAGTTTCAAGTCAAAAGGTTGAGTTTAAGTCAAAAATTGCGAGTTATTTATAAAGTCAGGAATGTGAGTTATAAAAGTCAGGGGAATGTGAGTTAAAAGGTTCAAAATTGCGAGTTATTAAGTCAGGATTGTGAGTTATAGTCGGAATTGTGAGTTATAAGTCCAAATTGCGAGTTTATAAAAGTCAGAATGCGAGTTATAACGTCAGAAGGAGTTATATATAAAGTCAAAATTTGCGGAGTTTAAAGTCAGAATTGTGAGTTATAACGTTCAAAATGCGGAGTTATAAAGTCAGAATTAATTGTGAGTTATAAAGTCAGAATTAATTGTGAGTTATAAAGTCAGAATTAAGAGTTATAATGTCAGAATTGTGAGTTATAAAGTCAGATTTGTGAGTTATAAAGTCAAAATTGCGAGTTATAAAAGTAAAAATTGCGGGTTAACTTATAAAGTCAAAATTGCGAGATATAAACTCACAATTGTGAGTTTATAAAGTCAGAATTGCGAGATATATAGTCAGAATTGCGAGATATAAATTCAAAATTGCGAGTTATAAAGTCAGAACTATGAGTTTTTTCTCGCAATTGCGAGTTTACACCTCACAATTCTCAAATTGCTGAGTTATAAAGTCAAAAATTGTGAGTACAAAGTCAAAATTGCAGTTATTAAAAGTCAGAATTGTGGAGTTTATAAGTTCAAAAAATTGAGAGTGATAAAGTCAGAATGGAGGTAATAAAGTCAAGAATTGAGGTTATAAAGTCAAAAATTGCGAGTTATAAAGTCAGAATTGTGAGTTATAAAGTTAGAATTATTGTGAGTTATAAAGTCAAAATTGCGAGTTATAAAAGTCAAAATTGCGAGATATAAACAGAATTGCGAGATATATTATAAAGTCAAAATTGTGAGTTATAAAGTCAGAATTGTGAGTTATAAAGTAAAAATTGCGAGTTATAAAGTCAAAATTGCGAGTTAACTTATAAAGTCAAAATTGGTGAGTTTAAAGTCAAAATTGCGAGTTGAGTATAAAAAGTCAAAATGTGAGTGATAAGTCAATAATGTGGTTATAAAAGTCAGAATTGGAGTTAAAAGTCAAATTGCGAGAGTTATAGAAAAGGTCAAAATGGAGATATAAAGTTGGCAATTCGACGTTTTGTTTTCTCGCAATTGCGAGTGTATACTCAAAATATCTCAAACTGCGAGTTAGAAAGTCAGGAATTGCGAGATATAACGTGGCAATTCGAGTTTTGTTTCTCGCAAAAAAAAAAAATTTTGGGGCCCGAGGTTTATATCTTCACAATATTTCTCAAATGTGCGTTTTATAAAGTCAAATGCGGTATTAAAGTCAGAATGCGAGTTATAAAGTCAGGAATGCGAGTTAATAAAAGTCAGAATTGTGAGTTATTTAAAGTCAAAATGTGAGTTTATAAAGGTCAAAAGTGTGAGTTATAAAGCAAAATTGCGAGTATAAAGTCAGAATGTGAGTTATAAAAGTCAAAATGCGAGTGAGAAAGTCAGAAATTGTGAGTTATTAAAGTTGTAAAAATGCGAGTTATAAAGTCAAAAAATTGCGAGTTATAAAGTCAGCAATTGTGAGTGATAAAGTTCCAAAAAAGTTGTGAGATATAAACTCACAAATTTGAGTTATAAAGTCAGAATTGCTAGTTATATAGTCAGAATTGTGAGTTATAAAGTCAAAATTGAGAGTTATAAAGTAAAAAATTTTTTTTTGCGAGTTTTATAAAGTCAGCCTTGGGAGTTATATAAAGGATCCAAAAATTGCGAGTTAAAGTCAAAATTGTGAGTTATAAAGCAAATATTGAGAGTATAAAAAGTCAAGATTGTGATTATATAAGGTCAAACTTGCGAGATATAAAAGTCAAAATGTGCGGAGAATTAAACAGTTGCAATTCTGAGTTTTTTTTTCTCCAATTGCGAGTTATATCTCACAAATATCTCAAATTGCGAGTTTTTAAAGTCAGAATTGCGAGTTTATAAGTCAGAATTGCGAGGATATAAAGTCAGAAATTGCGACATATTTAAAGTCAGAATTAATTGAGTTTTTTCGCCAATTGCGAGTTTATATTCACAATTATCTCAAATGAGAGTTATAGTAAAGTCCAAAAATTGTGAGTAATTATTTAATAAAGTCAATAAGTTGCGAGTTATAGTTATAAAGTCAAATTGTGAGTTATAAAGTCCAAAAAATTGCGGCGTTCTTAAAAGTCAGAAATGTGAGTTATAAAAGGGTCAAAAATGCGAGATTTATAAAAGTCAAAATTGTGGACGTTATAAAGGTCAAAAGTGCGAGCTTGTATATTATAAAGGTCAAAAATTGCGAGATTATAAAGTTGCACATTCTGAGTTTTTTTCTCGCAAGCGAGTTTATATCTCCACAATATCTCAAATTGCGGAGTATAGACAAGTCAGATGCGGTTATAAAGTCAGGAATTTGCGAGATATATAAAGTAGAATTGCGAACATCTTAAGTCAGAATTCTGAGTTTTTTCGCTCAAATTGCGAGTTTTTAGGTTTATTATCTCACCAATATCTCAAAGTGAGAGTTATAAAGTAAAAAATGGGATTAGTAAAGCAAAATTGCGAGTTATAAAGTCAGAATTGTGAGTTATAAAGTAAAAATTGCGAGTTATAAAGACAAAATTGCAAGTTATAATGTCAGAATTGCGAGATATAAACTCAAAATTGTGAGATATAAAGTCAGAATTGCGAGTTATAAAGTCACAATTGCGTGTTATAAAGTCAGAATTGCGAGATAAAACTCAATTGCGAGTTATAGTCAAAATTGTGAGTTATAAAGTCAAAATTGAGAGTTATAAAGTCAGAATTGAGAGTTATAAAGTCACTTCTGGTTTTTTTTCTCGCAATTGCGGAGTTAGATATCAAAATAGCTCATTGCGAGTTATAAAGTCAGATTTGCGAGTTATAAAGTCAGATTTGCGAGTTATAAAGTCAGAATTGCGACATTATAAACTCACAATTCTGAGTTTATAACACGCAATTGCGAGTTATAAACTCGCAATTGCGTGTTATAAAGTCAAAATTGCGAGATTAAAGTTCAAAATTGTGAGTATAAAGTCAAAATGCGAGTTATAACGTCAAAAAAATGGTGAGTTAATAAAGTCAAAATTGCGAGTTATAAAGTAAAAATTGCAAGTTATAAAGTCAGAATAGCGAGATATATTTTCAAAAGTCAAAGATGCGAGTTATTATCTCCACCCAAAGTCAACAAATGTGAGTGATAAAGTCAAAATTTGCGAGTTATAAAGGGCCCAGAATTGTGAGTTTAAAGGTCTTTTCAAAATTGCGTGTTATAAAGTCAAAATTGCGAGATATAAAGTTGCAATTCTGAGTTTTTTTTCTCGCAATTGCGAGTTCATATCTCCCCATATCTCCAAAGTGCGAGTTATAAAAGTCGAATCGAAGTTTTATAAAGGTCAGGAATTGCGAGATATTAAAGTTTAGGAATGGAATATTATAAAGTCAGAATCTGAGTTTTTTTTCGCAATTGGCGCAGGTTAATCTCACCATATCTCAAATGCGAAGTATTATAAGTCAGAATTGCGAGTTATGAAGTCAAAATTGTGATTTATAAAGTCAAAATTGCGAGTTATAAAAGTCAAAATTGCGAGTTATAAAGTCAAAATTGCAGGACAGAATTGATGAGTTTATAATAACTTTCAAAATTGAGAGAGTAATACAGTCAAAAATTGTGAGTTTTAAAGTCAAAATTGTGAGTTATGAAGTCAGAATTGCGAGATATAAAGTTGCAATTCTGAGTTTTTTTTCTCGCAATTGCGAGTTTATAATCTCACAATATCTCAATTGCGAGTTATAAGCAGAATTGCGAGTTATAAAGACAAAATTGCGAGTTATAATGTCAGAATTGCAAGATATAAACTCTCAATTCTGAGTTTTTTTCTCGCAATTGCGAGTTTTATCTCACCAATATATCAAAATTGGCGAGTTTATAAAGTCAAAAATTGGGAGTAGAAAGTCCAATGCGAGTTATAACGGTCAGAATTGGGAGTTATAAGTCCGAAATTGTGAGTTCTAATAAAGTCAACAAAATGCGAGAGATATAAAAGTCAAACTTGTGAGTTCTAACTGTTCAAAATTGTGAGTTTAAAAAGTCAGAATTGGCTTGAGTAATAAAGTTTCAAACTTGTGAGTTATAAAGTTCAAGAATGGTGGTTATTATGAAGTCAGAATTGCGAGATATGAAGTCAGTATTGCGAGATATAAAGTCAAAATTGCGAGTTAAAGTCAAAATTGCGAGATATAAAGTTGCAATTCTGAGTTTTTTTTCTCGCAATGCGAGTTATAGATCCACAATATCTTCAAATTGCGAGGATAAGTCAGAATTTGCGAGTTTTTAAAAGTCAGAATGCGAGATATAAAGTCAGATTGCGACCTTAAGTCAGATTCGAATTATGAGTGTTTCTCGCAATTGGAGTTTAGATCTCACAATATTCTCAATGCGAGTTTATAAAGTAAAAAATTGGAGTTTTTAAGTTCAAAATTGCGAGTGATAACAGTCAAAGGAATTGTGAGTTATTACGTCGGAATTGGAGTATAAAGTTCAAAATTGCGAGTTTATATAAAAGTCAGGAATTGCGAGTGATAAAAGTCAGAATTGCGGAGTATAAAGTCAGAATTGTGAGTTATATAAAAGTCAGAATTGTGTGCGGTGCTAAAGGTCCAAAATGCTGAGTTTTAAAGTCCGAAATGTGAGTTTAAAGTCAAAATTCGATTATTTAAAGCAAAAAATGCGAGTTATAAAGTCAAAATTGCGAGTTATAAAGTCAAATTGCGAGTTATAAAGTCAAAATTGTGAGTTATAAAGTCAAAATTGAGAGTTATAAAGTCAGAATTGAGAGTTATAAAGTCAGAATTGAGAGTTATAAAGTCAAAATTGCGAGAATTAAAGTTCAAAATTGCGAGATTATAAAGTTTGCAATTCTGAGTTTTTTTTTCTCGCAATTGCGAGATTATATCATAAATATCTCAATTGCGAGTTCTTAAAGGTAAAATTGTGAGTTTTTAGAAAGTCAAAATTGCGAGTTTTATAAAAGTCAGAAGTGTGAGTTAAAAGTTCAAAATTGTGAGTTATTAAAGTCAAAAATTGCGAGTTATAAAGTCCAAATTGGGAGTGATAAAGTCAAAATGCGAGTTTTATAAAGTCAGAAAATTGTGAAGTTATAAAAGTCAAATTGCGAGTTATTAAAGTCAAAATTGCGAGTTATTAAGTCAGCATTGTGAGTTATATAAAGTTTAAAAATTCGCGAGTTATAAAGGTTCCAAATTGTTGAGTAATAAGTCAAAATTGCGAGTTATATAAAGTTCAGGAATCAGAATTGTGAGTTATAAAGTCAAAATTTGCGGAGATATACGTGGCAAATTTCTGCGTTTTTTTTCTCGCAATGCGAGTTATATCTCCGATACTCAAAATGCGGTTATAAAGTCAGAAATTGCGAGTTATAAAGTTCAGAATTGGCGGAATAAAAAAGTTCAGGAATTGACGACATATAAGGCAGAATTATGAGTTTTTTTTTCGCAATGCGAGTTTATATCTCACAATTACTAAATTGTGAGTTATAAAGTCAGATTTGTGAGTTATAAAGTCAAAATTGCGAGTTAGAAAGTCATAATTGAGAGATATAAACTCACAATTGCAAGTTATAAAGTCAGAATTGCGAGTTATAAAGTCAGGATTGCGAGTTATAAAGTCCGAATGTGAAAGTTTATTAAAGTCAGAATTGTGAGTTTAATAAAGTTCAAAAAATGTTGCGAGTTTATAAAGTTCAGAATTGTGAGTTTTATAACGTTCAAAAATTGCGAGTTATAAAGTCAAATTGCGAGTTTTTATAAAGTCAAAAAATTGCGAGTTATCAAAGTCAATGAATTGTGAGTTATAAAGTTCAAAAATGCGAGTTTATAAACGTGCAAAATTGTGAGTTATAAGTAAAAAAATTGCGAGTTATAGTCAAAAATTGCGAGTTATTAACCGCCGGAATTGTGAGTTATAAAGCAAAAAATTGCGAGATATTAAAAGTCAAATTGCGAGATATAAAGTTTGCAAATCTGAGTTTTTTTTAGAATTGCGAGTTTATATCTCACAATATCTCAAATTGCGAGTTATAAAGTCAAAATTGCAAGTTATAAAAGTCAAAATTGCGAGTTATAAAGTCAGAATTTGCGAGTTATAAAAATATAAAGTCAGAATTGCGAGATATATAAAGTCAGAATTGCGACATATAAAGTCAGAATTATGAGTTTTTTCTCGCAATTGCGAGTTATATCTCACAATTCTCAAATGCGAGTTATTAAGGTCAAAAAGTGTGAGTTATAACAGTCAAAAATTGCGAGTTTATAAAGTAGACGGAATTGTGAGTTATAAAGTCAGAATTGCTAGTTATAAAGTCAGAATTGCGAGTTATAAATTCAGAATTGCGAGTTATAAAGTCAGATTTGTGAGTTATAAAGTCAGAATTGCGAGTTATAAATTCAGAATTGCTAGTTATAAAGTCAGAATTGCTAGTTATATAGTCAGAATTGTGAGTTATAAAGTCAAAATTGTGAGTTATAAAGTGAGTTATAAAGTCAGAATTGTGAGTTATAAAGTGAGTTATAAAGTCAGAATTGTGAGTTATAAAGTCAGAATTGTGAGTTATAAAGTCAGATTTGTGAGTTATAAAGTCAGAATTGTGAGATATGAAGTCAGAATTGCGAGATATAAAGTTGCAATTCTGAGTTTTTTTTCTTATAATTGTGAGTTTATATCTCACAATTTGGACTTTCTGTTTTATCAATTCGAAGGGTTTATATTTACACCAAAGTGACTTTATAAAAACCGCAATTGCCCAGAAAAGAAAAAAAGTTGAGTTTATATCACATAATTCTGAGAAAAAAAAGTCAGAATTGTGAGATAAAAAGTCACAATTACCTTGTTTTATTTTTTATTTAGTGGCAGAAACGGGCTTGGCTTCCATACTTTACAATAAGGTCCACCATAAAGTAATAAATTGAAAACTAATATTAACTAACAATGAGTTACATTTGTTAGAGAATTTCTTAATCTTTGTTAACATTAGTTAACAAAATTACAACTGTTCATTGTTATCTCATGTTTAATTAATATTCACATATTACACTTGATTTTAATAATCAGTATTAGCTACTGTTTAAAGTAACACTATTAAGATTTTACTTTATTTTTTACTTTAGAAGCATTTTTCATTGTTGGTTAACGTGATCCAAGTAACAATAGGAACCTTATCGTAAAGTGTAACCTTTTTATGATTTAATATCCTGTTTCACTTGGATAAACGTCACATTATTGAAGAAAATAGCTTGTGAATTCCTTTTTTAATGTTATTCTCAAGATCATTTACCCTGACAGTCTATTTATTCCCTTAACACACAATTATTGAATGTTTGACAACTCAATGAACCACAGGTATGATTGAACCTTGTGACCATTCAGTAAATGAGATTATTTTCCCACATATAATTACAAATTTGCATCAGTTTTCCATTGTTTTGTCGGGAGCCGTCAGCTGCATCGTCTCGTCACGTGAAGTAGGGGTCCGAGCCGCATCCGCGTCCTTCATCAGGATGTCGCACAGCTCTGTGGTCATGCGATACGGCCGTGCTGCAGAGCCGTCATTGCGCTCAAGGTCTTCACCTTTGTGTGGTGTTAGTGATGTTTAGTAATGTAAAGACAAAGCAATTGTGTAGGTATGATAAATGTGAAATTGGGTTTGTGAGGAACAGATGTTAAAATATGAAGTTGTTGAATAGAAAACCCAAGGAGGAACGTTGGGGGGGGGGGGGGGGGGGGGGGAAGAGAGGAAACAGCCATAAAAAGGAGAAAGAGAAAAAGAAAGAATCAGGTTATTATGAGACGAAAGACAGAAAAGCATATCAGTCCCATTGAAATGCCACACCTTAGTTAAGCAGGAACCATAGACGGATTAGAAACACCTCATACCAGAATACATAACTGGAACGCAGATTAAATTCTCAGTCTAAGGTGCCTTGAGAGGTTTAAACCGAGCTACATGCACTGCCATGCGCAATGAAGAGTCAGTCGGATCATTAGTGACACGAGGCTTCATCCAAAACAGATTCTATATTTCCCTAAATGCAGCAATAAACCATTTTAAAGGATTGCAAATTACAATTTTATAGTAGGGGATGTACATTTCTTTGAATTTATTTTCTACCTTCCAGAGTGGACCTTGACGGCTTGATATTTATACTCATATTAGCGGTTTCTGGAGTTAAAACATTTATTAATGGCAAGTACTCACAGAAACAGAGGAAGAGTGTGTCCACACACATAGCATAAACGCTGAAAAACCCATGTGCAATGAGGTAGGAGCCCACCAACACAGTCTGGAGAAAAAACACAGACATACATATTCAGACAGACAGCTGCAGCTTTTATTTAATTTGTCTATAAATATAGGTAGCACACATGCATACAGTACTGTTCAAAAGTTTGGTTTTTATTTTAAAGTGATAGTTTTAGAAAATAATATAAGGTTTCTATTCCAAATATATGTTTTTCAAACTTTGTTCAATAAAGAATTCTGAGCAGATGATTTCTGATCATGTGACACTGAAGACTGGAGTAATGATGCTGAAAACTCAGCTTTGATCACAGCAATTAATTACATTATAACATAGATTCAAATAGAAAACTCTTATTTTAAATTGTACAAATATTTCACAATATTACTGTTTTCACAAGATGTTTTAATCAAATAAATGCAGTCTTGCTGAACATAAGAGATGTCTTTCAAAAACAAAACAAAAATAAAAATCTTACTGACCCTGAACTCTAATTGCTGTGTCTTTATTTTCCAGCATGGCCATTATTACATTATTACAATTTAGACAGATGAGTTCATTAAATAGAATATTGTTCATTTACATTTTTATTTTATTTCATTTATAGTCACACTCGATCACTCACCAAAATAGGAACCCAGTAGTAATGGAGACTGGGTGTGGCACCCTTAAATGCATCCGTATGTCCTGAGAAGAAGAAGAAAGCGAAGATCCCTGGGGGAAAAAAGGGGGATTGATAAAGCCACTTGATGTATTCAACCAAATTGTAGTTCAAGTTTGTCAGTATTTAAATCTAATGTTTAGTTCAGTGTAAACTAGGAAACTTACCCACAAGCCCCACAATAAGGAGTTTTCCAAGGAATAAGATGAAATCGGTGACCTTATCCAGGACTACCACCCTGTGACGAGTGAACACATCTGTGAAACATTCGTCAAATTCAGCCAGCCAACACCAGCTTACAAAACCAACGGGTGCCTTACTTCCTGCACCTTGCCTTTTCAACTATTTTTAATTATTGGTCTATGTTCAAATCCATGCACTTCTTTGCTGTTATCAGCATCATGTTTCATTGTTTGTTAGTGCTTCACAACATGAGCGTTGCACTGTCAATTTAAATATGTTCAAATCCTGCACTCATTTTCAAATCCTTCAACCCTACAGTTTGAAGAGGTCACCCACCTGATTACGTTTCTCATGAGGAGGAAGAAGGCATCACGTGCTGATCGGCAGAAGTTTTTACCGTATATGGCCACCTGTGGCAGAAAAAAAGCACTTATTCAGCAAAGACTGCATTTAGAGATGCTATTAAGATTACATACAATCACTTGTGTAGGCATCAGGGGAAAAAAAATTAACAGTTGACAGTTTAGTGAATGGGTGCCGTCAGAATGAGAGTTCAAACAGCCGACAAAAAGATCACAATAATCCACAAGTTATCCAAAAAAACTGTCCATCAATTAACATCTTGTGAAGTGAAAAGCTGTGTTTGTAAGAAACAAATCCATAATTAGAATTTTTTTTTTTTACTTCAAACTGTCGCTTCCAGCTAAAATAGTCCTTTATCTATAAAATTGCTTCTTCACTATCGAAAAGTATCTGAAGAGGGAGAATAGAAATATTCACAGATCAAGCACGGTTTACAAGTGTAAACCATTAAAAACAGTTCTAAACAAATATGTGGGAGGATTTTGAGGTGAGAAAACAACAGGTGATGGACTTTTTCCGGAGGGAAAAAACAAACTTATAGTGGATTAGGCTAGAAAGCTGGAAGCAAAGGTTTAAAAGTTAAAAAAAGCCTTAATGATGGATTTGATTCTTACAAACATGCAGCTTTTAACTTCACAAGACATGAATTGATGGACTGGAGTGGTGTGGATTATTGTGATGCTTTTATCAGCTGTTTGGACTCTCATTCTGACGGCACCCGTTCACTGCAGAGCATCCATTGCTGAGCAAGTGATCAGATGTAATGCTAAAATTGTTCAAAATCCAAAAACACACTCATCTACATCTTGGATGTCCTATGGGTGAGTACATTTTTAGCAAAATTTCATTTTTTGGTGAACTATTCCTTTAAGTTGCAGTGGAAAAACACGGACCATAATGTAGGCGTTCCTGTTCAGAAACTTGATGAACTTCTCCAGGCACCAGAAGCAGCATTTCAAACAGCACAATAAGAACTTGGCAAATTTATTCTCTGCTCCTGTGGGACCAAAAGAAAGCAAAAGAGTTCACACACACAAAACAGATTATTGTGAACAGTGCAGAATACGGCAATGGATAATGTTCGGCATCACCTCAAAACGGGAAGCTGCAGGGTCACCCTAAAATGGTTTATTTTGCTACATTAACCAGCTCATTACATGACTACTTATAAATAAAAGGACATGAATAATTGATCTGAGTTGACGTTATTTTATTATGTGAAAAGAAAGAGACTGCAGAGCAATCCGATAGACATGAAACTACCATAGCTCTGTAGGAAAATAGTCAATTACATGCGTCAACAGTCATTATATGCACATTCCATAACATATTGCAGTGATTAAGCAATTAGATCAATTTTTGATCTGTTAAGGTTTTTCTCTTACCCTTGAGTTTGTGATCAATATACTCCAGCAGAACCCTGATAATCTGGACGATGGCGAGGATGAGAGAACCAAATGCCAGAGAGCCTGTGTGATATCTGCGTGTGGACAAAATGCATCAAATATATCAACTAAATCGTGCTTAGGGCCCAAATGACACACTTTACTAACATGCATATTGCATACATCTTTTTCTAAAGCCATACCTGAGGGATCTGCCCAGAGAGGCACACAGCGGGTATGCAGGCATGTCATTGGGTTTATTAGGAGCCCAGTAGTAGGATGCAAATGCCCCTGCCAGAGTCATCTGACCCAGAGCAGTGACAAAGTTGGCACACCAGAAGAACAGGAAGACATTGTAGAACTGAAGGACGACCAGGTATTTGTGATATGGCGTTTCCCCACCATAGAAAGCAAACAGGCACTCAGACCGCGGACAGTCTCTCTTCATAGTAGAAAGAGTGAAGTTCTGGAAATGTGAAACAGGGATCATTCACTTTAGGACTGCACTACATATTCAAAGTTAAAAAAAAAATGTTATGCATAAAGTGTATAATACAGTGTAATGTGTGTAATATTTTAACAATATGATTATGCATGAATATGTATTTACGCACCTCAGGGTCACAGGTTTGTCTTGCATGTGGACAATCGGTTTCGTTGAAAACCTTATAAACAGGTTCACTGGATGTAGAGAGGAAACTGATCAGAGCGATTAAGGACTAGTACTGGTTGAAATATGTTAAACACGTGACTTTTTATAGACAATACTGTGTTTAAAGAAGCGTTTTAGATATTAGATTACCATATACATCTATTAGGGCTGCGTTGCTGGGAACGTTATTGCCATAAAATATCCCTAACATTATCTTCTTAAATAGATAAATATATATCTCCACTGACAGTCATACAAAAGTATCTGTGTATTCAGATTTAATATTTTATTTATCTATTTTTAAATTCTGTAATTTAAAATGATATATTCATTTAATTTAATTCAGTTTTAGTAGATGTATTGACTGATGATCATTCAAAAGTATTTTGTGTATCTTTTTAATATTTTTTAAATTTGTTTTTTTTTAGTAATTTAATTTTGGTCGATGTTTGACAGTGCCCCGTTCTTTTTCTGGAGGCCCCTTAAATCATGTAATGGACGTACTTGGTTTGTTTTAGTGAGTGACTAGGAGGTGACCTTTGACATTGACCATTCAAATTAAGGAGGTGATTTTTTATTTAAGATAAGGGAGGTGGACTGTAAGATGGCACGTTCCTGTCTAATTAGTGCACCACTGATTAAAGTTTTGCCGCTTCAGTCTTGAGCCCAAGGATTACACTGCAGTGACGCCCAGTACGCGTATGATTGGTTCACGGAGGGAGGGAGTAAAAAATAGGGTAGAACAGTTAGTAGCTAGTTATAGTAGAACAGCGAGCACCTCACATAACCCCACAGCCCTGAAAGCGGACACAAAAAAACAAGACTTAAAAGGTATTAAACAAGTACCAGTTCTTTAACTTTAATGACCAATCACAAATACCGTACCAAGAAGGTTGTGGTGTTGTGTGGAAAATCATGTATTTTACTAACGGTTTCATATTGGAAGATCCCAAAAACCCACAAACCTGCTGGCCTACTCATAGATCAACCAGCGATACGGAATGCGTTTTCCTGAGGGAAGATGAGGAGAATGATGATGAGGCCCTCCAAAATGGGGCCAAGATTGATGACGCAGAGAGGAAAAGGAGAGTTACTTTTCAAAATTTTAAAACAGCTACCCAAACGATAAAAAACCTACAGGGCCAGAGCAAAAAACACTTGACTCTTTTAGTTTGTAGAGGTGTTTTTTTGTGAGAAAAGGAAAAGAACTAGCAACAGCACAAAACCGTAATAAAAACTGACGACTAGATGGTCCAGGCAACTTTCTGCGTGAGTTGCTTGAAGGGGTTTGTTGTAGGTGGTTTCTGTGTTGCTGCATATGTGCATTTGATAGTGTGTTGAGGATGGTTCCTGATTAGCCCTAATTAAAAGACGATTTTTGTGAAAAAGGCTGGTGGGTTCATTCCTTCAATTTTGTTACTTACAGACACAGGCCTCTGTTAGTTTTAATATTTAAAGTCGTTTTTAATGCAACCCAAATTAGGAGCAATAGGTAAGAGTTTGTGGTACTCCACTGAAGGCCAGCCAGGACTGTCTGTGTGCAGGTACACAGAGAAAATTTCGGGAGGAAAGCCAGCGCTGTTAGGGTGTGATTGGATTAGACCAGGCGTGTCCTTCAAGATTGGTACAGACGTATGATGCAGTGAGCAATACCTGCGTAAGGAAAACAGACAAATTGAGGACAGTTTAAAACATTACTAGAACACGGATGAAGGGTACTAAAGGTATTGAAACCATACAATTACCACAGGCAACGCCAGCGATGACCATGAAGATCATGGACCCAGACCATGATTTCCAGGCCAGATAAAGCAGAAGAACGAATGAAAGATCCGGGGGATCTCAGCACCACAGCGATCAACAAAAAACCCAACTGCACCGGAAAGAAACAGAATAACACTTCAATCCAGCAGGAAAAAAGGACAATTTCATTGAATAAATAAACGTATTATGATATATATACAAGGTACCACTTAAGTAGTAAAAATAAAATAGAATATAAAAAACTAAAGCATAACTAATAGCAAAAATATTAATGTTTAATTCATAATTTCTAAATATTCATTAGTTTAAGCTGAAATACTAAAATGAACTAGGAATACTAAAAATTAAACTTGAAAATTAATAATATAATTAATAATACTAAAACAGAAAATTTATAAAATAATATAAAAATAAATGGGCAAAACAGACACAACAAATGACTCTAAAACACTTATAAAAAAAACACTAATTAAAATTATTATTTATATTAAAATAACACTGATCCAAATATTAACACTAATTATTTTTATTGAAAGATAGCATATTCACTAATATGAATAAAAAATATTAAAAAAAAATTTTAAACTTACATTAGTATCCAGTACCAAGACTTTGTGTAATCCTCAAAGATCTTCATTGCAACTTGACGGCCCTCCATGACTATTGTTGCATTCCTTTGATTGTCGAAACAAATATGAATTTATAATTAATAGCCCTTGAATTGCACTGCAATTGCAATTGCAGCAGTGACATATAAATGAGCAATTTCCTTGCAATATGCATGATTGAGTAGTATAAATGTGTGCTTACTTCATTCCAGCCACCAGATCTTTAGCGTCTCTCATTTTGTCTCCATCATTAAATGTTTCTTGATCGCCCACTGTGATGACATCCCCCTTTTTGCCTAGAGATGGAAAACATCGCTGCAAAACTGAGAGAGAGGACAAGAAACAGAATCATGAAAAATTTGTAATAATTTCCCATACAGTAAATATTGTAATAATAAAAACAAAAGCTTTACATGGTTTGCTGGAAATCAGATATGCAGGGCAGAGTTTTTTTTGCAAAATGTCCACCACTGGCTTTAAAGGGAGACAGAATTGATCGGTTATTAGACATTTGCAAAAAAAATTAACTGGATATTTAACCAACAGCTAAAATTTTTTTGTTAAAAACGAACGCACCTTTGCCCCTGGGTCTGCTCTGCAATAGCTTTTGTAATATTCCCAGTCTTGTGCGTTTCCAATGGCGGTTACCAGAGTCAACGTGCGATCAGGACATTTTTCTACACACACCTACACACAGCAAGAAAACAAACTTCAGGATATGACAGGTTTGACTCTCTCAAAAAAAAAAAAGTCTATAACATAACCATAGTTTTGCATGCACCTATTTACTAAAACATGAAAAATCAATGCTAAAAGACAGTAAAACTTGATAGAGGATTACTAGCATACTGCACATACAGTGCCTATTATTTTAAAATGGTATGTGAAGCAGTCATTACTATGCAGCAACTCACTAAGCTGCATGATTAATTTGACAAATGCTGTCCATTTATCACCAAGAAAATAGTTATTTTCTTATTTTTAATCCAGGGTGGTATAAAAAGGCAGTCGGAATCAATATATAAATACATAAAAGTACATAAACAATATTGCTTGCCTTATTTCTAAGTTGCTTTGAAAAAGTGTCTGCTAAACAAATGATGTAAATAAATGCAAATGCAAATTAAAGATAAGTTGAGTGCATTGCATTGTGGGATACAGTATTCCCCACAGTGCACTCTGGTTGTGTACTGCACATGCAAGCACATAATAGAAGTGAAAATTCACATACTATGAATGAAAAGAGTTCTGCTATAATGTATGAGCAGTATACAGTAGTAGCATGCCAACCCAAAAACAGAGTAGCCACAGATAGAAACGGGTGGAGAGGACACAAACCTGAGGCGTGGGACACTGGAACTCGAGGAGGACCATGGGACTGGCACACTTCATCATGTTAAAGTAGAACAACAAGGGCTGCTTCCTGTTACACACATCACAAAAACACATTCTCAGTTCATTGAGGCTTACACTGATTAATTGCAATGAAAATATTCACGCATTCCTAGTCCTTGCAACATTTGATTTTTTTTTTTTTTTAAGTTTCACTCAAAAAGACATATCATGCCATATAAGGTTGCACTACAAATGATCCTTATCCGTCATTTTTACTGAATGAGCTGTATATTTTCCTTCATGTTCATTTTTCAGATGGCAGGAGAATAACATAATACTTGATATTTTAATTAACATGGTATAAAGAATATCCCATTTGGAAAAAAGACATACAGTGTGCATTTGTGGTCTGCTCGATTTTACTTACTATACATATCCTGTGAATAATTCACTGGAATGCACTAAGAATCTCTTCTTTTTCTCCCCAAATCCTCACATCTCTATCCAGGTTTGTTTACACAGGGACTCTTTAAATGTAACTGTCTTTCATTTTCACATCGGTTCCCTATTAGCAGTGTTTACTGGAATGTTTCTAAAGCAGGTAAACACAATATTTCTTATCCGTCAAAATGACAGAAATGACATTGAAATATCATCACTCATTGTTCTAGTTAATGAGCGTTTTTGATTAGGGCAACGTTTGTTACATAACAGACATATATTACTACAGTGATATTTAGCACGTGCATAATATTGCTGCAGCAATATTTTGCAGTTCTTCATGATCTACTGAAAGTAACTTATTTATATTTTCACATTTGAAGGTTAAGGTCACCTCATTGTGCTAGTTTTTTTGAAAATGCTTATTATTGCATTCACAGAGTGAACCTTTCACTGATTATTTACAGTTTAACAGTAGTTACTCCCATAATTCACGCAAAGCATCACGGGGCATAGGAAAAAGGTGGTTACTTACAGTTTTACTCTTAAAGTTCTCCTTTACAGTCAAGATTTACAAATGACTTGACTGAATCTTTAAAAAGAACCAGAGCAACAAATAATAATCTTAAATTTGGTGTAACCTACTCCAGTTTTCCCTGGCCACAGTACTGCCCCAGGCTGTCTGTGGGGTAGATCACCTTCCTCGGGTCACCGTGAGTCCAGGCTGACAGATGCAAACAGAAATAATGAGTATTTCATTCACACACAGAGCAGGAATTCTCAAACCTTTTAACATACTTTAACGTGCTTTTTATGTAGCTATTACATTTCCAAAACCACGTCATTAGAGGATGAGAGATTTTAAATGTGTTAGATTTAATAAGTGCAATTTATTTCTGTGAACTGATCAAACTATCCATTTAAATTCATTCAAAATTCTCATTCAATGATTCATACTCAAAAATGTTTGTGGAAGTCCCGTGGAGCATTTTTCATATATGTTCTTTAGCACATATACATGTTGGTAAATTTTGCTGTGTTCATTTAGTGAAAAACAGTGTGGAAACATGAAACATGTCTTCGTTTTACTTGATCTTTAGTGTGTTTTAGTGGTTACATTCAGCATTGTGAAAACATTCAGTTCTTTAGTTTCACTTCAGAGCAAATACAGATTATTAAATATTTTGAATATCAGCAAAATACTGAAATACATATTTTTTAAGCTATATCGCCCAACACTAACAAACACACACTCATTACAAACAAATCAGTAAACAACACTACCACCAGTGTTGCCAGATTGGGTGGGTTCCCACACACACACACACACACTGCAGAGGCGCTGGTGCTTGAATGTAGTGACTGTATATTCAAGCAATCACAATGCATAAATATAAGTTAAAGAGTGGGAGAGTGGGAGAGTGACTCAAATCTCAAAACGTGAATTATTGTGGAGTGAGATGACACGAAGGCTCTATCACTGCAACTCCGAAATCAAAGCACATTTGAATTAATTAATCAAAACCGAAACGAAACATGTCGGTTTATACGGTCCTGTCTTTTATCTTTTAAACGGTCCATATTGGTATATCCTTGAAAGCTGCTGGACTTGTTAGTTTTGACTGTGCAAAGTTCTGTTTTATGATCTGCAATATGAACTTAACAAGAGGCTTCCGGTTCTGTGTAAAATTATAGAGCGACACAAAGCGCTTTATGGTATTATTATTTTTTTTAACTGTCGGATTATAATTCAGTATGTAGCCTATCAATGAATGACACAGTTTGACTGTCATGGTGTGTGCATGAACGCTTTTTCCTATCACTTATATTGGCCACGTTTTGCATTTTAATTGGATTATTCTGACTGCTGAATTTGAAAATGGCCCTTATCAACCTTGATTTACATATTCCATCACATTGTTTTAACAGTTAAAGTTTTGGGCGGTTTTTAGGTTTTTTTTTGTGAGCTTTTGGGCTGGAAATCGTCCATCCAATCTGGCAACACTGACTACCACATTAAAAATGAAGCTAAAGGATAATTGTTACACAGCAGCACCCAGTCCATCTTTAACACTATTGCAGACTGACTCACCCAGTATTCCCACCGCAACGTAGCCCACTATGGCCACGATGAAGAAGATACAGCAAATAATGTCTGTGCATCCTCTGTGGAGCAGAGAGAACCAGTCTGTTGCAACATGCTTTAAAATGCTTTAAAGGGGTAATGAAATGCCATTTCAAAAGTTTAAGTTGTTCACAAGGTTAGTTTATAAAAAAGTCCAATGTTTGTATTAATGATCATTTTCCATCCTCATTTCCACTCTCTGTGAAAAAGTGAAAGTGAAAGGGGCAAAAAAAAAAATCATTTTTAGGTGAACAATTGCTTCAATGTCATAAAAATCAAATAAATTGGCTCGTTTCTTACCTGTTTTGGATAGGCCCTTTGAAGTTGGGGTCAAATTGTTTGGGCTGTCCTGTGAGAACAACAGTGAAAAACTAAATTAAATACAATTGAACTAAAAGAGTCAATAAAGAAAACCACTCACATATAAAATTGCATTTCAGGCAGTGTTTACCCAATTAAGCACGTGTTTGCATAACCCCTGCTGATCTGCAGCAGAGGAGTTTCTCCAGCACATGCCTGGAAAATGACATTCCAGCATAGCAAGTGAGCAAGAGCTTCCTCAACATAGTAAACGACCACCTAAGACACCCTAGCAATGTGTAGCAGCATGCTTAAAACCACTCAGAACACCCTTGTCTTTTGGTAGTGGCTTATGCACAGGCAAACACCGCTCACATTTCCATCAGAAATTCACAACTCTAGTTTCGTGCCAGAAATAACAGCATCCCACGCACATTGTTTTGGAAATACTTCTTATTTTACAGCCCTGGAATGAATCCTCCCATCACAAAAAGGAATGGAAAGGGTAAGTCGAGTAAGCTAAGAAGCTAAGCTAAGTTTTTCCATGCAATTATATGCATGCTTTTAATTGCTGTACATTTGTTGCTGCTTGTCAGTTAACATCTAGGGCCAGGGGGGGTTGCTTCTAAAATAAGTCAGTCACATGGTATGAAATGTTGTGCTAAACAGCAAGTGACCAAGCTGCCCTGTTAAGTTAATTTAGCTCAAATGATGAGTCAAGCTGGAAGTATTTGGATTTGTATGCCATGCTTAAAAACGTCTTAATGTCACTGCATTAGAAAATAATATGTCAATCTAAATGGCATTTATTAAAAAAAGATGGCACAAGCACATTTTCATGCAAATATTTCACAAAAACATCTATTAGGTTTTATATGTGGGTTAGGTTAGGTTTTCAAACCACTTTGAAACCAGATTCCTCAAGGCAAGTGCAAAAAAGATTTGTATGCCAATTGCTTAGTTGCTTTGATATTTTTGGATCTGATATATTCAGCCTTTTTCAAGCATGTCCACTTTTTGGGGCCAATGATCTTCAATGGAAATAAATGAAGAACAGATGTGCAAATGCTCTTATTCGCCAACCACAGAGCTGTCTTATGGAGAAAACTGGTAGAATTTTCCATTGAGTTCATGAAACTCTTGTCTTGTACTGGAACAGAAAATCTGTTCCATTTATGTCTCAAACACTAGCGAAAAGCATACATAACTTAACAAAATGCATTTGATTGAACAACACTTAAGTAATCAACATAAAATGACTTGTACATGATTACTCACACAAAGACTTCATGAGGAACATTCACAACCAACACGCACACAAAAATTGGGCCTAAATGTAAGATTTATGCATTTGAATTGCATATACATTTCCATCCACTTAGATTACAGTTTTAACAAACCAACTGAATCAGCATAAATTTGGTGATCATGAAAACAATTACATTTATTCTGTTAAAAAGTATGTGAACATGGTGAAAATATTCCAAGCACTATTCAATTAGTTAAAATTCATGAGACTGAAAAAAATGCATTTATTGATTATATGGTCACACACACAGCATTTCAAATACATACATTTGATTTCATAGTGTGCAATACCAAGTGTAGTATAAAATAAGTTAGTAAAGCAGAGATGAGTTGCCTTTTAATAAGTAATAGTAAGTGTTGGTTCATTGTTGGAAGGTTTGTAAGGTACACTCTTAAAAATAAAAGTGCTTCACGATGCCATAGAAGAACCTTTTTGTATAAATGGTTCCATAAAGAACCTTTAACATCTGAAGAACCTTTCTGTTTCACAAAAGCTTCTTTGTGGTGAAAGAAGGTTCTTCAGATTATAAAAAGGTAAGAAAGAGATGGTTCTTTAAAGAACCTTTGACTGAATGGTTCTTTGTGGAACCAAAAATGGTTCTTCTATGGCATCGCTTGAAGAACCTTTTGAAGCATCTTTATTTTTAAGAGTGTAATAGCAAGTAAGTTTATGGTTGTGGATTAGTTAAGTGCTTAAAATCTAAGTTACTAAAAACTGCAAGGTTGCTGCTTGCTATTCATCTTTATAGTGAATAACTAAGTTTGGACTCATCATTACAATGATTTGTTGACTTTTGGTAGTACCTAGGATAGCAAAGTCCACTAAAGGAGGTAGAGCTTTTCTGCATTTGGCTCCCAAACTCTGGAATAGCCTCCTGATAACGTTCGGGGTTCAGACACACGCTCTCTGTTTAAATCTAGATTAAATACACATCTCTTTGGCCAAGCATTCAACTAACGCATCTCATAATCTTTTACTGCAGTTATATCTGATCAAATGCACATTATTATTCTTTAGCTTGGGTTAAACAAATCAATTTTGCTTGGTTGGAACAGCAGCTACGCTAATTATGTCTCTATTTGTTTCTCTGTTTTTTGCCACAGGACTAGGATTTACACAAGCTTCAGTCTGGATCCAGAACACCTGAGAAGAGATGATGCCAACCCCTCAGAGGACCTCAGATTATGCCAACCCTGAAACAACACACAGAACTACCACATTTTGCTATAAGTTTGATTGCATAATATAATAATTGCTGTTAATAGTGTTCATCGTCTGTTTGATTAAGTCTTTAATTGATTTTTCCGTACATTTCTGCCATATGTACATTAACTGACCGTCACCACTGATAAGCTACCACTAAAGATTGTAGAAACTTAATTTGCTGTAAAGTTGCTTTGCAATGATTTGTATCGTGAAAAGCGCTGTACAAATAAACTGGACTTGACTTGTCCTAAAATGAAAACTGCCACCATGGATTGCTAAAATGCAGGCAAACCCCCACCACTTAATGGGAATATATTGACATGAGAATTTCTACTGTGGCGTGTGACTGTAAACATCCACACCCTCCGAGACAGGCATGCAAAGACTGAGAGCTTTAGTTCCCAGGCAGACCAGGGTATTGTGAAGATGGACAAAGGCCTAGTATGATACTAATGCAGTGTTAACACACTTCAACGGATACACCGAATGAATGCAAATGGAATAAAAACCAAAAGCAGTGCCATTAGAGCAGCTTCAGGGAACTAAAACACAGCCACTGAAATATCCCACAGATTATGGGAAACCATTTGAATCAATGTCTGGACATGACACCAGGCTGACTGCACAGAAATACTCCCAGCTATCTCATTACTCATACAAGAGAACACAACAGCAGAACTATACTTGTGGTAAATTGCTCAATGAGAGCTTCAAAGGGCTTGTCCACAAGCCAAAACCATGAAAACACAGGCACGCTTGCATACAAGAGAAGATACCATCATGTGACATTACCGCTATTTTTGTAAGCACCTTCCTCCACAGGCATATTTATGTTCAACGCCTCTATCTGATGATACGATATTCCTTCAGCCCACTATCTGACTGTTACTTCCTGAATTCAAGCGGGAAACCAACCTGCCACTGTTGAAAACTGGTTCAACCAGTCTAGATCAGGTTCAAGCAGAACTAAACACCCCTTTTCCAAGCAAGAAAATATTGGATTTCCCTCGTTTGATCTTGTGTCCTTTTTGAACTGTTTTTCTCATCGTTTTGTCTCTACAGGATTTAATGGATCTTTTTTGTGTCTAACATAAGGAGGCATCTGAGTTGGGTGTGATGGCAATGACATTCATTCGACTTCATTAACAGTCATTTTGCTGCAAAGCAACTTTGTCGTGTAAGTGTCTCTTGAGCCTTCCTAAACTGCATTAGCAGCATGACCGAAATGATTCGGACAAATATAAGACCTTCTCTTGTAGGTCACACACAGCCTGCTGTCTGCATAGATTTATCAGTGTGAAATTGAAGTGTGAGAAACCAAACTTTCTTTTGGTTTCACAATATCTAGTTAGACCTGTTCATGTGTAAATCCACTCATGCTGATATGATGTAGTTAAAGTCATTTAATTAAACAAACAAACAAAGTTTTGGTTCAACTATGCTTAGATTCAGAGAAAACGGAAAGTGATTACAAATCAATTTAACCAAATCAAAGTTGAATCTCATTGATTTAGGGGTTGGACGATAAATCGATTCGCGGATCAATTCTGCGATTTTCCGGATGCATCGCAATTGTCTCTGGATGGAATCTATTCTGAGCTTAGTTTTTAACAGCAGATGATGCTCTAAGCTAGTTTTTAACTGCACACTCAAATGCTCACAAAGAAAGAGCGCTTGTGCATTTAACTGAGTAATTTAAGTGGTTAAATGTACTTGCACCTTGGCTTTTATTCTTTATGACGCAAGATTAATGTAATCACAGCCCACTGTGAACACTCTTGCAATTCTCTTCAAACTTTATGAATGATTATTTTAGGTTCAAGTGGTGTGTGTGTAAGGAACTGAAAGCAAGAGAACGGCTGTTTCTGAAGCGATGCATTCAGGGGGAGAAAAAATAAAGAAATAAAATTGCAGAATCGATCCACAAATTGATTTACCATCAAACCCCCATTTGGCAACATTTTGCCAAATCTGAAAGAGACATAGGCTTCTGTAGTTTTTACTATTCTTAGTTTTTATCTTTATATTTTCATTGTAATATTTGTTTAACTACCTTACTATTAATAAGCAGCAAATTAGGATTAGGATGTTAATGGTTGTAATAGCAAGAATTGGACCTTAAAATAAAGTGTTCGTTTTTAAGTCAATATTAAAACTTGTTTCAGTTATAGTTTTATTTATATTAGTACATTAAGTTATTTATCAAGAAATAAAATAGGGTTGCTTATTTTACCTATAATTTCTTAATAGCATGAAGAAACACTTCAAAAAGGATTTTTGAAGAAACAGTTGACTTCAGTGACTCTCTTATTCTGTGTCCGATGGTTACAAATAAGTAAACTCTGTGTTATTAAACAAGATTTTTGACAAAGCAGTGAATAAATAATTTGTATTCATTATTATTGCTTCATTTTAGTAAAGAAAAGTGCATAATGACTCATGATAATGATTAAAACATACAGAGAAACAATGTCCAAACAACCCATAAAGTAAAAAAAAATGGTCACTGCCCTTTAAATATGTACTGTACAGAAAGGCAAAGGAAGAAAACAAATCAATAGCACTTCCATTTTTTTCTAAGTGACTAATGGAATGAAAGCTGCTGTCAGCAGTCCATTTCCTAGACTGAATGTGATAAGATGACTAATTGGTACTGTACATGGAGCTTACACCTTTCAAAAGTCACTGTACAATTAAGATATAACATCACTTTTATTAGTGAGAAAAATTAGACGTTATGGAAATGCCATATGCGATTTCCTGTTGTCTGGCTTCTGAGGAAATAAAGCACAATGTGCTCTGATAAATTCAGGAATTCCCCAGAAGTTTTTCAGTAAACTACTGTGTAATCAATCATTAGTAATCATTACTTCATAACAAAGTTGACTTTAACATGAGTTAACTACAAGATGCTAGTATACAAGACAAGTACAAATACAGCCCAATAGCATAAGACATGAAGGCTGTACTCTCAGTGCTTATTTATATTTTATTAGAGCCTGGCAAAAACTTGTACTCTATTAAACTAATAAAAATGCATAAAAAGAAAGTACCCAGTGTGTATTATTCATAAAGAATTGCTAAAAAGGATAATTACACCAGCACAGTGACTCATATCAAACCCTAAACCCTAAAAAACAAAGTGAGCTAGTATTTGCCTTTAATACTACGCTAGAAATGAGTCTACTACACAATTATCATTGCAATTAGGCAATATAACAAGATTCCAGTGACAAACAGTGCTTGTAAACTATTAGAGAAGTTGCACTGCATGTAAAAGTGATCCCTTCCCTAATTTGAAACAGCTGCAGTCAAACTCAAGCCCTCAGCAGCAGAAATAGCACATAAGTACAGCTCAGAAAAACATACGAGTTTAAAATTAAGAGGTTAAGGCCTTATTTTACATCTTTAAAAAGCACCATCCTATATTCCACCCTTTAATTACATGCACTCCAACTCGTGAGAGCAGCCTCCCCTAACTATGTGCTCTATGACATTACAAGATATAGCCTACTTGTGAAGAGATGTGCAAGAGTAAAAGCAGAGCTTTTTTAAGCAAATTTGTGCAAAGCAATTGTTGCAAATACTGGTTTTTAAACTAATGCACAAGCAATAATGTTCTTGTTAAAGCAACACTGGTTTCAAACTGAAACCAAGGACAGACACCATATGCAAACTATTAGAACAGCCACAACTGAGCCTTTCAGTGCTGTCCATGTTGTGTCCAAGGAGTTGTATTCATGCACACAACAGCTGCGTAGTTTCATATGTCTGTATGTAGTTTCACCCTGTGCCACAGCTTTGCTGTGATTGTTCTGAATATTAATCTATAAACAAACCTGTACACTAATAGTATAACATGAACACTTCAGCCATAACACAATGTGATGGAAAGCCAAATGCACAGCATTTATTTTCCAACCACCAAATTTACAGTAAACGATCAGCTGCTAAATTAAAATCACAATGTTTACAGAGTGTTCAGACATAAAGTCTGAACCCTCTGTAAACATGGGATTTTAATTTAGCAGTGATCGTTTACTGTAAAAGTGGTGGTTGGAAAAAAATAACCTAAAAATATTAGCTGTCAGTTATCTTTTGCAATTTCTGTGGAAGTATGTACCTCGTGTTCTTAGGTCCCTAAGAACACGAGGTAAAATACTTCCAAAGAAATTGCAAAATATGAACTGACAAAGCTAATAACGGAGCTTTAAGGCGTTGCCTTACTAACAAAACACCAACAATATAACCCACAACCACGTCTTTACTTAACACGGGTGTCGCGGAGCCAAAAAATATCTTCCTTAGCTGATATCTGGGTGTTTATAGCGGCGGCAAAGTAATTAAACAATTTCAGTTTCTGTGTGAAAGCGTAAAAGATGAAAGGGGCTCTCTAAAAACCTCAAACCAAAACGTTAAAGGGGACATATGATGCGATTTCAATTTTTCCTTTCTCTTTGGAGTGTTTTAAGCTCTTGGTGCATAAAGAAGATCTTGTAAAGTTGCAAAGACTAAAGTCTCAAATCCAAAGAGAATTTCTTTATAAAAGTTAAGAGTTAACCAAGCCTACCTAAAACGGCTCGTTCGAACACGCCCCCACATGTCTACCTCACTATGTGGAAGTATTAGCATAATGCCGCCCAAATGTTAACGCAAAGAAAGAAGGAGTAACTTTTATTCTCGCTGTAGTACTGTTGACGCTGCAGCCATGTCGTGAAGACGCTGTGTGCTTCGTGGTGAAAGCGAAACTACTTTGTTTGGCATTCCAAAAGATGACGATATCCGCTTCGTCATGCCTAGAGGTGATCTGTGCTGGTCGCTGAGGGAATACATCAACTTTCCCCGTGGACAAAGTGGAACCAGGCCCGCCTCAGCTCATCTATCACGGCCTCACGTGCACGCTAAGACGGGGCTTCCCCGCATCGCTAGGCCGACTGCTGTTTTTTCCTTGCCACTGATGATTCTAAACTGAGTTTTGGGCAGTTTTAGAGTAGTGCTGTTGTTTGTTCATTCTCCGATACAAATGCAGACGAGTTTAGAGTGTAGCGGCGCGAGCAATGCAAACGAAACGGGTTTTAAAAAGACAGTATAAGTCATTATAATCTGTAATTATGTCCCCACTGGATGCAACAAATGCCTCGTTTGTAATAGGTTTGAATGTTTTTGTCTCGTCGCTCCGGCCGGGACACGGCATCAACAACAGTATGGTGAGGGGTCGTAAAAAAAAAAATTGGCGGCCACACGCTGAGGTATTCGGCCAATCACAACGCACTGGACAGCTGGCCAATCACAGCACACCTCGCTTTTTCAGACCGATGAGCTTTGTAAAAATCGACACGTTTCAGAAAGGCGGGGCATAGAGGAGAAACAATAATATACAGTATGTGGAAAATAATGTTTTTTTTAACCTTAAACCGCATAAACACATTTCATTACAACAAATACACAAAATAATGTTCTTTTTAGCAACATCATATGACCCCTTTAACAACAAACACCAGCAAGGGTAAACCAGGAATAAACTTACCGTATTTTGGCTTCTCTTCCATATCCATTTCAGCTTAGCGTTTATTTACCAACTGTGGAGAACTATACTCCAGTGATCATGAGCATTTCAGCCCACAACAAACTGATGCATGCCATGAAAGACGAAACTGAAGTGCTTTGACTGGCAGTTCTTTTAACCAATCACAGGGCATTCTCCGTTCTGACAAGTGACCAGTAGAATCCTGTTCTGTATCCTACGTGTAACTATTCAAAATTATTAAAAGCAGGAACGGAATCGTTATGTAATTGCATAACAGCAATTGAGGAGACGGATTAGGACGAATCGGTTCGGTCAAAGCTCACTCTTGTGATTTTACAAACGCTGCGAGAATCGGTTCGAACGAATCAAAAGATCCGGTTGAGAAGAAAAGTTCAAGGTAAATGTACGTCCTGTTGAATGTCTTAACACGCCCTGTGGTGTAATGGTAGTTATGCTTATATAGGCTAACGTTAGGCCTATCTCTTTGTTAATTTTGTTAAATAACAAAGAAAGTGGTCAGTATATAATTTAAAGAGTTGAAAAAGACATCGAAACGGATAACTGGCACAATTAATATACATGTTTAACGCATTATTACATTATACTTAGAAATAGTGTTACTAATAATAATTATCATTTGTTAATAATGTAGGCTAATTGCCTTGACTCATGAGGTGTAGCCTATATGAATATTGACATATGTAACTACATTTATTGTATATAGACTTGCTGCATATTCTAATCATGTCTTTATTGCTTTTATCTTTTTGATTAGATTTTCTGTGTATAAGACTTGCAGTTTTTAACGACATTGAACAAAAACAATGGAGCAGATGCGTAAGTTTTAAACTGACACCCCAAACCCAAGTTTAACCTGACTGAACCAGATCATATACAACTTTCTGTATTAGCTCACTATGATGAGTAGGACTCTCCTAATTGATGTTTTTTTCTTCTTCAGATTCTCTATTTGTGAAACATCACAGTGAAGTTCTCATCCAGAGGGTTACTTCTGTGATGCCCATTGCTGATGCACTAAGAGACGATAAAACAATTCCCTGTGAAACACACTCACTAATTCTGAAAGCATCTATAGATGCTAAAATGACAGTGCTTTTGCAAGCTCTGAGCACCATCAAATCAAGATCTTCTTTTTACAATGTGTTGCAAGCTAAGCAGCCAAACCTGGTTAAAGAGCTTGAACATCAAGGTGAGAGGGGTTTTGAAATAGTAAGGATTTTTCAACACATGTGTATACTGTCAAAACTCGACTGCTCAGTCATCACGATTTTTAAAGGGATAGTTCACCCCAGAATTCAAATTCTGTCATAATTTTCTTACCCTCATGGCATTCCAATATTATGCCTTTCTTTCTTCTGTACAATATAAGATATTCTGAAGAATTTGGGTAACCAAACAGTTGCCGGTAGCCATTGACTTCTATAGTATTTTTTCCTTGCTATGGAAGTTAATGGCTACCAGCAATTGTTCGGTTTCCGACAAAATATCTTCTTTTGTGTTCAGAAGTAAAAAGAAACTCATACAGGTTTGGAACAACTTCAGTAACTGATGACAGAATTTTCATTTTTGGGTGAACTGCCCCTTTAAACTCCTTTAATGGATATTTCCACTCTGCAGTACATTACTCACATTGCATATGGTAAATATTCTGGTTTAACTGTCATTTATTTTTCAGATGCTCAGTTTGTGGACCGTTACCGTAACAAACTCATCCAAAAGGTTACTGTTGTGATGCCCATTGCTGATTCACTGAAAGCTGTTAAAATAATTCACGAGGAAACGTACTCAAAAATTTTTGTAGCCTCTACAAATATGGCTAAACTGAGAGTGTTACTTGATGCTCTGAACACCAACAAAGCCAAATCTGCTTTTTATGATTTGCTCAAAGTGAATGAGTCCTTCCTGGTTGAAGATCTTAAACGAGAAGGTGAGAGAGAGTAGGACGCATACAACACATACAAGGCAAAACCCAACTGGCACAGATTCTAGATCTGACCGGATGTTTGTAGTTTATCATTTTTTCTGCTTACTATGTTTATGCTGCTTGTACTAAATTCTTTGATTCATTTGTGTGGTTACATAATTATAATTTCATTGTCAAAAAGTACTAAGATATAGAGCAGGGCTGTCCAACTCGGTCCCTGGAGGGCCGGTGTCCTGCAAGTTTAGCTCCAATTGCCTCAGCCCACACGCTTACTGTAAGTTCCCCCCGACACTATCCATGGCCCCCCCTAAAAAGGTTTCCCGGTCCGCCGCCCCCACTTATGGCCCTATTCAGAGGTGATTAGCTGTTCAGGTGGGTTACTTAGGGTTGGAGCTAAACTCTGCAGGACACTGGCCCTCCAGGACCGAGTTTGGACACCCCTGATATAGAGCATTTAACTTAAAGAAACATTGGTGAAAACACGAGAAATATTTGAAACATGCATAACCTTCACATATTTTCTTATACTTTCTATAATTTTGTAGGAATTGAACAGGGAATGGCAGGGGCATCTGCACAGACCTCATCAGAAGTACTGGAAACTGAATCTCACCCTCAAAATGCTAAAAAAGTACAGATGGAAGCTGTCCAACAGGGGACTGAGGACCAACAAATCACCTGGTGGAACAGAAACAGATCCTGTACAAGACATAGTACAAAAATAGAGGAGCTGCTAAGAGAAACTGACAAACAAAAAGTAGGGAACCTCTACTTTTATAAAGATGTGAAGTACATGATTGGCTCTGGAGGAAGTGGCACACAAGTATATATTGGCGTGAGTGAAGATGGCATTGAGGTGGCCATTAAAATAATAACCAAGAACCCAAAGAACATCAAAGACTTTGAAAATGAACTGAAGCTTTTGCAAGATTCAAAGCTTGAAAGCCCATATATCGTCAGGTATGTGACCTGTGCAGCGGATAAAGATTTTTACTATCTTGCAAACCAGCTTTGTGAATATGATCTAGTGGACTACATGGAATATCTTCGTCAGCCAGAGCAAAATGACAGAAAAGAGACCACTTTGAGGAGAATAGTGGAGGAGATGCTTCTTGGCCTTCAAGTTCTTCACCGTGCTGAAGTGATACATCGCGATATAAAGCCTAGAAATGTTTTGATAGGTATTGATATAAATTTATTTATTTATTCTGTTTTTTTTTTTAGAATAATAATTTTTACTGTATCAGCAATGGATGCTCTGCAGTAAATGGGTGCCGTCAGAATGAGAGTCAAACAATTGATAAAAACACATTAATCCACAAATAACCCACACCACTCTCCTTCCCCCTCTTTATGTCCTTTGTGAAGTGAAAGCTGCATGTCTGTAAGAAACAAATCCATCATTAAGCCGTTTTAACTTCAAACTGTTTGCTTCCGTTTGTACCAGTGATCCTCTATCCATAATATCGCTTTCTCCAGTGAAAAAGTCATCTCTTCTGAATCAGGAGAGAAATATGCACAGATCAAGCACCTTGTACAAGCAAAAACATTTCTAAACCAATATGTTTTAATGCGAGAGGACAACAGGAGATGGACTTTTTCACTGGGTGAAGAGTTATTATGGATTATAAACTCGTATTTTGGCCAGAAGTGTGAGTTTAATTTAAACACATGGGCTTTTCAATCTTCCCCCCCCCCAAGAACATTAAGTGATGGACTGGAGTGATGTGGATTATTGTGATGTTTTTATCAGCAATTTGGACTCTGATTCTGACGGCACCCATTCACTGCAGAGGATCAACTGGTGAGCAAGTGATGTAATGCTACATTTCTCCAAATCTGTACCGATAAAAAAAAAAAACGAATTCATCTACAACTTGGATGGCCTGAGAGTTCAGCCAATTTAAATTTTTGACTGAACTAATCCTTTAAAGATTTAAAAAATGTAGCTTCTGTCATCATTTACTCACCATCATGTTGTCCCAGTTCCCAAACCAGTTTAACAGCAGCTGGTCCCTATCCACTTTAAATTGACAACAGAATTTTAATTCAGTATATTCAAAACTCTAACTTATTCCTAATAGATAAACAAGAAAGGGCAAGGCTGGCCGACTTCGGCTTAAGTCGCAAACTGGAGGAGGAGAAAACCACAGTGTATACTGACAGAGCTGGTACACAAGGCTGGGAGGCAACGGAGATTGTAAATCAGACAGAAAAAGGCGGATACAAAACGAGCTCAGACATCCAGGTTTGTGAAATACCATGAATGAACTGCAGCCATGATTACAATGAGCTCATCTAAATAAAAGAGTATTTATTATCAGTTTAGTTCAGACTATTTGTGATTACTTACACTTTTCCTACTCTAATCATGTCCAGTGGTTAGTATTGTGCAGTTTTTCCCTGTTAGATAACTTTGTTTCTGCATCAGGTAGCAGGGATGTTAACCTATTACATCCTCTCTGACGGGAAACATCCTTTTGGTGATGGCATCCGCCGTGAGGTGAACATTTCAGAAGGGAAATATTCTCTTGGCGAGATTCAAGATATTGCAGCAAAGGATCTCATAGAATGGATGATCAACAAAGAACAAGATAAGAGACCGACCGTCGACAAGGTCCTAAATCACCCTTATTTCTGGGATGATGAACGGTAAATTATAGCTAATGTTTGATCCCTAGGAAGAAATAATTTGCTCCTTAGTCTTGCTTTTACCACTGAAAGTGGCAGTTACATTAAACTGTAAGGTGTTTTTTCACTATTATCCTTATTATCTTCTGCCTACTCTTTCACTGCATCCTTTTACTCTTTTACTTGCTCAGTTGATGTGTTTATTTCCAGTATTTCAGATGCTGTTTTTACCTGATTCTCTTGCAAAAAGCATCTCTTTCATACTGAGTCACTGGCATTGTCTTGTTTCTAGACTTTGGGCTTTTTATTATCTTGCCATCTATCCTGAGCTGTCAGTCTGCATCAGTTCTGATCCTCCTTGAGACGGCTCTACAACGTGCTGCTTTGCTGCCTGTTAGTAAGAGTACATTGTTATATTTCCCTAACACAGTAGGTCAAGTCAGAGACATTTTTCTGTCATAAATTCCCTGACTAGCTCTCATATTTATGCACCAGTCTTTCTCTGAAAGAAGAATTCGATCATTATTATATAATTGATCTGTAATGATCAGAAATGATGTGAACTCACCCCTGAACGTGCTGTATGCCTTCACAATCTTGTTTTTCCTTCAGGATAAGAGAGGTTCTTCACAATCTGGGTAATAAAGAGGAAGTCCAGGAATACAAGAACTATGAAAACAATAAAAAGCTTTATGGCACTGTACAGAAATACACGGCGGGGAAAACCTTTTCTGACTGGAAGACAAAGGTGAGCAATGACTTCTTAACCTAAACGTTAGAGATGTGTTTTCCTCTCCTTGCTAAATTGCTGATTGGTTCAGTTAAGGCTGTGTTTGGACTATTAACAAAAATCAAGATGGCTCCCAGTTCCAACACTGTTAGCTCAGCATTGAAAATGGTCAACGTGTGACCGAAATGTTTGGCTTGTTTTTTTTTTTTCAGTAAATTGCTTACACTGCTTTCATCTCGCTTGTGAATTTTAATTTTTGAGAGTGTGCGGGCTTTTTGCCAAGTATTTTACTCTTTGGTAAACTTTTTTGGTCTACGCACCTTGGTTGGATTGTTTTGACGGCGCGGTGAGTCTCCTGCTGTTTTTTGGACTATTAACAGCACAGCAAACTAGATTAGTGATTCTTAACTGGTAGGTACTAGGTAGTACTAGTGATCCCAAACTGGGTTGTTGTCTCTTATGTTCGGACGAAGGAGAAAATCAATGCACTTAACCATATAATGGTGCATATTTAGTACAGCAAAATAAACAACAGTCTCATCAATATTTAAAGGCAGAGGAAGCACATTCCATTTCTTCCAAGTCTGTGCAACTTACAAATTCATGAATCACTTGTTAGAAGCAAATTAGACAAATGCCACCATGAACAGGTGATGTGATGCCCTTACGAATCATACAACAAAATACACAAAGCGAAGGAAAATACAAACCAGACTACATTAAATAAGTTCAGTTGCAACATAGCTAAACCTGGTTTGTGCTGTCTTTATGTGGGATTCATATTATTTTTAATATTATATATTATTATTATTTTCAGTAAATGTAAATTATATTGATTATAAAAACAGTGTTGTATTTTCCTGCACTGAGATTTCCAGGTGTAAGTAACTTTGTATTTGCAGGCTCCTAAGACATGGACAAAAATTGGCAAAAATCTTCCCAGTGACTTGCTTGGACTGTTACGGCATTTGCGCAATGCTCTAGGACATCAGTAAGTACAGAAAAGGGGCGATATGTAAATCTAGCATTTTGCAGGATACAAGTTTAATTAAGAAAACCTCCAGTTTCCTGAAGGTTCCCTGTATTATTTGTATTTATTATGTATATATATATTATAAGATCTACCGTCTTTTTAATAGGAAAAGAGTTCTAATGAGAGAGATGATGATGAGTTTTTTCCAGATTTTTCCTCATCAGTTTACTATACGGCTGTGGAATGGGTGGGAATATTGAAGATGCTGAGAAATTGCATGTAGACACCTGTACACGGTCTTTCTTTTTGTTTTCATAAAAGTTGTGGATCATTTACTTTTTTGGAGGCAAATATCTTCCTTTTCATCTTTTTGCTGCCGTCAATTGCTTTACACTTAAAGGTGTCATATGATGCGATTTTAATTTTTCTTTTCTCTTTGGAGTGTTTCAAGCTCTTGATGCATAAAGAAGATCTGTGAAGTTGCAAAGACTAAAGTCTCAAATCCAAAGAGATATTCTTTATAAAAGTTCAGAGTCAGCCACGCCTACCTAAAACGCCCCGTTCTAACACGCCCCCACATATCTAAATCACTATGTGGGAATATTTGCATAACGCCGCCCAAATGTTCACGCAAAGAAAGAAGGCGTAACTTTTAGTCTCACTGTAGTATTGTTGTTGCTACCGCTGCCGCCATGTCCTGAAGACGCAGTGTGCTTCGTTGTGAAGCGAAACTACTTTTTTTGGTCTTCCAAAAGAGGACGATATCCTTCGTCATGCCTATATCTGATCTGTGCTGGTCGCTGAGGGAATACATCAACTTTCACCGTGGACAAAGCGGAGTCCAGCCCGGGGTCCGTCACATGTGGTTGCCGCTCATTCGTCGGATCCGCCGGGCGCGCCGTTCTCGACTCCAGCCCGCCTCAGCTCACTCTATCCGGGCCTCAATGCACGCTAAGGCTTCCCCTCACGCTAGTCCGCTGTGTTTTTCGTTGGGAAAGCGAAACTACTTTGTTTGTTCTTCCAAAAGAGGACACGACTAGAAATCGGTTGTATTTACAACACTGTTCCTGAACAGTTTAACCCAAATATCCAGATGTGTCCAGCACATTTTATGGAGGACTGTTTACTGATCCTGGGAGAGTAACGTTAGACTACAATGCCGGCTGTTCTGACTCACAGTCTGTAATTTTAAAGGATTTGCCACTGATGATTCAAACGCTAGTTTTGGGCAGTGTAGAGTAGCGCTGTTGTTTGTCATTTCTCCGATCACAAATCAGACAGAGTTTTAATGTTTACGCGGCGCAATGCAACGCCACGCGTAAAAAGACAGTATAATTCATTATAATCATTAATTATGTCCCCACTAGATGCAACAAATTCCTCGTTTGTAATAGGTTTGAATGTTTTTGTCTCGTCGCTCCGGCCGGGACACGGCATCAACAACAGTATGGTGAGGGGCGTAACATTTCCGTCACACGCTTGAGGTATTCGGCCAATCACAACGCACTGGATAGCTGGCCAATCACAGCACACCTCGCTTTTTCAGAACAATGAGCTTTGTAAAAATCGACACGTTTCAGAAAGTCGGGGCATAGAGGAGAAACAATAGTGTACAGTATGTGGAAAATAATGTGTGTTTTTTAACCTTAACCTGCATAAAACACATTTTCAATTTACACCAAATAATGTTTTTTTTAGCAGCATCATATGACCCCTTTAATGTTGAATATTGGTGTTTTAAAGGTCACTAAACATTTTTAAACTCCACAATATTGGTTTCAGCTCTAAAGGTGGAGGTGGTTTTTAAGGCCTGCATAACGTTGCAATTTATGTTTTTAACTAAAGTCAATATTGATATTTTCAACTTGTTTGCTTGTTGTATATTCATTGACTCAGTGCTGTAATGCTAAATGAATTGTATTTGTTTAAATTTGTAAAAACAGTCAAAGAGTGTGTCTTCTGAAGATCACATACACTATGTACACTATGTGATAAAGGGACTGTTCAACCAAAAATGACAATTCTCTCATCATTTACTGACCCTCGTGCCATTTTACAACATAAAACAGTTTTTAGTTTCCAAGAGTTTTTTTTATCTTGCACTGGAATTTTGAATAAAACTCTTTATATTGATTTCTTACTCGTGAGTGTTTTTGAACATTTAAAATGTGTTCATATATTTCAAATATATCAGTAAATATAAAAAACAGGAAATAACCATAGCAACAGTGGGCTGCTCAAGCACAAAACGTAAATGTTGTTCTAATTTACCAATACAACCCTCAGTTATGTCTCTCTTACATTTGTAATAACGACGATTTGAGCAAACTAAGCAGAACTGAGTTTGTTGAACTGTAGAGGTGTGGATTTCTTGGAAACTACAGCTCTCGTGTTGTTGTGTGCTGTCGCTGATTGGCTGCTTTGTTTTCCTCTTCCGCACTCATCGTAGCTTCATGTTTCGCCTGTCTAGCGTCCTAATTTCTGCACGAATAGAAGTTATAAGTGATTATTAATAAACTAGAGGTATGTGAAACTCACATCTGTATTTATGGCACCAAATATGAGTGTTTATTAGCTGCTGGATTATTGTGCCCTGCTTGACTGACTGCGCTCTTGGTCAGTTTTGCAAAGTAATTCCTTTCGATTTCAAATAAGTAAAGTCGACCTGTTTATATCACGAACTGTAGTCGAAAGTCTTAAATAAATGAATAAAAATACTGTCTACTGAATGAACGATGACTTTGGTCACAACATGATAGGGGGCATGTTGTCACACTACTCGGGGTAAGTTGTCACAATGGAACCTGCTATTAAACAGCCTATTGTAGGAAGCAAAACAATTATGACAACAACAAAAAATAATTATTTTGGCAGACAGAAATTAGTGTGTGACAACTCGCTCCAACTTGATGCTTATAACATGTAAAGTGCCCTTGTTTTTGTAGTTCATTAGTTCAACCTTTCAGTTAAAATCTGTTTTGACTATGACTTTGCATTTGTTTTTGATTTAAATGATTAAGAATATACAATAATTGATATAAAGCAGCATGATAATATTTTTGTATTACTTTTTTGTCTTCTTAGCAATTTTACACTGAAGAAAAACAATGGAACATCAGCGCAAGTTTCATATTCACTTCAACTTCAATGCACCACATTTGAAATAATATTGGCACAGATCTAATTCACTTGATGACTTACTAGTTGATTTGTTGTTTTTTTACCGGTACTGAAGGTGAGAAATGGTTGATAGCCTGATTGATATTTGATGCTGAGTTTGTGGACACACACTATGAGGCTCTCATTCAGAGAGTAACATCTGTGATGCCCATCACTGATAAGCTGTATGAAAACAGAAAGCTTACCTGGGAAGTGTATTCGAAGATCACAAAGACGACTTCTAAAAATACTCAATTGAGTGAGCTTCTAGACATTGTCAAATCTGGAGGACCTGCAGTAAAATCTGCTTTTTACAAAGTACTGCAAGAAATCAACCCTGGTGTCATTCAAGAACTTGCAGGTAGGGTATTAGAGGAAAAAATGAAGAAAACTATTTATTTAAACCATATATATATTTTCAGATTTTCTCTAAAATGGATTTTGCAGGGCCATCCTCACAGACAGACAGCCCTGAGAATGATATCGTCAGGTGGAACCCATCCTCAATAAAGTACAGAAGTAAAATAGAGGAGCTCCGGACAGATTCCTCCAGAAAGAAAGTCAGGAACCTCTACTTTTCTAGAAGGAATAAATACATTATTGGCTCTGGAGGAAGTGGCACGGTTTTTCTTGGCCTGAAGGAAGATGGCACTGAGGTGGCCATTAAACGAATAATCAAGGACCAACAGGAAAGCAGTTACTTTGAAAATGAACTAAAGCATCTACGAGATTTAAATCTGGAAAGCAAGAACATTGTCAGGTACGTGGACTTAGCAGAGGATGAAGACTTTTATTATCTTGCACTACAGCTTTGTGAATATGATATGGAGGATTACATGAAAAATCTTTGTCAGGAAGAACAACAAGACAAAGACACCGCTTTGAGGAAAATAGTGAAGGAGATTCTTCACCGTGCTGGAGTGATACATCGCGATATAAAGTCTGCAAATGTTTTGATAGGTATTAAAAATAGGTTTTACTGCTTTTGTAGTTTTACAAGGGATTTATCAAAGTAATGTTAGACTTTGCATTTATTCAAGAATACAGGTGACTTAAAAACTGTAACATACTCTCAACAGATTCAGGAAAAAATGCAAGGCTGGCTGACTTTGGCATAAGTCGTAAACTGGAGGAGGGCAGAAGCACAGTGCATACTGCTAGAGCTGGTACACAAGGCTGGGAAGCTACGGAGATCCTGAATCAAGAAACAGGTTACAAGAAGAGTTCAGACATCCAGGTCTGTCAAATATCATGCAAATATTACCAGCAAAGATAGCTAGCTATAGGAAAGATGAATTTGAATTCTAATATTTTAAGTTGATATTATCTGAAAACCTTACTAGCTACATCCTCTCTGACGGGAAACATCCGTTTGAGGACACAAAGGATCGTGAGGAGAACATCAAGAATGGGCAGCACTGTCTTGAAGATTTACAAGATACAGTAGCAAAGGATCTCTTTAATAAATGGATGATCAAGAAAGACCCGGCAGAGAGACTGACTATTGATGAGGTCCTGCGACACCCTTATTTCTGGGATGGAGACAGGTGAATAATAAACGATGTTTAATAGACGTTAGCAGTTTTAGTTTTTATCACTGTGAAGTGAAGGTAAGTTAATCTAGTATGTATTTGTTTTATCTTTCTGAAGGAATATTTCACAGTTCTTGATTATGATGTTCACCACCTGCTTCTATGAGATCGATCTTATGCATGGTTTTCCACTGCATTTCTTTTCCCACAATTTCTTTTCATCTTGCTTGTTTGAAATCGTTTCTTCTGTTTCTTTCCAGTTCTTCAGATGCTGTTCTTGCCTGATACGCTGACAGAAATAACTCTTGACTCTCCTCTGAGTCACTGCCAGGATCTTGATTATAGATTTTGGTCTCTTTAGGTTGGCTTCTATCTTGAGCTGTGAGTCTGAGAATCGTAAAGGAATAGTTCCCCCAAATATTACAATTCTGTTATTATTTACTCATCCTCACACCGTTCAGTCATAAGAACCACTTTTATGATGCTATTTTGTCCATTTGAAACCTCGTTTAGCTTTAATCCATTAAAATGTGTGGCTAGAATATTCAATATTTCCGTCTTCTATATTGAAAGAAAGAAAGTCATAATGGTTTGGAATAATATGAAGATGAGTAAATGATGACAGAATTGTATTTTTCAGTGAACTATCACCGCAATGTACTTCATAGAAACATGCATGTAGTGTATGCTGTGTTTAATGTGCACTTTCTGAACGTTCACCCTTGTTCTGTTTCTGAACTGGCCTGCTCAATGCCTGCATGTTTTTCTGTCCTTCAGCAAAGATGCAGTCCTTAGGAAGCTGCGTGATAGGCCTGAAATCCAGAACTATGAGACTTTAGCAAAACTTCGCAAACTCTACGTAGAGAAAGGGAACAGCCCCAACACAGAGGGAACAGACCCAGCAGCAGCACTGACCATTCACAGTTCACTGAGGCCTTCAGCGAACTGAAAATCCAGAACGAAAAGAAGTAAGTTCTAAGTTATTCAAAGATGTCTCATTTGCTCACGAAGGCTGCATTTATTTGATCAAATATGGTACTCCATTACTCCAGCTTCAGTGTCACATGATCCTTCAGAAATCATCTTAATATCCCAATTATTTTGCTTAAAAAACATTTATTATTGTCATTGTGAAAAATGTTGTGCTGCTTAATATTTTTGTGAAAACCATGATACACTATTCAAAGTCTGGGGTAAGTAAGATAAAAAAAAAAGTAATACGTTTATTCAGCAAGGATGCATTAAATTGATCAAAAGTGACAGTAAAGACATTTATAATATTACAGAATTTTTCTATTTCAAGTGTTTTTTTTACTTTCTATTCATCAAAAATATGAAGCAGCACAACTGTTTTCAACATTGATAATTGTTAGAAAATTCCTGTTTCTTGAACACCAAATCAGCATATTAAAATGATTTCTGAACGGATCATTGACCTGAAGAGTAAGTAATGAATGCTGAAATCATCTTTGATCCAGAATAACTTGAGCCTACATTTTAACATACATTACAATAGAAAACAGTTATTTTACATTGTAAACATATTTCACAGTATTACTGTTTTTTTATTGTATTTTTATTTAAATAAATGCAGCCTTGGTGAACAGAAGAGACATCTTTCAAAAACATAAATAAAATCTTAGTTATTCCAAAACTTTGAGCAGCAGTGCATATATTAATAAATTCATTTTATTTTACATAACATAGTTTACATGAAATGTGGATCATGTACCAGGCTTTGTTTGCTCATTTGTTGTCCTTCAGGAAAAATTGACATCCTTACTATAGTTGGTGAGGATTTAATGAGCCTTTGGAAGCTCTTCAACACTGCGGAGGAGGTCACAGAGGGGGAAAAGCTTTTCTAATTGGCCATCAGAGGTGAGAAACTGTAAAGACTCACAAAAACAAAACAAGAGCCTTCCTTTTTTTGCTCTCTACATTATATTGGTTCATTCAGTGGTGTGTTGGGACTGCTAACAATGCAGCCCACTAAAAGATCTGTGCTAGCCAAATGCCATAAACATTCAGCATAGTGTTAGTTCAGGCAGGCCACGTCAGTCAAGCTCGCATCAGCCGACAGTCAGCTGTTCCTGACGTGTACCAATCCAGTCTTGACACCTATCACAAGCAGTCTATTTAAATTCCCATTCTTCAGCGTCTCTTCCATCGCATCACTGCTTGCAATTAACTCCCTCCTCCAACTCCACCTAACTAAACCTGTAATTCAATCTGACTTTTGTTTCTTCCTTACAGTCACTTCATTGGAAGCATTCTCTATCATGTTTTGCGCAACAAACTGGTGCACGCGTGAGTGAGACAAAAAAGTTAATCCAGATCTGTTACATCTCTATTTCTGTTATTTGACCCTTGTACTGATTTCAGTTCAGTTTCATTAATATGTATAGGGAGGTCGTCAAGTGTTTGTGTGTTTATCTGACTGTAATGCTTCTATTTTTCAGTTAATTCACTCTGCCTCTTTTGTTTCTAACAGAAATGTCAGAAATGCATTTGAAGGGAAGATGATTTTTGATCTCCTCCCAGACTTTTTCATCAGTTTACACAGTGGCAAAAGACTTGAGCTGGAAATATTGAAGATGCTGAGAGGACATTACACCACAACATACCAAAAGCATTTACACTTTTAACAGTCGACATCAAACTTCTCATTATTTGAAGTGGAGCAATCATTCTTGTCGACATTTAAGCACTGTGCTCAGAATTATTACTTGCAGATTTTCACAGTTGCTAAGACACTAAACCCCATTATCTTAACCAAATTCTGAATAGCCTAAACCAATTTGTCAAATAAATCACTCTTTCTGCAAAACCTTTAAAAAATTCAGACATTGACTGGCAATGGACAAAATCGCCTGTGACATAGATGAAGTCCTCTGGCTGGACCCAGCTCTAAGACCTGATCCTGAGGCAGAATAATATTTCTGTTCTTTGTGTGTGTACAGGTTTATATATCCTGGTGGGGACTTAAACCTGAATAGACACAGACTCATGGGGACTCGTGTCATGGTGGGGACCTAAATTGTGAATCTAAAATCTAAAAATGCAGAAAGTTTCCTGTGAGGGGTAGGTTTAGGTGTAGGGTTGGTGTAGGGCAATAGAATATACGGTCTGTACAGTAGAAAAACCATTACGCCTATGGAGAGTCCCCACAAGGACAGCTGACCAGACGTGTGTGTGTCTGTCTTTGTGTGTGTGTGTGTGTGTGTGTCTGTGTTTGCGTGTCTGTGTCTGTGTGCGTGCGTGCATGTGTGTGTGTGTGTGTGTGTGTGTGTGTGTGTGTGTGTGTGTGTGTGTGTGTGTGTGTATGTGCGTGCGTGCGTGTGTGTCTGTGTCTGTGTGTTTGTGTCTGTGTCTGTGTGAGTGTGTGTGTGTGTGTGTGTGTGTGCATGTTTATGTGGTTTATGAGGACACAAATTTGTATAATAACATGGGTATGACATAGGTATTACAACGAGAAGGTGATTTTTGAGGACATTTTCAGTGTCCCCGTAATTCAAAGGGCTTATAAATTCGATGATGTTTTTTGAAAATCCTAAAATGCAGAAAGTTTCCTGTGCGGGTTAGGTTTAGTGTAGGGTGGGGTGTTGCATAGAACATACGGTTTGTACAGTATAAAAACCATTACGCCTATGGAGAGTCATAAACCATAAAAACAAACCTGTGTGTGAGTGTGTGTGTGTGTGTAATTGCAAAGTGTTTACTACATACAATAAACATTTTTTGATTAGTCTAATAATAAGTTCATTCCAACTTTTGCAGTTCATTGAGTAGATTCGCAGATTAAAGCTAAAAAAAAAGTGATGATATGTTCACTTTAATTACAAGAAAAGGTAATTAAGTTTGCAACAGAAAGTCTGTGGGTGTAGTAACAAAAACACCTTTGGTTGAATTTCGTTTTCGTTTGTCACTGTATTCAGCCACTACTCAAAACACATGATAATCAAGATTTAATCAAATCAGGGCTGTAAAGATATTGTTAAATTATTAAAAGAGGAGTCAATGAGTGTGTCCTGTGGGACTCACACAGGGTTCAAGTCTGAAGTATACTTACATTTTTATGCACGCTTGGATATACAGTATATGTGATGTAATTTCATCATCATAGTATGCACATACATACACTGTATGTGTACTGCCAAATTTTTATACCAGTGTTGCACCAAAATGAAAATAAAAACTGATAATAAACAACCATAAAGTTTATTATAAGGCCATTTATGGGAATCCCACAGCTGTTAACTGTGATTGGATGAGAGAAAAAATGGGCTAGTTCTCATTCCTTTTGGGCGGATTTTAAGTCAGCTTTGGGCTGGGAATTTTTCTGGAACCTGTCAACCCTGATTACACCCTTCCGTGATCACTCACTGACTGACTGACTGACTGACTGACTTGACAGCCTTCAGTGTTCGCAAAGTTTTTTGGTAAGTTCCTGAATATATAACTTTATTTAATATAATATCTAATTTGTTTGAGTAAATTGTTTTGGATGCTTATGATGTATAAGATTGTATAGAATTAGACTAGTACGTGAGATGATTGGTATGGTATGGAGGGGAAATATATCATGGACACAAATTAAGAATTCCCACGACTTATTAATTTGTTCCCTCATTTTAGTAAATCATGGTGATGTTGTACTTTATTTTCATTTAAATCAAAATGAGTAAGCAAATTAGTACAACGTGGCAATGATTTACTAAAACGAGGAAACAAATAAGTCATGGGAGCAAATTCTTGGCCACAATTTAACTCAAATGAGGGACCTAATTCTTAATTTGTAGCTGAAATAAATGTATTTCTGTCTCCGTGTCATATAAACAGGGCTCTGTAGATTGGCCCAGTGATGTTGACCTGTTTGAATGCTGATAGCACAATACCACGGACATATTTAATTATATTATTTTGTGTCATTTTAATGTACTTCATTAGATTAATTAGGATATTATTTAATTAAGCTGCTTTTATTTTGGCCATATTCGTGCTGAAAAAAAAGAATGATATTTTAGTTGGCTTAAACAGGTTTTCCAAAACCAGCTTGACCAGATGACAGGTGCCCAAAACCAACCAGTCTTACAAGATTTATTTTGATTTCTTTCACAGATTACATTGTTCCTTAACAGAAGACTAACATGCAAATAGATATATGGGACCTAGCGAATTACGTTTGGAGCAGAAAGGAAAGTGATATCGATTTGATTTTACTTCAACATGCTGAAGAAAATATAAAAATGATTCAAAATATCCAAATAAAAGAAAGGGCAAAGAAGCTCTTAAATCATCTAAAAATATATTTTAGTACTAAAAATAAAATCGGAGACTTAATTAAAAATTATAAAAAGATTACTACCAATAACAAAATAATCCCATAAGAAAATTACTACTAATAAAAAGATTGTACTACCATACAAATATGCCATAAAAATTACTATTAATAAAAAAGTTACTACCAATAACAAAATAATGCCCAATAAAAAAAATACTACTAATAAGAAAAAATACTACCAACATAAAATAATACTACTAACAAAAAATTACTACCAACAAAAAAATGCTGGCCAACTAAAAAATTATGAGGAATGTTTTATAGATTTTATTTTTCTGCAAAATGCTGAAAAAAACATAAATATTATGAAAAATATCCATATAAAAGAAAGGGCAAAGGCCCTCTTAAATAATTTTAAAAATAAAGATTTTAGGACTAAAAATAAAATCGGAAACTTATACTTAATTAAAAATGAGAATTTTATCATTAGCACTTCGGGTGCAATAAAAACATACATTGGGTTCTCACAAGATGGTACTTTGGTATCAGTTCAGTGTTGGCGTAAAAATCAAACAAATATGGTTTACTTCACAAATGAATTTAATAATTTAAAAAATACTAAGCTGGAGAGCAAGAACATCATTAAATATGTATCATTAGAAGAGGATAGAAATTATATTTATATAGCAGTAAATCTTTGGGATTACTATCTAGATGAATACATTGAAAATCGTTATCAGCCAGAAATAGACCAACAACAAAATGACAACCAACTGAAAAATCATTTAAAAAAACTAGTGGAGGAGATGCTCTTTGGCCTTCGAGATCTTCACCAGGCCGGAGTGATACATGGTGATATAAACCCTAGAAATATCGTCATAGGTATGAAGTGTATTTTCTTTATTTTTATTTTAACAGCGTATCTCAGAATGTCATAATATTATGCTGTCTATGTTATATGTAAAATTAAAACTCTATTCTCAACAGATTCTGAAGAAAATGTTAGACTTATCGGCTTTGGCAGAAACATCAAACTGGAGGAGGGAGAAACAACTGCCAATACAGCGAGAGCTGGTGTCCAAGAGAATGATTATACAAAGAGCTCTGACATCAAGGTTTGTGAAATATACGGCAGATTATCATAATTAAGCTGTCAAAATATTTAGCCAAAAAAAAAAGGATTTCCACTCATTTGATATGAATTGAGGCTTAAGGTCATACCAGTGAAAAAGATGATGTATTCTACATGGAGTCTACAAATATATATTCAGCTTGTCATGTGATCTCAACACAACAACCACTGAGCATGACTTTATGAATAAAGCATCTTCACAACTGATCAAATGTTTACCTTGAATCTGAAGTCACTTTGGATAAATGCATCTGCCAAATGCATGATTGTTAATGTAGATCAGCATGTTCTTCACAGTCCGCTCCATTTCTTGCAGGCTGCTGGGACGTTGGTGTACTACATCCTCTCTGGTGGGAAACATCTGGTCACAGAGGATTGTGGCATGCGGAATGATAGGCTAGATATTGTTGCCCAGGATCTCATTGACTGGATGATCAACAATGACCCAGCCATTGATGAGGTCCTAAAACACCCTTATTTCTGGAATAAAAAAATGTAGGTTATAAAAGGTGTTTTTGAAAATTCATAAATATGGTTAATGTAGTACTTTTTCTTTAAAGATTGTGTTATGTATACTTTTATCCTTCAATCAGAGGTTCCCCAACTAACCCCTGCATTTATACAATTTGTGCTTGTGTCCTAATCTGGAAGAAAAATACATGTATGGTGTATGCTGGGCTTAATATGCATTTATGCAAAAGATATGCTGCTAAATTGACTTGCTTTCTTTGTTCATTCAGAACAGAGGAAGTGCTGAGGAAAGTGGGCGATCAACCTGAAGTCCAGTACTACGCTGATATTTCAAAAGCTTGCCAAATTTGGAAAGCTGTAAAAGGCCTAACAGGAGTAGAAGCCATCGAAAGGGCCTTCATCGATAAAAAGGACAAAAATGGACAAAAAGAGGCTGTGTAGGAGAAAAAAGCTTTTTACATTATTATTTTGACTTTGATTCTATTTCTCTCCATTACTTCACACACTGTTCTCACCTTCATACTCTGACATAAACAGCTCTGTACAAGTCTCTTTGTCTGCTCTTTTCTTTAGGAAAACTAAAGTTCTTGAGATACTTGGAAATACCGAGCAAGTCCAGAACGAAAACTTTTCTGAAAAGTTTTTCAAGCTTTGTAAATGTGCAGAGAGCTACTCAAAAGGCAAAACATTTAGTAAATGGAAATCAGAGGTGGGGAGAAATATCCAACAACAGAATATCAGCATTCCTTGCTAAACTGTGTTCATAAAATATTAATGACTTACCTGATGATCACAACAATTTGGTAACTGTTTACTAACTGAACATTTCTTGGTGTAATACCCTTGTGTTGTATTTGCAGCTTTCAGGTGAATGGCCAAAAATAGACCAAACTTTTCCGGAGGACTTAATTGGCCTGCTGCGTACTTACCGCAACAAACTGGTTCATGTGTAAGACATACAAAAACACAACTAAAATTTGATCCAGATCTCACTTATTTCTGTTCTTGTCTTAATATAATGAAATATTACTAATGTCAAGTTGGTCTATTTTAACCAATCATTTTAAGTCAATCTAATGCAAATTAATTGTATTGAGAGTATAGATTCGTGTTTCTCAGAGACTTATTTATGGGTTTACAGGTTAACAGTTGAACACAGCCACGTTTTCGTACCCTGATCCCGGACTGCTTCGCTGAATATAACTGTAGTGCATTACCAAGTCCTTTCCTTGCGTGTTAGAGACTTCTTCACTTCTCCGTCCATTATTGTCTCTCAAGTTCACATGGTAATCCTAGGGAATGGTCACCGCAGAGTTTTCCTTAGTTCTTTACGTGACTTGTTCTAGGCAATAATGTGCTCAGACATTAAGTATTTGTCTATGTTCACGTTGTGCTTTCCAATAGACCACCGTTTCAGATTTCTACATCAGCTTACACAGATTGGCTATAGACATGGGCTGGGACTGTACCTGGTTCTTAAGATGAGCGAGAGAGAGCATCATCACCCTGTTATGGAGTGGGAATGAGAGAGCATCTAACCATAGCCCTCTAAAAGCTGTGGTAAATATAACCCGCGCTGTTTAAAAATGGACAAACCCCCTACTGATATGTTTTGACTCAGCGGTTGGGTTGTTTTGAATCCAATCGCTGGGTCAAAACAACCCAATAGCTTGGTTTGTCCCTTTTTAACCCAGCGCTGGGTTATATTTAACCCAGCATTTTTTAGAGTGTAGGGACTAACATTTTTAGGTTCTAGTTTGTCCATGGAGGGGTGAAGAGACACATGTGACCCGTCAGGGAAGCAAGTGTCACCACTCTCATTCTCCTTTAGAGACCTCACTGGACCACCGTGGGATTTTGGAGCTCACACCGCCCTAAAAACAAGTCTGAGACACCAGTGTCTTTTCTGCTTTTTTGTAATATTAATAATATAATTACATACAGATGTACGAGAGTTTAATTTCTAATATTCAGTTTTATTGTGTTTTGTTATTCTCTTTTACAGTTTTGCATGCAATTCTAGACTAGTTTGTATCGCTCAGTTATTTTTCTTTTTTTGTAAGGGTATAGATCTTCAATGAACTCCATGTGGGCACTAACTCTCAGTACTAGAGGGACGACTGGAAAATTGTAAGGAAAGATAAAACTAGCAAAAAAAAAAACATGTGGCTGTCTTTTTGTTTGAATCAACCATTTAAAGAGTTTTTTTTTATTTATATGATTTTTATTTGGACGGAACACACAATAAAATTAGGGAATAATTAGGAATCAGGGAGATTCAATAAATTATAACTAATTCGTCTCTGCCTTTTTATGGTATACAATCATCAAGTTAGTTACACCTCACCCAATTCCCACAGCACACACACGACACACACACACAAATGGACCCAAACCACACACGTACAGTATGTATGTGTGTGTCTGTGTGTGTGTTGATCTTGAGTGTTTAAAAGCTTTTTTTAGTTTCATCTGACCAAAGAACCCAGTCCCGTTTGAAAAGTACGCGTATTGTTGCCAGCCAGGGGGTGCGTTAAATGCCAGTGGGCGAAGAACCAGGGGCCTACACTAGGGAGGGGCCTATAGTGGCTGCAGGTAAATTTTGAATAATTGTTGGCTATATATGGGAGTTTGCAGCAGTGACAACAGTGGTCTATAAACAAACTCACATACTTGTACATTTTCAGGATTCGCAATGCCATTTTCTATATGAAAGGAACTATAGCTTACAAATGAGCTGAAGGTTTTCCCAGGAGAAAAAAGTGCACATAGTGTACTTAAAGGGTCATGAAACCCCCTGTTTCAGCACTGGTTAGTTCTCACCACAGTTTTAAAAAAACACGCTAAAAAAAAGTGGAGCAGAGGGGGAAGAGGGGAGACAAACAGCTTCGGTTTCAGACAGATTCATTCCGCTCCCATCGAGTTAAAAACACAAATAATTGCACAGCCATTTGCACTCTGCATCGAAAACATATACAGGTGCATCTCAATCAATTTGAATGTCATGGAAAAGTTCATTTATTTCAGTAATTCAACTCAAATTGTGAAACTCGTGTATTAAATAAATTCAATGCACACAGACTGAAGTATTTTAAGTCTTTGGTTCTTTTAATTGTGATTATTTTGGCTCACATTTAACAAAACCCACCAAATTCACTATCTCAACAAATTAGAATACTTCCTAAGACCAATAAAAAACATTTTTAGTGCATTGTTGGCCTTCTGGAAAGTATGTTCATTTACTGTACATGTACTCAATACTTGGTAGGGGCTCCTTTTGCTTTAATTACTGCCTCAGTTCGGCGTCGCATGGAGGTGATCAGTTTGTGGCACTGCTGAGGTGGTATGGAAGCCCAGGTTTCTTTGACAGTGGCCTTCAGCTCATCTGCATTTTTTGGTCACTTGTTTCTCATTTTCCTCTTGACAATACCCCATAGATTCTCTATGGGGTTCAGGTCTGGTGAGTTTGCTGGCCATTCAGCACACCATCCACCCTGGGTCCTTTCACACCAACTGTTTGGTTCTTTTTGCGGCAGTGTGGCGCAGCGGTGCCAATTCCCTTGCGGAGACACTGAAATCAAGCTCTTTTGCAAGGATTGTCTTCTCAATTTGGACAACTGACTCAGATGCAGCAGTCCTGTCCCCCATGATTGTTTAGCCTTAAGTGACCAAACTGAGACAGACCATTTTGCGGAAGCTAGAAACCTTTGCAGGTGTTTTGAGTTGTTTAGCTGATTGGCATGTCACCATATTCTAATTGTGCTTGGATAGTGATTGGTGGGTTTTTGTTAAATATGCCAAAATCATCACAATTAAAAGAACCAAAGACTAAACTACTTCAGTCTGTGTGCATTGATTTATTTAATACACGAGTTCGTCCAAGCCACCGTTTGAAGTTATCATCTACGTGCAAACCTTACTGAAATAAATGAACTTTTTCATGACATTCAAATTTATTGAGATGCACCTGTATATGAACGCGCTGTTGCACCTCTGAGAACTTTTAAGGTTTATTCTGTGGCGTTTATATAAGCCTTTTGACGGATTGTGTCACAGAGCTGTATGGTTACACTCACTAAGTGAATGAATCACATTTGTACTGAACTCTTATTACAAAGCAAAAACAAACACTCTCCTTCGATCCATGACTGGCTGTTACTGCTCTTCCTTCAGTTAATGTACGGACTGATTCCCTCGCATGGTCCCAGTGAAGCGTTCTTGTTCATAGCAAGCACAATCAACACAGTGCTGTTGTGAAGATTAAGCGAATCGTTCTTCTCATTTATAGACAACACAGTTCTCATGAATCTTTATAGACGACCGATCGTCATCGGATGTAACTATAGTTCCATTGCCACTTTCTCACTAAATTGTGAACTGGTCAACACACGAGTGATTTTAAACCCGGACGACATTGAAAATAGTAGTTGCAACAAAAAGCTTAAAATTAACCCATTTTTCTCCACGTTAGAACTAAAATTCGAGAAATGCTACAGTTGTTCATTCTCAGTATGTTCAACACGCAAACACCCTGCTAACCATCTCCGATCCCCGAAAAGTCGTCTGGGTTTCATGACCCTCTTAAAGACATGCTCTATTTTCATAGCACATAATTGTGTACTTAACTCTACCTCAAAATATTCTTCAAGCATACTACACTCTTCCGATAAATAGCTTAAGCACCTCTGAAGTGTAACATTTTGGATCCCCCTGCAGTATAAAACAAAAATGCACTTTTAACATATTTCTGTATTTAAAAATGTATTTAGGTGCCGTTGGAGTACACCTTAACCCTCTTTTCCAATTCGACAATGTACTGTCTCAGTACTACGAGATTGTAAGTACAACTGTATTCATGCCATGGTATTACCTGCACCAACACCCCGTCGTTGAGTGGCGCCCCGATGGCCGCCCATATCCCTTAAAGGACGACACGGTCTCACGCCCTGTCCACTGATTTGTTTGGCTCGGAATGGTACTACGGCGTGCGCTTTTGGCTCAGACTGTTATGATTTGTGCGCTGCTGTGCCCGTGGCGCCATGAGACGTGGGGTGACCTCACTTTCATGTTGTTCGGTAGCAGGCAGTTTTATTACCTGCCTTGGAGGACGTTGTTTATCACTACCCACAATTGGCGTAGTCCTCGAATCATCTTGTCTTATGACCTAGTGTTGCTTAGACTACTATTTAATTACAACATACGTTTACCGTGGGACGTCAGTATTTCGTGCTGATTATTCACATAATAATCATCGGACACACACCCACCTTGCTGGGCTGTGTGTGCATACAGGATGACATGCATTATTGTTTTTCAGAGGCTCACTTCATCATGGCATTAAGGAGTGCGAGTCGTCTGCTTGTGAACAGCCAGAGATGTGTCCTCTTTACAGCTTCCAGAGCACAGAAAACTGCTGCGGCTTCTCCATTGGGTCAGAACAGCAGTTTGTTTTATATGTCTCTAGATATATAATGCTATAATGTACATTTATGCAACCTTGTGTAACTCCAGACCTGTATATTGTTATTTTTTCAGTGGAAAAAGCTAAACAAAACCAAAACGTCATACCCATAATTCATACAAGTTTTAACAATTATATTCCAAGCCTTCTGAAGCCATACATTGGGTTCATATGAATAAAAGACTAAAATTTAAAAGTCTTTTTTTAAATCAATACCATTAGGGTCAATAAATGACTTACATTTTTGGATGAACTATCCATTTAAATGTGATTTGATTTGAGTTTTATGTAATCTTTATCAATGCATGTTTAATTTCACAGCTCAAGTATAGAATTAAAGTAAAGTTTTTCCACACATTTCTATTTGCACATGCATTACATGGTAAAGATGCACAGGTGTATAATTCTATTGTTCCATCACATGCAGAGAAGTCTGGTGAAAAGAAGCAAGTGAAAACACGTATGTTTACCTGTTTTGCAATATTTTCTGCTCTAAACTTGTGAAGATCTGGTGTTCACTAACCTGCATGTTGGTTTCTAACCTGCCATATAAACCTCAGCTAAAGTACAGTTTAACTGGCGTGATGCTTTGGAGCTGGAGGGTCTCCTGACAGAGGAGGAGATCATGATTCGGGACTCCTTTCGCACCTACTGCCAGGAGAAACTCATGCCACGCATCCTGATGGCCAACAGAAATGAAGGTGTGCATATATTTATATCACATGGACAGTTTATAGTTTACAATAGGACTTCTAAAATGAGCTACGGTTTGTGTAGGGTGCTTAGTTTCCACTGACTTGAAGCATTTTTAAGCTAACTGTCCTCTGTTCTCCACTAGTTTTTCATCGTGAGATTGTGTCTGAGATGGGAGAACTTGGTGTTTTGGGACCCACTATTAAAGATACACACAATATATCAGTCCCATATCGGTTAGCAGTTGATATGGAGTAGGGCTGCATGGTTAATTGAAATAAAATCGAAATAGGCGTTTTAATTCAGTTAATATATCCACAACGTGTTTCAGAGTACAGCTCAACACTGTGTTCATTTACACGAAAGCAGCTCATGATTCAGTGTTTTCAGCGTCTCGGAGCTGATCGAGTCACAGTAAATGCTGCTCCACACAAACTCATCTCTGCATCTGCTCTGAGTTTGGGTCACTTGTAATGCATTATAATCACTTTTTTTTTTTTCCAGAAAAGTTGCAAATCGATCTTTTCCCTAAATCATGCAGCCCTAGAGTAGAGATTTTTAAAATATACCCTTCTGTCATCTAATACCTAGTCAGGAAACGCAGAACTGATTGCTTGTTTAAAGTGTAACCATCTATACAGTGCGTTTCTGTAACTCTCTTTCACTCATGCACACTTCCCTATCAAGGTTACGGCTGTGCTGGCACAAGTTACGTGGCGTATGGTCTCATCACGCGTGAGGTGGAGTGAGTGGACAGCGGCTATCGCTCGGTCATGAGTGTGCAGTCCTCACTGGTCATGCACCACAGCAATGCTTACGTCACTGAGGAACAGAAGGAGAAATACCTGCCGGGACTGGGTAAGACTACAAAATCAATAGCCAAACATTCAGAAAATGTGTCTGTGCAAAAAATCTTAATGCTTTATGTTCTTTATCTATTGATGTTGGGCTTTTGTTTTTGTTGTGATTGAAGTATTGTTCATAAGATTCACCCACTATTGTCTTTGTGTTGTGCAGCACGAGGAGAGATTCTAGGTTGTTTCGGACTGACTGAACCAAACCCCGGCAGTGACCCAGGCAGCATGGAGACCAGGGCCAAGTACAACCCGTCCAGTCGCACCTTCACCCTCACCGGCTCCAAGACTTGGTAGGTTCAGTGCCGCTCTTAGGTAATGCACAAGCTTTATGACAACAGTAAAGAATAGAAAAGTTCACAAATGCATGGAACTGCATGGATGAACTCAAGAAATCACAATCCATTTGTACAAAATGAGAAGGCTAAGTAACATTCTCTGGCATTTACAAACTGTGTCCCCATGGTGGTGCCATGGACTGCATTCACTTAATGGACAGTTGCTGCCACTGCAGTGATCATGTATTTTTGTAGGCCATCCCTCAAGTTAGTTTCACTTGACAAAAAGCCAGTAGGATTTTCCTTTGGCTTTTGGATTATTGCAGAATATGGGCTCTGTAATCAATGAAAGTTTATGGTTCTTATGTTTTTTTCATCATGATGTTTTCAAATGAATACAGCTATTACAAATTTTGAAGCCTGAATATAAGTTAGAAGTAAAAGAAAAAGACTACAAAACAGACTACAGTCGCATAGCTTCAGCATCACCACCGTTAAGCTTCGGACAACTCTTTAAGTCTTTATTTAATGAACATTATCCCTGAAAGTTTTAGTCAGAATCGAGTTATAAACACAGCAAGGCTGCAGACTAGTAGAAATATTTTCAAGATAAGTAAAAGCTTTAAAAAAAACATAAGGGTATTACTGAGAAATTAAATAATCATTAGAGGTTGAAGGCTACACACAAAAAATGTGAAAAACAAAATAAAAATCTTCCACGCAATATGTGTAAAAACAAACAACCACAGACCTAAGGTATTTAACCAAGAGCCCGTTCAAAAAACCCACTGACTTGAAGACAATGGAACCAACGAACTCACCCGTGGCTAACATCTGCGTGGTTTGGGCCAAGTGCGAGGACGGGAAGGTACGTGGCTTCATCTTGGAGCGTGGCATGGAGGGTCTGTCCACTCCTAAGATCGAAGGCAAGTTCTCCTTGCGGGCGTCAGCCACCGGCATGATCATCATGGACGAGGTGGAAGTGCCAGAGAAAAACCTGCTGCCCAAAGTTTCAGGACTGGCGGTGAGTGAGCGAGACACTGCACGAGACACCATCGAGAAATGCTTACTGGCTTTATTATTGGTAGGCATAGAAATTTCCCAACAAATACTAATTAAAATGGATAAAAAGCTAAATGAAACAAGCAAAGTAGCACAATATTCATGCAGCTGCACTTATTAGTACCACCTACAGGGACCAGAAATGCAAATTAGATGCATGTGCTTTAATCTTTACATGCAATGCATATTTCATCTTTTCTGTTCTTTGATGTTTTTGAACTGCTTGGTCCCCCTACAATAACAAAAGCTGATAGATACAGTGGGTACGGAAAGTATTCAACCCCCCTTAAATTTTTCACTCTTTGTTATATTGCGGCCATTTGCTAAAATCATTTTAGTTATTTTTTTTTCCTCATTAATGTGCACACACCACCCCATATTGACAGAAAAACAACAGAAACTGATATATCAGTTTTTCTTTTTTAATAAATCTGCGCAAAACTGAATGTCACAATTCCCGGTGTTTTTTTTCTTTAAATATGGGGTGCTGTGTGTACATTAATGGGGAAAAAAATGTACTTAAATGATTTTTTAGCAAATGGCTGCAATATAACAAAGCGTGAACAATTTAAGGGGGTCTGAATACTTTTCCGTACCCACTGTATAACGCACTCAGGCCATTGCTGGCCATTTTGAGATTCACGCGCTGCTTAACAAAGTCTAATTATCCCTTATTGTTTATAAATTTTTTCGTATCGACTTTCATTACATAATGCTAATATACCTCATGATTTTCTTCCTGGTTTCCCAAGGTCCGTTTGGGTGAGTTTTGTTTCCATGCAGCACGGCAGTACACACTGGACAGGTCAGAACACATCTGTTATCTAATGACCATCTATACTCATAAATATGTGACTGCATAATGTGAAAAGTGTAGAAGAATTTCAATGCATAAATGTTAATTTTGCTTAACAAGTAAATTTGCTTGCTTCCAGTTTATTGCTTGCCAAGATTGGCTGTCCTTGTGGTTAAATTCTTTATGGTTCTTGCAGATGTTGTTTTTCAGCATGCAACATAATCTGTAATGTTCCCATTAGAATCCAGTTTGGAGTTCCTTTAGCCAGAAACCAGCTGATCCAGAAGAAAATGGCAGACATGTTAACCTAGATCACCATTGGCCTGCAGTCGTGTATTCAACCGGGCCGACTGATAGATGAGAGAAAGTGAGGTTCATCTTTATGCTGCTGCAGTTTGGACTGGATTTATAAATTTGGATATTTTTTTTGTGAGGATGCAGGAGTTTGGAACTGAGAAAGACAAATATTTGGTGCAATTAATACCTGGCACGGGGTCACTGAAACCCAGGAAATACCTGTATTTTTAAAAATGCGATTTAATGTGGGAACAATGTTTAAATGAATAAAAATAAACCCCTAATGAATCATTTTCAAGCTAATGATCTTTACTCTCCAAACTACATTCACAGAGCGGCTCCAGAGATGATATCTATGCTAAAGAGGAACTCCTGCGGTAAAGCCCTGGATATCGCTAGACAGGCCCGAGATATGCTGGGAGGAAATGGCATCGCAACGAGTATCACATCATTCGTCACGTCATGAACCTGGAAGCCGTCAACACTTATGAAGGTCAGAGAGAGTGAAGGAGACGTGAATAAATTGATCAGTTCAGGCATTACAGGGAAACCCATCTGTAATCCCTGCTTCGAACTTCCTGATCCTGGTCACTACGCAGGCAGGAGCTTTGTAATGCTTTGAGCTTTTAAGAAAGTGATCGGGATTACAAAGCAAAGTTGGATATTTTTGGAGGACGTCTGCAAGTTGCATTCGAGCATTTTTCATATTATTTGATATTCTATTACTAATCAAAACCTGATTGCTTCATTAAGTGTCTAATGTCTAAAGTCTCATAAGTTTGTTTCCAAGCTCTACATGTCACTGAACATTGATTATTGTGTTCTTTTGTAGGTACCCATGATATCCATGCACTGATCCTGGGCAGAGCCATCACTGGACTTCAGTCCTTCACGGTGGACAGACGAGCTGCTGTCACATCATGTCCACTGACTGCTGCTGCCTTTGACCTATAGCCCATATAGTTCCTGAATGCTTTTAAACTTTGCATTATTTACCATTACAACTGACTTGAAATTGACAATACAATATTCTCTGAATCTGGTAGCAGTATTTTAATTAATGCGTGTCATTTTGAATGTCTGTACTTTATGTTGCCTTTGTCAGAGATCTATTTTTGTATGTTCTAACTAGATCACAACACTTTGAATGAATGTTTGACTGCAGGTTTTTTTAAGTAGATTTGTAAAGAAATGCACCAAGGATCGCAGAGATGAAAAGTGCATGTTATTGTTTGTACATTGATGTATTATAGAAAGATTTCAAAGAAGTGTTGAACAAAATTGTTTACTGCAGTTGAATAAAAGATTAAATATTATAGTGTTTGCACATTGGTTTTCATTACCCAGATTGTACCGAGGGTCTCTAGGGTCTGTTATCTATTCCTAAATTTGATAATGGTGCTGTATCTTGCTATCTGTATCTATTTAGAGCAGCTCATTTGTACTAAGAAAGCCATAAAGAGAATTAGCAACAGATTAAATGAGTTTTCAAGAACTAATGCTGTGGGGAAAAGCCTTAATCTTACAAAGCTCAAACGTTAGTTGTTGAAACACAAATAATGCGGTTACCCAAATCACATTTGCCAGGGTTTAGAAGGAATGATAGTAAAAGACCTTTAGGTAAACCATGTAATCCATCAAAAAATTATTTTACTTTACTTTAAATACATGTAAATACAAATCAAATTAGCATATTAATGTGCATTTGAACTTTCTTTAACATACTATTGTAAAAATAACATGTTTACATTTTGAAAATGTTAAACAGTTCCTTTTTAAGTTAAATTAAACAAGTCTCTTTTATCATGCATGTATATACCATGAGTAACAAACAAATCATATAAGTGTACCCCGTCTCATATTAAGTTAATGTTTGATTGGTTGCGTATCTACTGCTCTGTGCTGTGCTGCAGGCCTTTATTGATGGTGGCTAGGGTTTGACTAGCTCCCTGTAGCTCCATACTCAGCTGACTGCTTCTCTCCAGCACCTCCGACAGCTCAGTGATGCTGGCCTCCATGCCCTGACTGTGCTGCTCATAATACTCAAACATCTGCTCCTTCACCTGCTGACACATCTCACTCACCTGCACAGACACACAAAGCAATAGGTCACTGAAAATTTGCTCCACCTCAGGCCATCTAAGGTGTAGAATTTGTTTCTTTATCAGACAAGATGTTCACAAGACATTAACTGATGGACTAAAGTCTGATTATTGTGATGTTTTTATCAGCTGTTTGGACCCGCTCATTCTGACGGCACCCATTCACTTCAGAGGATCCATTGGTGAGCCAAGTGATGATGCTAACCTTCTCCCAAAGCTGTTCTTATGAAGAAAACTCATCTACATCTTGGAATGGCCTCGAGAAAAGTACATTTTCAGCAATTTGGGTGAACTATTCCCTTAAATGTCTAAATGTACAGTGTTTGCATTCAAAATATATGAAAGTTTTACATATGTGACCCTGGACCACAAAACCAGTCATAAGGGTAAATTTTTCGAAATTGAGATTTCTTCTGCATTGAAAAGATGACTAATAATACGCTTTTTATTGGTGATGGTTTTTGTTAGGATAAGGACATATTTGCCTATAACTATTTGTGACCCTGACACAAAAGCGCTTAATAGTTAAGGGAGAGAGATGTCGCTGGGGTATATTTGTAGCAATAGCGAAAAATACATTGTATGGTTCAAAATTATTGTTTTTTCTTTTATGCCAAATATCATTAGGATATTAATTAAAGATCAAGTTCCATGAAGATATTTGGTAAAATTCTTACCATATATATATATATATCAAAACTATAATTTTTGATTAGTAATATGCATTGCTAATGACTTCATTTTGGACAACTTTAAAGGTGATTTTCTTAATATTTAGATTTTTTTGCACTCAGATTTTAGATTTTCAAATAGTTGTATCTCAACCAATTATTGTCCTATCCTAACAAACCATACAAAAAATGGAAAGCTTATTTATTCAGCTCTCATATGATGTATAAATCTCAATTTAGAAAAACTGACCCTTATGACTGGTTTTGTGGTCCAGGGTCACATTTGAAAATCTGGAATCTGAGGGTGCAAAAAAATCAAAATACTGAGAAAATCCCCGTTAAAGTTGTCCAAATGAAGTTCTTAGCAAATGCATATTACTAATCAAAAATTAAGTTGTGATGTATTTATGGTAGGAAATTTACAAAATAATTTAATAGAGCATGATCTTTACTTCATATCCTAATGATTTTTGGCATAAAAGAAAAATCGATAACTTTGACCCATAAAATGTATTGTTGGCTATTGCTACGAATATACCCCATTTGCAACTCAGGAAAAGAAAAATAAACTTGTTATTATTTTCAAAAATCATGTTTGTATTATGTGATAATGTTTTTATTGTGTTAGTTATCTAGTATTATTTTTTTTGTCATTTTTTACATAATCAAAATGACCCGACTGCAGTTTGATTGAGATTAACTGGAATGCACAATGAAAAAACATGATTTTTGAAAATTAAAAAAAAATTGGAGTTATCTGTTTTTGCAAATGAACTCTTCATATGTTGGTATTATTTCAGCCAAAAACTTCTTAAAATCACATTATCAGTCAAGTACTAATATTTCTTATGTCTTTACCCTTTTTTTTTTTGCATTTGTTGTAGTGTTGAGTACCTTTTTAATGAGCTTATCCTCAAAGCTGTTCATCACATGTTGGTCCATGGCTCGCCTCTCATTTATTCTCTCAATAAGATCCTGTGCTTTCTTTCCAATCTCATCTATTCGTGAACTTGTGGGAGTCAACACGGCAGCTTCTTCCATAGTACTGTTGCCCGGCGAACTTCTAGTCGAGGTTTTTGAAACTCCGATACCCGAGTCCTCACTGTTACGGGGTGAAAAAATGGGTAAACTGTCTGTAAACATAATTAACAATAGCAAGCAAGCAAGAACAAGTTTTCTGTTACTGGCTCACCTTTGTTGCTCATTGCTGTCATCCAGACTAACAAACGACAGAGTTTCACCTGTTGAGTTAAAACCATCATCTGGCACCTGAATCGAAAGGAAATTCACTTTAGCAGCAATACTAGACCATTATCAGATATTTGACCATTTTAGTGTAAAATCATATGTACCTTTGCTGATGAGTGGTGATGACCAGCTTTGGGAGTTGACTGCAAGGCCATAGAGCCTGAATTTCCAAAGAAGTGCTGTGCCATAGCCTGAAAAACATAATACATGACACTTATTTAAACATTAACATGACAGATACAAGTACATGTATACGTTAACATGATAATTAACCTGCGGCATCATTCAAAACCTAACGTTACAGTCATTTTAACATAATGCGGTGATTTCATGATTATACTTTGAGCTCCAAAGTACGTCAAAGAATACAATGATACTATTATCGTACATGCAATTCATATGGTACCTAAATGATGCAGAATTTCACGACAAATATTAGAAGTCAAACTTGTACGCTTCGCGTTCATATTAGCATGTTCAATTCTTATATTGTAACTAGCTCGTTGCTTAGCAAATCTGAATTACGCAAACTTACTCTCTTTAATGTGTCACCGTCGAGTAATGTGTCTCTGGGGTTCTTCTAAACCGTAATAGTAACAAAGTAACAAACGAGTGGCAATTCTGTTCACTTTTATCGGAGTTGAATTATTTATTTAGAGGATTAAAAAAAAAAATTAAAAAAACCTAATCTATGTGTGTGTATGCACAATCTATGTATGTCCAATAATACACGGTATTTTTGTGAGTGTTGTGTTATAAGACCAACAGAGTTTCTTAAAATCCTCCATCAGTTTGCAATCCAATAACAGTGAGTTTTATAGGGAGACCTGCCCTCATAGTTTGCACTACTGTCTCAGGTCAGCATCTGAGGAGCAACCATTAATCCGTAAATGGAAACACATTCAGGCCTGGCCTCGCTGGCTCAGGACATAATGGACTGTAATAATGAGATGAATGAGTATCAGAGGACACAGATAATCTCTGCTGTTGCTGAGCCAGCTGGGACAACCAGGAGCAAAGTACAAACATTTGCACAATGATAAAAAAAGAGAGAAAAGGCTATTGTTCAACCTTTATGTATATGAGTTGGTTTCTTCCTCAGAACAGATTTGGAGAAATGTAGCATTACATCAGTTGCTCAGCAATGGATGCTCTGCAGTGAATGGGTGCCGTCAGAATGAGAGTCCAAACAGCTGATAATAACATCACAATAATCCACACCCCTCCAGTCCATCAATGATGTTAAATCAGTTATGTTAAAAGCTGTGTGTTTGTAAGAAATCAATCAAACCACTGCTTCCACCTTAAAAAAAAAAACTAAAAGTCCTTTATTCATAATGTTGTACTCTTCTGTGAAAAAAGTTGTCTCATCTGAATCAGGAGAGAACTATACCAGTTTTATTTACAAGCAAAAACCAGTCCAAAACAGAGCTGAACAAATATGTCAGTGGACTTTGATGTGAGAGGGCAATGTTATAATGAGAGGAAGCGTTATTATGGACGTTAATAGAGGGACTGGAGTGGTGTGGATTATTGTGATGTTTTTATCAGCTGTTCGGACTCTCATTCTGACGGCACCCATTCACTGCAGAGGGTCAATCACTGAAGAAACAAACTCATATACATCTTGGATGGCTTGAGAAGTGAGTCATAGTCAGCATTTTGAAAAACGATATTTTATGTAGTTAATAAACAATTACAATGGTTCAGTCGTCATGTAGTGATGTGCTTTAAGATGTTAAGAGATACAGCTGTGATTTAATATTGTAGAGTACTAAATGCTTTCAGAAGGATTGTTATTTGTAGTCATGTTAACTTTCACATCATTTCATGTTTTCACGTTTATTGTTTTTTCATCTCATGTTTTGGTTGTTAATGAGCGTTATTATACCTAAGTCCAGGACACTGACTTCTAGCCGGACGCAAAAAAAAAAGAAAATGGGGGACAAAGTTCAAAGGTCACCAAGGTGGCCAGTTTCATTAAAAGCTCATCCAAAATAGAAAACAGTGAGGGACAAGAGAAGAGAACAGGATATGTGAAGCATGATGTCAATCGACTGATGATTAGAGAGGGCAGATTGACTAAAACCCTGTGCACAACATTATCAACAGAAAGCCATATTCATCAGCACTAAAATCATGAATGCTCCGGTTTGTTCAACTCAAAAAGGCACAATTCTGAGAAGAAAAACCGAGGAGAGTTGGGGCGTAGTGTCCCAGGACTGTAGACAAAACTCAAATTGTGTGCTAAATGCATTCGCAACTAAAAGAGAAATGATAAGTATATAGAAATTGCTCAAACCTCCCAGTGAAAGGGGAAAGAACCACACACACATTGTCACATTACAATAAGTCCACATAAAAAAAAAAAAAACAGTTGCAGGCATGCAAGAAAATATTTTGTGTGCGGGGATATATGAGAGCTGTTATAATACCTGGCTTGAGTTTTTTCTTTATTAGATTGATATTTATATTTGCCATACAAAGATGCACTAAATGCATTTTGTGCGTTCAGTTTGGGCCTCGAAAAATTGAGGTTTCCTCAAAGTATGAGCCAGATTCCCAGATTGACCCATTAAAACAATGTATCAAATATGAACGCAAAAAAATATATATATAGATAGATCATAATATATATATATTTCATACTCCATAAGCACCTGCGGGCAATTATTCTATGATCCTTATTGCAGAGGTCAGAATGAAATAAAAAGTCTTTCATGTAGTCCAACACAACAACTAACACGGGCGGCTCATGGTCTTCTGTCAAGCAATGCTGATTTTGAAGAGGGCCATTACGAAATCAACAAATCCTGCACAAGCTCAAATGGTTATGTAAGAGGAATACTGCTTAGCTGAAGCTTAAAATTAATTTGACAATATCCTGACAGAACTTTCATCCTTTGAAAGAGTTTTCCGATGCCCCCTCGTCCTGAATTGAGCCTAAAAGAGGGCACACTTTACTTTCATGTTACTCAGTGGCAATGCGATTCGAAAAATACTCAACATAAAAAGAGTGCTTTAAACGCTCTTAATTAAGCGTGACACAAAACTAAAAACTAAAAATAAGCATCCAAATAAAGGTCCAACTAAAAGTTTACATGGAGAGCAAAACTCAGACAGGAGATACTAGACCTTTCTGCCAGTTTTATGGTGAAATGCGTTTTGGTTAACTGTAAAAAAAAATTGTTTGCTTCAAATATGTATTGTAAACATCCACACCAAGTTTTCAAGTTAATTTATGTCCTTTATCAATTGACTATCATCCTGTAAATCTGCAGAACAATAATAGTAGCCTACCACTAATCTCATACAAGCGTTGCTCTGTCAATATGAAATGCTATTTAAGCTTCGGTATGTTCTTTATGTTTTTTTTTTAAGAAAGGTCGGTGTGTCTTACTTACTCTACTGGGTCTTTACAAACAGTAAAGTTGGAAATTTCCCCCCAAATAAAACTGGTTAGTAGTCAAATTGAGTCTTCTCATCAGCTAAATAAATCGCTAGTAACAGAAGTCGGGTTCGCCTGAAGTGGTAACCATAGCAACAGAGCCAAAGCAACGTGCTACGATTCAATTCATGAACTAAATAGTTTAATATATAATAATTGTTTCATGACATGTCGGACTGGACTGATCATGTCACGCACAATGATTTATTTTCGCCCAAAACAAAGTCAAGATTAGTCTGATAAACTGGAATTAACAGGTGTCTATAATGAGAAAACAGGTCTTTTCGGGGGGATCACCGTGTTCGCGGAATCCCCGACTTAATTAAGCGAATTAAAGGACTTGGGACGCGGCCAACGGCGGCATTATCAACTTCTTGGAGGCGGGGTGAAAGGAAACCATCTACCTCTGTCCAGTGATTCAAACCGGGCGGAAAATGGGCGGTCTTGGAAATGTCCTCCGGGCTGATTGATAACGTTAACCGAGACAGTGAGAGGCTTTAGCACCACGGACAGCGCACAGACGCGCATGCGCAACACGCCTCTGTGGCTCTTGTTGGACTTGTATGAAGACGGAGTACAGGCTCTGTACACTCTCAGAAACGAAAAGCTACAGGCATTGAAGAATAAACTGATTAACTGAAACGCAACTTCAACGATGAAGGTGAGGATACAAGTTTTAATGTTTAAATTAAAAACTTCAGGAATAAACAGAACAATATATACATGCACTGTCTTTTTAAAATATGTTCAAATTATCTCACTTTTCAAGATTATTATAAAGCGAGGAGTTTTTCATCAGAAACCAAAGCAACTTTCAACGGCGACAAGTTCGTGAAAGAGAGGTCAAACACACTCGCTATTTTTGGACGAAGTAAAGGCTGGTGATGAATTCTCTCAACGTAACAAGTTTGAACTTTACTGATAAGACTGGGCATGCTTTTCAATACTCTTTTCCAATCGAGGACCCCATGTTCAAAGACTATAAGCCAGTGACCCGCGACCTCATTCCCTTGCCAAAGGGGGTTTTGTACCTGTTAATGGCCGCGCTGGTGATCGTCGCGGTCGCCTATGCCATAGTGGGACATCTGATCAAAGACCTCGCAAATGATATAGTAGGTAAGATGTGGCTATGATCTCAAACTAAGAGCAGCCTATACTTGTGGTTAACCTGTTAGCTGTTCCAGTTTATTTTGTACAACGGTAAAGCTTGGGAAAATACCATGGTAGTCTAAAGCAGTGGTTCCCAACCCTGGTCCTGGAGGCACCCCAACACTGCACGTTTTGCATGTCTCCTTAAATCAAACACACCCTATTCCACTCATCAGCACATTTATAGGGACTCTAAGACCTGAAATTGGTGTCAAAGGAATCATGAAAAATGTGCTGTGTTGGGGGGCCTCCGTGACCAGGTTGGAACCTGGTTCTCAAAGTGCCAGGCATACCCTTCTGTACTAGGGGACTGCCATAGTACTTCTTGAGGAGAAAATCTTTACCAATTACCAGGTGGTTGCATCGCATTTGCAAATTTTGGTATTAAAGGTCGACTTTTTAATGTTTTGTCTCTTAAGCTCATGAAGTGATCTGTCAAAATAAGCAGAATAGGAAATATTTGTTAATTTATCATATATAATTATAATATGATATATATATAATATATATAGATATAATAGATTCCTATATTTACATTTTTGTATTTTGAAGAATTTTTTATATAAATGTGATCAAAGCTGAATTTCAGAATCATTACTCAGTCTTCTTCAGGTCACAGATCCTTCAGAACTCATTTAATAGCGATTTGCTGTCAAGAAACATTGCCATGAATGTTGAAATCAGTAATAATTAAGGATTATCTTATGAATACACACTCTAAAAAATGCTGGATTGTTTCAACCCAACATTGGGTCAAATATGGACTAAACCCAACTGTTGGGTTACATTTTTTACATCAAATTTTTAACCCAAAAGTTGGGTTAGTCCATATTTGACCCAAAGTTGGGTTGAAACAACCCAGCGTTTTTTAGAGTGCAAAATTAAAAAACATTTTTTTTTTTTTGAAATAGAAATATTTTGGAACATATAAAGTCTATGGTGTCACTTTTGACAATTCAATGGTGTCCTGCTAAATAAAGGTTTTAATTTCTTGGTAGTGGAAAAAGGTAGTGTAACTTCCACTAAAGTGTAAAGTCAATGGCTACAACTGGTCATTTGGTTGTGAAGAAACACCTAAAAAATATCAGGATAACAGGTTTCAGGATACTGGTTTCAGCAGAAATCAGTTTTCTCTTAGATCTTCTTGGTTAGGTCATAGAAAAAATTATGTGAATAAACAATTTGTGCATCAACTGCACTTTAACAAGAACCTCTAAAGCTACAGAAAAAAAGTTTGCTGTAATGTCAAGAATGTTTTTGGCTGAATATTTCAACTTTTAATAGTTAAATTAACACAGTACTGTATGTCAACTCAAGTATAGGTTCTCAGTATTTTACACCCCTGATGAAAGTCTTTATTTACCATAAAATAGCACTTCAATTTAATTTCCTTATCTTTCATTTTAGACTGTGTCCTTGGCCCTAACGAAGACGATGCGGAAAAAGACGACATATCGAGCATCAGACCCACCCGTCTGCCCGCGGCTCTGTCCCATACCAACGCCTTCCACGTGTGGGACCAGGACGATGTGGTGATCCCCTTACCGTCGGACGACAGCCCCCAGATGAGCCCTCTGCTGCTGGCCACCATCCCCTACATCCCCTCCTTCTTCCCCACATCCAGCTCCAATGACAGCCCCTCAGTGCCCAACAGTCCTGGGCCGGCATCTACTATCCCACGGGACGTCTGACAAAAGACGGAAGGTAAGGTGAAGCTTGGCCACCTTATATGATTCTTTACTGACAGTGTACGATGGGCCAAGACCAAAGAAAACATACATGGACAAGAGTCGTGCACCAGAAAAAGACTTTGTGCATGTTCGCTTCATGCAAATGTGACTTTTCAAAACAGATTATACTGTGCTAACTGATATTATGAATTTGATGTCATGACAACACGGTTTACAAAGAATTCACGGCACACCAATAAGATATTAACTAAGAAAGTTAGGTATAACATATAACACACACCGTTTAATCATTCGCATTCCCTGGGAATCAAACCTATAACCATGGCGTCTTCAGAGAACTTCATTGGAAGCCTCTTCTGTTTTATTTTCCAAAGTTTTTGGACTCTGAAAGGTCACTTGGAAATATATAGTGTATGATGGACTGCTTGAGTCATATTACCTTTTCCTGTTGTGTAAGACGATTTATGGAAGCTCTGTTATGAGCACTGGTGAACATCATTTCAACTCACCTCCCCAAAAGGAGGATTAATTTGACAGAACTTGAGCTCAGAATGACTCTGCATTATATGTTCAGTTGGTATTAATGACATAACTCACGTCTAGACTTTCCATGCCAGCGCAAATAAACCCAAAATTCCTCCTCGGTGTCGGATGGTCTCAAAGGAGCGTCTCTTTACGGGAGCCAGTCTCTTGGAAATCAGAGATGAGCGGGGCGAAGGATAAAAAGGGATATTTGGACGAGGCCCAAAGCAACATAAACTCAGCAAATGCCCTTGAAAGGGTCGTGAAGCTTGTTGGATGGTTGATATAATGTTTGATTCATCCGAGTTTGAATGCTGGATCTAGATGTCAAGCTCACATTGAATCTTTGGATTCACCATAGTAAAAATGCACTAAAATCTTTCAATATTTTTGTTAATTTGCATTTTGGAGACCAAATAGGGTTGTTCACACAGGACACATTCTTGCATTGTTTCAACCATTTTAAATGTTGGGTTTTTGGCATTGGCATGACATCTTGCTGTTTTTTTCGGCACCTTACGTTATGAGCATCCTGTTTTTAAAATAGTAACTAATAATGTTGAAAATGAAAAACTTTTAAAGTCAAATTCATTGCATATTCCTGGACTTTTAGTGCACAAAATCAGGGCATGTTATTCAACAGCACATAAACCTGTTCTGACTTAGAAATGGTTTAAAATGGTAATGCAAAACATTTTTTATTTTGAAAATCTGTGCTACAGAAAAAGGGCTGTGTATGAAAATGTAAACACCAATAATGCACTGGATTCAATCAGACTATCCATGCCAAATATGATTTGTGGTTTTCACAAATCATCTGCAGGAATTTTGCTGCCAATAAAGGTGCAGATAACAGAAAAATAATACACATTGTTTATTTGCTTATATTACTGACATGATAATAATGCAAAGCTGGTTGAAAATAGGTGAACTTACCCTGTAAAACAACCAGGGCCAACGTTCAATCAGCTCTTACACGGTTACCTGGAAGTTTCTAGTCTCTAAAGCTTGATTAGCTGGTTCAGGTGTGTTTAATTAACACCCCTGCGCTCTTAAATAATAGGCCTTACCAGGACACTTTTAATCCAGTGACTTACATTTGTAGTCAGAGGAATATATTGCTAGCCAGTTAGTTTAACAATTTAACTTTGTTTTAAGGCAACTTGCCTATGATATTATATTTCATCACCAATTCAATTTTTTTTAATGTACCTGTAGTGGAACACAAGAACGTGTGCTGTGTGAACGTCCCCATTTACTAATAATGCAATATTTTGCTAAAGAGTGCCGACTTGTTTTTTTGACTTTTGTTTTTTTACAGTCCATATTGGTTGACAAGCATTAGCTAATGCTGTTACAAATGCTGTAAATTCAAAAGACATGTTCCGGTCCTACGACCTTAATCTTGTAACTTTGGAAAGTAAGTCAATACCCATGAATAAAACAAGTTGTATCAAGTATCTCCTGAATGCCAAACTTACCTTTCCTTGGGTGCTTACTTAAGCTGTCTTCTCTGATTTAAATGAGACATCCTACAGTTTATAGTGGTGACGGCAGTCACGGCTAAGCACAGGCTGTTCTCAGACAGTGCATTACCTTTGCCTCGCATGATTAAAATTACGGAATTTTAAGCAGTCTAACACGATGTAATCCGTCGTCCACCTGTCCAGAGGATTTCTCCTCGACCACCAAATGGGCTGGCGTGCCAGCAGGATTTACCATTCACGTGCTGCATGCGGCCCTCAGGCCTCAAACGCAGACTTTTGTTCAAATCACTAAAATGTATAGATTCAATCAACATGGATCTTCTGTTCCTAGAGTCAGAGCCTGACGGCGTCCCTCACATCCTCTCTACATGTGCTTTTATGTAATCGTATGTGTGCCAACAACACAAGATGCTGGGGAATGAAGAGATTACAAAGCCTGATCAAATATGAATGTCCAATTCATTACAAAAAAAACTGTTTTAAACACTGATAATAAGAAGAAATGTTTCTTGAGCAGCAAATTAGAATGACTTCTTAAGAATCATGTAACACTGAAGACTGGAGTAATGATGAATGCAAATGTAGCTTTGATCAATTGAATTTTAAAATATATGCAAGTATTAAAGTTATTTTAGATACTATTTAACAATTTTACTGTATTTGTGATCAAATAAATGCAGAGACTTCTTTCAAAAACATAAAAAAATTTGACCCCAAAATTTGAGCGGTAGCGTGCATTTACGTAATTTTTAAGTTGTAGATGTCGAGACACGAAAAGATGACGGAAGCATCTTTAACTCGTTTCCAACCATGAGTTTTGCTGAAAGAAATTGAATTAGTGCCACTAATCTTTTTTAGTTTGTTCATGGAACTTGACTACAACGTACAAATGTGTCCACTAGATACAAACATACTGCTTAACATTTACGTCAGTTTCAGCGTAAACAGAACCAATGCCGCCAGGAAATAATATTACTTAGAAAAGACAGAGAACATCTAAAGGAGAGAGAAAAAAAAGATGTCGATTGATGGCAGAAACATCAGTCCAGTTTGACTTGAGTACAGCGGTTCTCAACCAGGGGGCCTCATTTAAATTTATTAAAATAAAAATGTTATTAAAATAATCTACTTTAATTTGAATGCCAAAACATATAAAATCGAGCTGTTTTGTTTGGAAGAATATCTTTGGAGTCTTTAAATAATGTGACCGTGGGGGGCTTCGAATCAAAAAGTTTGTGAACCACATGTCCCATTGCATTGTGTAGCCCCGCCCACAGGACACAGTGAAATCTCATTGGTCCCTGCTCCGCATAGCGACACATTAAATATCCCATGCATTTTTGCTAAAAAATTACTTGTGGCAGTAAAAAAGCTGGTTAAGAAGCTGCACATCGCCCCCTGTGTTCAAACATAGAAACAATGAGATCAAACGGATTGTACCATTTAACCAAGGGGAGAACTTACCTCTGCCTGAAGAAAGCTTAGCCCTCTTCACTGGATTTACACAAATCACTCAAGACCCTTATCCAGACCTCTCAAGCTCTGTATTTACTACAGTACACTTGCATAATGAAGATGAGTGTACACTGGAACAATTAACTAACTATTATACTATATATATATATATCTTTGGGTTAAGCCAAAAAACTCCATAGCCTGAAATTTTTTTCCGGGGGACGGGGCACACTGCCTGACTGTGGCAATTTTAACATTTGAAAGGATACTATGGCAAATTTATTGCTTTCTTTATTCAAACGATTTTTTTTTTTTTCATGAATACTGTTGACCTGAAGATGCATCTGTATCATCCCCTTGAAAAGTAGAGCGATATCCTGCTTATCGGAACTAGGGTGTGACAATACACGTTCCCACAACAGTACCTGGTAAATTACCGTAAGTTACCATTAATAGATCATGGTGAACGACCTTTTTCCAAAATATCCCGGTAATTGTTTGGGACATCATAATCGTTTTAATGAGATGACATGGATTACCTGTTTTATGGAGATGACATGATTACTCTGAACTGTTTACAATGCTCCGCTGCTTTTTAATTAGTTATTTTATGTAAATATGCGCTAGATGGACATATTTGAACATTGCGCCTCGCAGCTTTTTGTCGCTCTTCTCCATTAAAGGCAGAGTAAGTGATTTTTCAAAAACACTTAAAAAACTGATTCGGGCCGAATCGCAAAAAAAAACTTGTAGCCAATCAGCAGTAAGAGGCATGTCTACTCGGTTTCAGTGCATGGGACGGACATTAGCTGAGCCGAGCGACAGAAAGATAGATATGGCGGATAAAAAACAAAAGAGGAAACGTCTGCGGAACGATAAGGCAAGAAGTAGGACCCTTGTAAATATCGGATCAGCTTTCCAGCGCTGGAGAGAACGCAAGGAGCAGAAGGCCTGCGATCGGACAACGAGCTTGCTTTGTTTCTTCTCGATAGGTGAACAACACCGTGTCTCAACACTAAAGTCTGCCATACACTGTACGCTCTCAAAACACCGTGAAAACCATTCGAAATTTGTGTCATGCATTCATAACTCGACCCTGGCACAGTTTTTCTGTCTTTATTTGTGCGGCGGTGCCGCTCAACTTCCCGTATACACGGTGTCACATTGTTTTACTTTTTTTTCACAGACTAATCGTTGCCTGGTTTTCGTACATCTATGTGGGGCGACTATCAAACTAGAGCGAGCCCCTTTTGTTGTAGGGCGTTTTTTTTTTTTGGGTGATTTCAAATATCACATTGGCTACCAAAATCGCTCACATAATCTGCCTTAATCAGGACGGCGACTGTTGTTTATAAGAGCAAAAAATTCTGTTTGGCTAGTAATGTTAGTTTGGTTGAGTGAAAGCTGTGCTCCTCTCATACCAGTGGGAGGCAAACAACATGGACCTCGAGTGATTATCAAATCACAAGCTTTTTTTTAAATGGAGACTATTTTTTTCCCGCACCAAACGCTGCACGCCGGAGATCAAAGCACGTGCCGGAGAACTTTAAGCTCCTGTATAAATACATATGCAGTACATTTTGAATTCATAATATTGAAAAAGAAAATTGTAACTACTAACACAAAATTTTCTAAATGTACTGTGGAATATATCATGCAGCCATGGAAAATGTCCAGCAAGGACCCTTTTTAGCTGTCATTGCACTACAGTAAAATAACTGTGTTTTCCTAATAAACACTATTAAGTAGTCATACTGGAGATTTGAAACATTTTTAATTTAATATTTCTACAGTAAGAGGACTTACTAGTTTTCCAGTGCATTCTGGTTCGAGAATAAATTAAAATGATGCTAATATATGTGTATATATATATATATATATATGTGTGTGTGTGGTGTGTGTGTGTGGAACAGAAACCAAAGAATTAACCTACATAAAAGCAGAAGTGGAGCTTTGAGTGGAGGCTGATAGGGATTTCTATAGCAGGCGGTGATGTTGTAATAAGGTCAATGTAAAGACATGACTCTTTTCCTCTGCTTTGACGTCAGCCTGTTCAACATGGCCCTCGTAAGTAATGCCGAGCAGCAAAGTAGTTCAGGGTGTGTTATGGCTTAAATAAACAATAAAAATGCAGTTGAGTTGTGAGAGTACAAATGAATCCATATGCTGAGCTGTATGATGGTCATTTAAGAGTCCAGTCGACATATTGGGCTGTCGTACACCATCTGGAGGTTCACTTTGTGGCCCACGAGCTCTCGGATGTTGTTGATTCCATATTTGATCATGGTGGGTCTGAAGATGGGTGAAAATAAAAGAGAAGCAATCAACCAACTTTGAGATTTTGTATGCAACAAAGCTATTTTATATGTGCGTGTCAATGTACCTTTCCAAGGACAGACCCCAGGCGATGACTGACACCCCCTCGGGCAATCCCATGGGCAGCAGCATTTCAGGCCTGAAGACCCCAGAATTACCCACCTCCACCCACTTCTTCAGACCTGAGAGAGATTGAGTGAGATGGACGATTTATGATGCTAAACTGGTTCAGACAGTTAGCTTTCCGCCTAAAGAGTGCACAGAAAAGCTTTTTCAGCAGCCTTTGTAAGTACTGGAAAGTATTGGTGCATTCAAGTGCTGACAAAAAGATAATATTTACGAGTTCAACGCACATTAATGCCACCACAAAGTCTTAATTATGAGTGGGAAACATTGAACTTTCTTTAAGCCCCGAGTTTCCGAGTTGGCAGTGTGCTGAGAAAACATGATGCAATGTATGCAGTGGCTGTATGTATTAAAATGATTTATTTCCATTTACAGTAAAACTAGCTATGTTGTTTATACAAATATATAGCCACTCCATTTACGTGCTTTCATAAACTGAACAATCAATCAATCAATCAAAAAAAAAAAGCAAAAACCTAATGCATACTCTTTATTCATTATTTTGTAAAAGTTGAGTTTAAAAATCTTGCTTATGGTACATAGCCATCTTACTCATCCTACAAAATGACTTGAACTCATCTGAGGTCATAGCTAATTATGACTTCCAAACTTATGAACAGGAAATTCCAAGGAGGACATGAGCACACCAATATTTTTCCATTCATTTTTTCCAACAGGGAATTTTTATTTTTTTATTTTTTTTTAAGAGTTAGAAACCAAGAAACAACTAATCAGCTACAAGGTGAAACAAAACATTACAAATTTTGATTTGAATCCGAAAATATTTTGATTATTTAAATGTTGACTGATTGTCTATAACTGCAAGGCTATGAAGAAATTCTTTGTTGAACGTGTTAAAGTTTTATATCGCTTCTGCAAATTATTTCTGTCATTTCACAGAGCCTTACAGACTACAGAGAAAAAAAAAAAAAAAAAGGCAAATAAATCTGATAAAAATGACAATTTTTTTAATTTTCATGCAGTTCTTTAAAGAAGCCGTTTCACTCGGATATACACCACAATGGGAAAGAAAAAACTACAAATTTCCTTTTCAGGTCGACTCACTATTAATACTGTCGACTTACTTAATCGAATATTTTTGCTTCTAAAATAGTTATTGCATTACACCTATTTTTTTATAATTTGTCTTTTAGTAGTTATTCTATACCCACAAAACAGCAGGCTGTAAAAGACTTAATATGGTTTAGTGCTGTCAAACGATTAATCGCGATTAATCGCATTCACAATAAAAGTTTTGTGTGTTTACATAATATATGTGTGTGGACTGTGTATATTTATTATGTATATCAAATACACACACATGGCATGTACATATTTACGAAAATTATTTTTTATATATTAAATTTTTAGGAATTATATGAATATACATATATGCATGAAAATACATGTAAATATTTAAAAATATATATACTGTGTGTGTGTATATTTATATATACACATAACAAATATACACAGTATGCACATTATGTAAACAAAAACTTTTATTTTGGATGCGATTAATCGCGATTAATCGTTTGACAGCAGTAGTTTTTATCTTTAGCAATATAAACGTAGCACATTACATACACGTATGACTTCGTACGGAGACTTTTACCTTCATGATAGCTGAACACCTCCATACTTGGCTCGGTGTAGGGGTTGTACGCAGGCTTGAAGCGCAATTTTGTGATTCCTGAAAGAAAACATTTCAAAATCATGGTCAATGAACTTTGGGATGTCTAAAAGTCAGACAGCGAGCAATTTACCAGGTTTATTAATAAATTAATGAACATTCAGGATTCTTCCTTCACTGTAAATGGATAATTATACAAATAATGAGGATTTAAAAAAAGTAGAATCTCACACACACTCATGTATCTTGTTATTAAAAAGCAAGGAGTGTAGTACCTAGTTTGGTAAAGAACTGGTGCAGGATGCCCATGAGGTTTCCCAGCGTAAGGCCATAGTCGGCCACCACTCCCTCGATCTGGTGAAACTCCGCCAGGTGAGTAGCGTCCAGAGATTCATTACGGAAAACTCTATCGATGGAAAAGTACTTCACGGGTGTGAACTTCTCCTGAAAGATTATACCACAGAGACGAGTGAGATCTGAGCTAAAGAGCGGTGAAACGAGCAGTGAGCCTGTGTGTGTGTGTGTGTGTTCACCTGCTGTGCGAGTTTATACAGCATGCGAGCGCTGACCGCTGTGGTGTGTGTTCGCAGGAGGTTCTTCTGGGCTTCTTCAATCTTCCAGTCATATTTGTATCTTAAAATTGATTTGAGATGTTAAAATTACATTGATCTACAAATATAAAGTACTGTTTTAAAGTAAAGTTTGAGTTTGTTTGTTTTTTTTAAACCAAGGCTGCATTTATTTAATCAAAAATACAGTACGAACAGTAGTATTATGAAATATTATTACAATTTAAAAGAACTGTTTTCTATTTTAATGCATTTTAAAATGTAATTTATTCCAGCATCATTACTCCAGTCTTTAGTGTCACATGATCCTTTAGAAAGCATTCTAATATGATGATTTGCTGCTCGAGAAAACATGTATTATTATTATCAATGGTGAAGACAGTTGTGCTGCTTAAAGCTTTTGTGGAAACTGTTATAGATAAAAAAAAAAAATCAGGATTTCTTTGATGAATAGAAAGGGCAAAAGAACAGTATTTATTTGAGATAGAAACATTTTATACCAATTGTCTTTACTGTCACTTTTGATCATTTTAATGCAACCTTGCGGACTAATTTAAAAACAAATAGGCATACATAGAATATAATGTGGATCATCTTACCCCTGTGATCCGTAACCTCCTTCAGAATGAACCTGCTTCACTCTCTCCAAATAGTCCTGAGGAAACTCGTGAGCAAGGGCTGGGTCTGTGAAATACACAAAATATCGTTTGAAAAATATGCTTTGAATGTATGTGGTCCAAACTCCTGCAGAATGAGTGAAAGCACAGAGGTGGATATTCCTCACCCGAGATGAAGAAGGTGTCATGCTGGTCTCTAGCTGGGTGCTGCTGGGGCTGGAACAGAGAATCGAAGTTCCAGAAGGAGCTCTCGATGAAGTTATTGGTGGGCATTTCTGTGAATCTGTGAATGAGAGACCTAATACTTAGGAATATGCTTGCAAAGTAACATTCTAAGATTAAAACATTGTTATGGAGTAAAATGTTTTGTATGAAGGCATAATTGATATACAGCGGCATGCGAAAGTTTGGGCACCCCTGGTGAAAATTTCTATTAATGTGAACAGTTAAGCAAGTGGAAGATGAAATGATCTCCAAAAGGCATAAAGTTAAACATGAAACACTCTTTTGCGATATTTTAAAGGCATAGTTCACCTAAAAATGAAAATTCTGTCATTAATTACTCGTCCTTCTTCTGCCATTTTAGAGAGCATCACAAAACATACGCACGCTTTCCTCTAAAGGTAAACAAGGCTGTTTACGCAGATTACGTTCATGCGCGCGCTTTCCTCCCGAACGTAAACAGCGGTGATTATGTCGAATACGTTCTTGGGTACTCTCCAAAATGGCGGAAGACGTAACTCGGGGGAGAAGAATTGTTAAATAAATTCTTATTTTTATTATATTGCAGTCAGTGGCACGGGGAACATTTCACGGGCAGAGGGAACAATGGATTACAACAAATTCTGGAAGCATACATAACATCTGTAAAAAAGCTGAAGTTGAAAAGAGGATGGGGTGCTACTAGGTACTAACTATGCAGGGGGCCCAAACTTTTGCTGCGGGCCATTTTTCTTTTCTGTTATTTTGAAAACGTAAAAGATGAAAATAAAAAATATATTTTGTTTAAAATATAAAGGGAATGTGTCATCTGTAACTTTATGCCTTATGGAGATCATCTTCCACTTGCTTAACTGTTCACATTAACAGAAATGTTGACCAGGGGTGCCCAAACTTTCGCATGCCGCTGTAACTATGGTACACACACATACTTCAAATCAGTATGATTGCAATTGTCATATTGATATAATAAAATATGAAGACAAAATATTAGATTTTAGACACCATATTGTAAACATTTTCTGGTTCTGGTTTATTTTATCAATGAAAAGTTTCAAAAGAAACCACAGCAGACCCGTTTTGCATCTTTGAGCAACACAGTGCGGGTTCTTCATTGCTGAATGAATCAGTTTTGAACGAATCACTTTAATGAATGATTCAATAGCCCAATGACTCATCCGTTTGAACAAATCATTCAAATGAGTGACTCAAATCATTGACAGTGACTTGCCGCCACCTACTGGATGTTTTAGATTCATTTAAAGTGCCTTTCCATCTAAAAATACAAATATATAAATAGAAAAATCAAATACTTATTAAAAACAATAATTCATTTAAAAACTATTTTATTTATTCAAAAATGTATTTATTCATTAAAAAAAAAATCACAGTATTTGTAAATTGCATTCAAGCCAACTCTGAGCAGTCTGTGAAAATACATCTAAATGCCATTTCAGACGCAGCTTCTGTGCCACTTCTGCAGTGCCAAGATGGATTTTGTTGATACTGATTTCCTTTGATCTGAATTTACTGCTTAAATGTAAGAATTTGACAAAAAGGGTGATGTGTACATCTAATAAGGTTAAAAAAAGTCATACAGGTAAAAAATCTCTGGGAAATCAGATTTAAGAGGCAAATAATGCCTCATAATGGATAGTGGAAGTTATTTTCTGTCACTACAGTGAAGTACCCATCGCACAGAATATGAATACTAAAAGCTTGGGGAGTCAGCGGTCCATAAAAGGCCTAAACCAGAAAAAAGATACCAGCACAAAAACACACTTGGCACAATATTGTCTAATTATAATTATCAAGGACACGCTTTAAAATTTTTCATTCAAATTTTTTACTGCTCAACAAAAACACTAACCAAGCATATGTGAAATCATTTTGCCCAAAATATGTCCACACAATAAATCTGACAACTGGTGGTTTATCAGCTGAGGCAGAAGAGTGTTATGCAAAGGTAAAGGACAGACCCCATCTCCAGGAAGATCTGCCTGAACTGCGTCCGGACCTTCATGAGCGGGTGCAGGTGACCGCAGTCTGGAGCGACACCCATCGCCTCGAAATTATACGGCTTGAACTTCTTCTCCTTCCAGCTTCCACTGAAACATTATGAAGCGTTTTATTCAACACAACTGAAAACACAAGTCATGCAACTTACAAAAACACAAAGAATCGAAATTGTGCTGTTTTTAAGTTGTTAATAACTTAGCACAAGTCAGAAGTAGTAGGAAAATCTTGTGTTTCAGAACTGCATCTTTGCAACATGATGTTGTGTAATACATTTAGGTCCTCAACAATTTTTACACCCTTTGAGAAAATGATTAGTCTCACCTGGCGATCATCTCTGGAGTGAGTTCTGTCTCTTGTTTGGTGATGGTGGTACTGAAGCTGCTGCCTTTAGTGATCCGGTATGACTTAACCGTCCTGAAATTAAACATTCACACATTAACAAATTAGGAATACATTATATAGTTTTCCCATAAAAAAAAAAAAACTGGGATGAAAAAGTGGGCAACTGGGATGAGATTGTTATTGAGCTGTAGCGCCTCCTACTGCTCATGTAGCATTAAATGAACAACTTCAAGTTCAAGCCAAAAACTCGACACTCTCTCTTACACTTCTGATAGCAGTTTACGTTTCTTGAGTTCATTCTTCTCTTTGTCCTTTAGTTTTGCCGACAGTCCCTTCTGCACCAGCTGTAGTTTGTCCCTTACTGTATCCTCAATAGTTTCCACCTGAAACACACACACTACATTAATAACACATTCACTGGGAGATTCAGGCTTAATTCATTATGTGCGCAGCATGTAACTCACGGTTTTAAAGACTCTTGGTCCTCCCTCATGAGCTTTATCCAGACGGATCCATTTGTTGGACATGGCTTTGCTGAAACCAACCTTCCCGCTCGGCATTTTCTAAAAGAACCAGAAGGTACATGAGATATCAGATGCAAACTACAACACATATTATATATATATATATATATATATATCTATATATATATATAGATATATTAAAAACAAGTTCTATTTCCATAATATATGCATACTCCCATGATATAGATTATGTCCAATTGTACTTTACAAATATACTTTAATAACAAAATTTAAATAACATTGTTTTTCCACAGTAAAAAATAGCTTTTTTAAATAATTGATAATGTTTAAATAAACTTGGCAGAAAATACTTTCTGTTTTCATGAGATTCATCCTAGCGGCACTCATTATAGTCAAAATACATGTTTTCTCCTGTAGTATACACTATAGACGACTCTTTCATCTCTCACCATGAGTTCATTCTGCGGCAGACCCTTGTCTGGGATGGCATTGAACACTCGGGCTTCATGACTGCCCTGCTCCGCAATCTCACAGCCCTCTCCTGTCAGCTCCCAGCATTTGGAGGACTTCTGCTCCGCCGAGATCACCTGAGAACGGGATTCAAACAGGTTAAGACGGAGAAACAATCACGTTTCTATTACAAAGCAGCATATATACTGATACTAACAAGGGTCAAGAAAAACAGGAATGTTCTGCTAATGTACAATAATATGCTACAAAATACAGGCCCTCTAAAAGAGTTGCGACGTGCTTAATGGCATTTAACCGTAATATATGACAAAAGATAGATAGATAGATAGACAACATGACAGACGCCAGACAAACAGCAGACAGACAGACGACAGACAGACAGAGACACAAACAGATAAATAGATAGACAGACAGACAGACAGACAGACAGATAGATAGACAGACAGAACGACAGACAGAACGACCGACAGACAGAACGACAGACAGACAGACAGAGACACAAACAGATGAATAATATAGACAGACAGACAGACAGACAGACAGATAAAGATAGATAGATAGATAGATAGATAGATAGATAGATAGACAGACAGACAAACAGAGCAGAGCACAAACAGAGAATGATAATAGACATACATACCGACATACAGATAGATAGATGACAGACAGACAGACAGACTGACAGAGAGATGATAGACAGACAGTGAGACAACAGACAGACGACAGACATACAGACAGACAGACAAACAGATGAATAATAGATAGACAGACAGACAGACAGACAGATAGATAGATAGATAGACAGACAGATAGATAGATAGATAGATAGACAGACAGACAGACAGACAGACAGACAGAGACACAAAACATATAGATAGATAGACAGACAGACGACAGACAGACAGACAGAGATATAAGATAGACGACATCCAGACAGACAGAGACGACGAAACAGAGACACAACAGATAAAATATAGACAGACAGCAGACATACAGAAGAATATAGATAGATAGATAGATAGACAGACAGACACGGATATCCTAACTATTTCGCTTATATCAACAGTTATTTTAACAGGTCTGTAAGATGACTTTGTAATGCGCTGATCCGCATGATTTCAGTGATGAACACAGATCATGGGGATCGGATGTGTCCGGTTGGTTTGCGCCGCTGTTGCATCAGTCAGAGCGGGCTCACCTCTCCCAGCGCCTGCAGGCTCTTCACCGCGCCGACGATCAGCTGATGATCCACCCCGAGATCCGCCGCCACATCCTGGCTCTCGATGCCGCCGTCCACCTTCTCCAGCAGCCGTAAGAGTGCTTCTAAAAGCCCGGTGTCAGCCATGCTGGAGTCGCCTTGCGCTCGGACGGGGAGACGGACATGACGTCACGTCAGCCGTAAGCGCCGTAACAAAAACGCGGCTCATTATTTTACCGTAAACCAGGAAGAGCGGCTCTATATTTATTATTAAACTTTGAAACATTTATGTTGCTGTCGTTACCGGAGTTTTCAATAAGGAGTCCGCAAACATTCATTACAAATATTCTGAACATTTAGAGCGGCTCTGTATTACCAACGTTACACCATTAAACACAAAATATTTGTATATGCATTATTATTACTATTACCGGCGTTTTCAATTGTGGCGTCCACAAACATGTATTTATTAGAAAAAAATGTTTATATGTATTTAGAGCGGCTCTCTATTACACTTTTTAACAAATCATTAAGTTTTCAATAGCCAGTTTCACAAACCTTTTTTATTTGAAAATCTGTATATTTAAGCGGATCTATATTCATTACACCTTCAAACATAAAAGATTAGCATTATTATTAGCACCAGCGTTTTCAATCGCATTCACATTCGTTTATAAAACAAAACACTTTTTACACCTTAAAGCATTTTCAGGTTTAGATTATTTCATTACATTTTGAATACCAGATTTCAATGTGACTTTTGTTTCAAACTGTATATATTATGTTTAGACGACTATAAGCAAAGTACCTGGAGAAGTGCATTCAAACACAATGCAGAGATCGGATATCCTCCAAAATAAAATCCTTTATTACAAACACCACACATTCTTTAAACATTGTCCGGAAAAATAAAGGTCCCCCACCCAAAAGCTACTACGACCTGACACATCACAACTTTCACTATCACATAACCATATAAAACAATGTCACATGTGCATTCATAATTTAAAAGAAAAGCCTACCATTACAGGCAAAATCATGAAATGTTGCTGGTCAAACAGAGAAAAAAGGGGGCAGGGGGGAATCATAAAACGAATGATTTACAGCTTGAGACTGATTCATCTTATATTTACGCATGTGTGAATGGTTAAAATCACTCAAGGACAGAGCATCCCGTCACTGCATATTAACAAATGATCAGGTCCTCACATGCGTCGCTTTGGGTTTATATCACTTCTCCCGTTTGAGGGCAGTAGTTTGGGGGAGTTCACAGAATTGAAGTAACAAAAAAAATAAAAATACACAAACTTCAAAAGAAACATGAAAATACACTATTTTGCACAAAGTTTAGAGACTGCTATTATCTTCTTTAGCTCAGGTGTTGGTGATGGAAACCAAAAATTGAGAACGACAGAATCAGAACGGATGATGCTCCTTGTTTGGAAATGATGAGGCAGGACTGCACACAGGGAGGCAGGTTTATCGATACTGGTAGTTCATACTGGGATCGCCCCGGCCGTACCCTGCCGGTCCACTGTTGTAGGACACGGAGCTACCGCTGAAATTCTGGTTGGCTCCGCCCTGTGAGCTGTAGTTTGACTGGTTGCTGTAACCTATGAGAGAGACCAGATCAGAATTAACAACACCAGTTAAAACCCATTCACACCAAGGATGATAATCGTTCTAAGACCACAGCTATAACAATGATGACAATATCATTGGAATCACTTTCAGAACATTTTTTCCAGCAGACAAACAATAAAAACATTGACAGGCAATAAGAATCTACCCAAGTTTAAAAAAAACTTGAGCATTTAAAGCAATAAACTATGTATCTGCAGCACACTTATAACTAACACAACATTGGTATGGATGCTAATATAGTTGTTGGTGTGAATGGGCCTTAAAGGAATAGCTTACCCAAAAAACGAAAATTTGCTGAAAATTCACTCATCCTCAGGCCATGCAAAATTAGTTTCTTCATCCGAACAGAGACATTCAGCATTGTATTAGTTGGATCCTCTGCAGTGAATGGGTGCCGTCAGAATGAGAGTCCAAACACAGCTGATAAAAACATCACAATAATCCACACCATCCACAGTCCATCAGTAAGTCTTGAAGAAAAAAGCTGCATGTTTGTAAATAAATTCAGCAATAAAGGGTTTATCTTCAGACCATCACTTTGGCCATATATGGTCCATCATAACGCTTCCTCCAGTGGAACAGTTCATCCCTTGTTCTCTCGCATCAAAATCCGCCAACATGTTGTTTAGAGCTGCTTTTGGACTGTTTTCACTTTATACACAGTGTTTGATTGTGCATATTTCTCTCCTGATTCAAAAGAGACAACTTTTTAGCAAAAGAAAGCAATATTATGAAACAGAGGGATCTCATATTTGTAGCTGGAGAGCAACGTTTAAAAGGTAAATGTTATTGATGCATTTGATTTTTACAAACAAACTTTTCAGCCACCAAGACATGAACTGATGGAACTGGATAGTGGGTGTATTATTGTGATGTTTTATCAGATGTTTGGACTCTCATTCTGACTGCACCCATTCACTGAAGAGCATCCATTGCTGAGCAAGTGATGTAATGCTACATTTCTCCAAATCTGTTCTGATGAAGAAACTAACTCATCTATATCTTGGATGGCCTGAGGGTGAGTACATTTTCGGCGCTGTTGTAATTTGGGGGAACGATTCCTGTAAAGGGAGTCATATGATGCTGTATTGGGTGGTAATGACAAGTGTTTATTGCAGTTTAAAGTCAAAAAACCAGCATTTTCCATCATACTGTCAACAAGTATTGTTCTCTCTATGCCCCGCCTCTTTCTGAAGGCCTGCGTAGATTTTGTACAAAGCTCATCGGCTGAAAAAGCTGAGGTGAGCGGTGATTGGCAGCTATCAGTGCGTGTGATTGACCGAATACTCAAGCGTGATGACGGGGAAATGTCGCAATCTTCACCATACGGTGTATTGCCCTGTTCGTTGGTATCGGAGCGACGAGACAACATTAAAACCATTACAAACGAGGCATTTGTTGCATCAGGTGGGGACATAATTACTGATTATAATAAATTATACTGTCTTTTTACTCATTGCATCACGCCGTGTAAACATAAAACCATGTCTGCATTGGTGATCAGAGAAATGACAAACAACAAGTGCTACTCGACTGCCCAAAACTCACGTTTGAATCATCAGTGACAAATCCTTAAAATTAAAACGTAGAACTGCCGGTTGTAGTTACTATACCAGGATCATAAACAGTCCTCCATTAAATGAGGCGGCACCAGGAATATTTGCGGTTGAAACTGTTCGGAACAGTGTGGAAATACACTTAACCACTGAGTTTTTTTTTTTTTTTTTTTTGTCTGTCCTCTTTTGAAGACCCCAAACAAAGTAGTTTCGCTTTCACAACGGAAAAACACAGCGGCCTAGCGTGATCGACGGCCCCGGCTAGCGTGTGCTGAGCGGCTAGAGTGATCTAAGGCGACGGGGCGAGAAGGGCACACGGCAGATGCGACGAACGAGCGGCAACCACATGTTGCCCTGGGCTGGACTCCGCTTTGTCCAAGGTGAAAGTTGATGTTTTTCCTCAGCGACCAGCACAGATCAGCTATAGGCATGACAAAGTGGATATCATCCTCTTTTGGAAGACCAAAACAAAGTAGTTTCGCTTTCACAACGAAGCACACAGCGTACATGGCGAGCGGAAACAATACTACAGCGAGAATAAAAGTTACGTCTTCTTTCTTTGCGTGAACATTTGGGCGGCGTTATGCAAATCTTCCCAAAATCGTGACATAGATATGTGGGGGCGTGCTAGAACGAGCTGTTTTAGGGGGGTGTGGCAGAGTCTTAACTTTTATAAATAATATCTCTTTGGATTTGAGACTTTAGTCTTTGCAACTTTACAGATCTTCTTTATGCACCAAGAGCTTGTAACACTCCAAAGAGAAAGGAAAAATTGAAATTGCATCATATGACCCCTTTAAGACTCCCAAACTTGCAACTCGGACTGTTTTTCTCACCTTCATAGCTGTAGTCCTGTCCTCCGGTCACTTGTGAGGGATAAGCAGTGCTGTAGTTGAAGTTTCCACCTCCTCCTCCACCACCACCACCTTGAGCCTGGCCAAAGTTCTTCTTCTGTCCGAAGCCCTGGCCGTACTGACCGAAGGAACCCCCTTGGCCCACTCCGGATCCTTGAGGCTTGGTGTTTTGGTGCATGGGCGGCTTATTACCAGCCGGTTTTGGGGTTCCAGTGGGGGACGTGTAGCTGCCATCACTCTGGTAATACGAGCCGAAACCACCCACCCCTGCAGCACCTCCAGAAGACAGGTTTGTGCCTGGACCTGATGATCCAGGACCTGAGGCCACCGGTCCATCATTAGACCCTCCGTTATTATAGAAATCTGAAGAGGAATAATACAGTAAAAGGTTAACAAATGGGCATTCAATTCACACTATAAAACAGAATGCGTATACAGAATCAACATATTACTGGCTTTTAAGGAACAAACCTAAAAACTTTTTGCTGTACATTGAAACTTGATACAAAATATACATCAATTCAGGGTAATATTTAACGTAACACTACCAAAAATTAAATGTTATGGGATATGATGTATTGAAGTCTCAGTTCACACATTTCGACGCGAGTTACTGACCCAAGCTTCAATAAAACCACTATCTGCATTTTCTGGCTTTGAAATAGTAAAAGTGTCACACTACACTTTTGTCAATTTACTTCCATTTAAACACACGCGAATGCAAGAGAGCAGAAATGCAAGCTTTTGTTAAAATGTTTCGCATTTCGCTGCTCTACAAAGTTCGAGTTCGGACCTGCGAAATTAATCAAACAAGACGTGACCAATAGAAGATCAATACATCGTGGTTAAATTAAAAGAACACAAAGTGGAGTAGACTGTATATTTTTACATTTTGGATGCATTATACGTAGGCCTGTCGCGATAATTAAATAACCGCACCGCGATTATTGTGCTTTTTATATGAGACAAGGGGGAGTCATACACCAAAAGAAACAGAAGAGCACCAGTTTGCTTTTCATGCACTGTATAGCCTATACCAGACTTCCCCCCCCCCCCCCCCCATTATTCCTATTTGGCAAATAATTTCTAATGTCGCACCGAGCACATGATTTGGTCCCAATATTTATTTATAGGGATGCACGATATATCGGCCACCATATCGGTATCGGCTGATAAATGCTCATTTTTTCCTGTTATCGGTATCGGCCTGATAAGAAAATTTGGCCGATATCTTAAAGCCGATAAATAATGCATTATTTCCTTCAGAGACACTTCAGATGCGCGCTGTTCGTTTGCAGCCTTTTGTGCAATTGTACGTTGTAATATTGTGTTCATTTGATGTATATCTGATTTATCTCAAATAGAATGCGTTTGGTTAAGTTAAAAGAGCGCTTCAGTTTACCGTGATCGTCTTTAGCTCAGCGCACGCAGCTAAAACAGCAGTGCACAACATTAATAACTATGATTGGGAATGTCGTGTATATAACATTCTAATGAGAACATTATTATAATAAAACATTGTGCATTCTTTGGGTTTAGTTGCTGTGTTTCAGTTATGGGAAGAGCGCATCCACAACAGAATCACACATTCTGACTATAGCACGCAAAAACTGCATCATTTTGTACATATATAAGTTGTAATACTATGTTTATGTTGTATTAATATTAATATCAGGATGCATTTCCTTGAGTTAAATAAACTGCCAGCAAAACGCTTCAGTTTACCGTGTTCATTCAGATCTTCAGCTTCAGCACGCGCAGCTCAACGGTGCTATTTAAAACAGTGGTATATTTGTTACTTTTGCAAAATCATTGATACATTATTAATAACAACAACCACTTGCATTTTTCTCTTATTATTTTCATCAACAGTATGGTTTAGTAATTAAAATCATTTAACTATTGTCTGTGCAGAGGCTATTCTGTTTTATTGATCTATGGCGCATTCATTTAGATTCTTTACACGTGTAATGATGTCCAGCGACTTGTTTGCATTATTATGCATTATTTGATTTATTTGTAAGACTTTTTTATGACTAAATTTGGTAATGGGAGAGTAAAAATATTTAACCGTTCAAACTAGGCTGCTTATGTTGAAGTGTTTGGGATGTTGCTTTTAATGATGAGACCTTTTTTGTAAGCAGGCTCTCAAAAAGTATATAACAATTCGGATATAGATTTATCGGCCAACATATAGGTTATCGGCTTTCAAAAATAAAGAAAAATCGGTTATCGGTATCGGCCAAAATTTCCATATCGGTGCATCCCTATTATTTATATCTTGTTTTGCGCTAAAACATGGGATTATTCAATGCATGCTGATGAACTTTTATTGTAGTTTATAGTTATATGGAAATGAAAGTGGTTAACATTTAACCCGTTCTTTATCATCAGTAGTATTTTTGATTTGAATTTTGTGAATGGGAGTTTATTTTGCTGTGTTAAGCTTCGGATGCTTTCACTTTCGAATTCGCGATCATGTTGTCACTGTTTTGCTTACATACACCTACACACCTTTAATTTTAAGACTAAAACAAAAGATGGATCCATTGTTATTCTTAATTAAAAAGCACAACAACAATAAATCAGTAAGATACAAACTAGCTTACAAAACGTTTATTAAAAAAAACGAATAAGATGAGGCATGGCACACCCCACATGCTGTATTATATATTGACTAATAAATTACAGAAAGTTTAGCAAACATTGAGGAATCAAATAAATAAATAAAAGAGAGCCTTCATAGCGTAATGTGTGGTAAACAGCAAAGATAAGTTTTTCAAAAGTGAAAACAAAAAGAAAAGTAACACTAACGGTGACAGTGCTTGTTCTCGCTCCAAGATGATATATTCCCATTATAAAACTTTAAGTTTAAGGAAGGAAGGAATCATCACAAACAGAAAGATTATTAGAAGACTTTCTTTCTCATGATTTCCATCTTATATTCATGAATGTAAGAATACGAATAGTTAACAGAATAAACATGTTTAAATTGTATAATGTGCACCAAAGATTCTCAAGATATTGTTTTTGCTGCTAAATTATACAGTCAGCTAGTTTAATGTCATAGCTTATATATTTATTCAAATGTAGTTTTTCTCTGTAACGAGGAAGTGAGTATTTAGTGGATTGCATTTAAAAAAGGGTTTAAAAGAGTGACCATTAGTTCCACAAACACAGCATGGGATATTCTGTATGGGAGAGGAAAAAAAAAGAAAAAAAAAAAAAAGGAGAGTGCTGGGTGAGATCGGTCTTGGACAATTCTTAGAATTTGGAAGCCTTCAGTAATCTTACACTGCAAAATAATAACTCGAAAAGATTAAAATAATTATTTACTAAACCCTTAAATTAATCAATTATATAATGAAAGCCATAAAAACAGACAATTAATCGTGATAATCGTCATAATCGCCAAAGCCCCAAAATAGACAATTAATCGCAATAACGGTGACTATTTTTTAGACAATTAATCGTCAGCCAAATTTGACAGCCCTAGTTATACGTTGAATTGCTTGTTTTTCTTAAAAAAAAAAAAAAAAAGGTAGATATAGTTTGTCATATGATGACCGCGCCACTGTCTGCAACAATTTTGCATGCTGAAAATTTAGTGTGACCTCAGCTTAATACCAATTTAGTTTTCTAAAACATGTGACGAGTGGTTACGAAAGCAATTGCAGTAATAAATACTGGCTTTGCATATCTGTATACAAAGATTTTTTTGGGATTGAATAGAAGAGGCCAAAAGCTCTTTGCAAAACACTAAAAGAGAGAAACCGTTTCAATCGTAATACTAGCAAACAAAAAAAAAAATAAAAATAAAAAAGGCCCTAAACCTATGCAAATCTGTTTAATTAAACAAAAAATAAACTACTACTAATAATAAAAGTTTACATAGATATCACAGGTTTGTAAATGAAATCAAATTTATTGCAAAATATGATGTGATTCACAAACATCAAATTTAAAAACAAAAATGCAGCAAATGTACCCCATTTGTTCAACAGTTCACAGAATTGATAACATTCTGATATTAAAAATCGGTGCCTACTCCTCTCACAAACCCAGTTTCTCACAATAAATGGCATTGACCACAATTAAAAAAGAAAACTAAATAAACTTAAAAACATGGCAATGTATGGACGCGCCATAATTAAAAATTATTCCAGGAAAAACAACTAAACTGTTGGCAAAAAATGGCTTATACAGTGACTTCAGAGTGAAGATGCAGTCATTATGAAATGGCAGTCCGCTACTTTGTGACCATCCATCAGCCAATCACATTGCTCGACTGCGCTGATCGCGGCACAAATAATACGTCAGAACATCTTGCTTTTCTTGATTTCCACAGGCAGAAACTCCCGTTCACATCCACAGTGTTAGTTGATCGTTGGTGCAGGTTTTTTGAGGTGAGATTGTGGGCGAAACATCACAAGGAAACGAGTTCATAATGCGGGTAACCAGTGTTTTTTTCCCCTCTGTCTCTATTTTTCGTTTCACGTTTGCGTGCTTATTGAAAACATTGGGCGGTTTATGTCGCAAACTCGTGGTAGCCATAGGAGTCTGAGACAAAGTCACCTAAAGGGTGAGACAGAGCAGAGAAGCACAGAATTAGATGTCTTCTGTGTTTGGCATGCCATGACAAACGTCACCGGGCATGAGTCAAGTATGTCAATCAGTTATCACCAAGGTCAAAGATAGTTTTCTGTGTTTTTTTTTTTTTCCTTTTTAGATTTCTCTGCTCCGGTCACCCTCAAGGTCTTTCCTCAGAAAGTGGCGTTGGCATGTTGGGAACATTTTTCGTTTTTTCGCCGAGGAAAGTTTGCGTCCCATGGCACAACAAAGCAGAGAAATGTAAAATCAAAAGGAAAATACAATAGCGGACACTCGCATTAAAGACATTAACACTAGAGGTCGACCGATGTATCGGTTTTGCTGATTAATCGGCACCGATAGTTGATTGCTGGAACTATCGGTTATCGACAAAAATCCATGCCGATAGTTTTCCCGGGTTGCGTCCATTGCTGGAGCGGCTGAGAAGGATCTGCTGTCATTATACAGTACGAGAGCGGCCTCAAGTGGTTGAAATCACTGACAGCACGTGCTATTTGTTTAGACACGTGATACTGCACGCTGAACAGAGTGGGAAACTTCAGACAAAATGCAGCCGACAGAAAATCCTGCCGCGCCACAGAGCGCCATTCACATAGTTTCTCTTTAAATTACATTATATTGGTCCCGAATCGTTGTTAATGTACATAATGAATTGTGTATTGTGCATTTTCAGCAAAACGTTTGTCTTTCTGTGGCTCTAAAGTCTGTATGCTTCATTTATAGCGCTATAATATAGGTCGCGCTTTCTCTTTCCGTTTGCTCCGTTTTTTTTAAACACCGAACTTCAAACTCATCTATGCCAAATTGTTCATTCTTGAAGTAACGTGTCCGTTTGGTGATTAAATAAACTGTTTTAGACCGCTGCTCGAGTTGAACGCGACGTGTCTGGAGTGTGTGTGATACCGGTGAGTTCTCCTAGACTCAGCGCTGCGCTTTTATTTTGATTAGATAATCAAGTGTTCAAGAATAGAAGCAGTTAAAGTGTGAGAGTATACATACAATATCCATATGTATATAATTTTAATGCTATAGCCTTTGTGTATATATTTAAAGATGTGCATCTTTAAGCATGATCAGTTGAAATGAAATGGTAACACTTTAAAATAAGAGTCCATTTGTAGCATTAAGATTAATGAAAGCTGTGTAAGTATTGTTCCTTGTTAGAGTGTGTTAATTTCAACAATAACTATTATTTTTACTACTACTACTACTAGTGGTTCAGTATTGTTTTTGTTAATAAAGCACTATTTTAGTTTTGTTCAGTATCAATTTTAAAACAATCGGTTAATTAATCTGTATCGGCCAGTGTGGTCCAACCTAGCTATCGGTATCGGCAAAATCCACTATCGGTCGACCTCTAATTAACACATCCTCAAAACTAGCAGAGGAGCAGTTTAAATAGATCCAGAGCAAAGTGCACATACTTCTTAACTTGAGATGCAGTCAAAAATAACAGAGGAAATGAAAACGGCAACTTGTGCCATAAAGACAAGACGTAGAGTTGAAAAAAGTAGAAAAAAAAACTACTTAAAAGACAACAATGCTAAAAGATACTAAATAAAAAAAAGTAACAAGTAGATTCAATGGCACCAGTGAGAAATAGGAAAATACTCACTGTAGCCAGAGTTATTGCCACCATATCCATACGTTCCATATCCACCTAAAAGGGGACAAGGATATAGATAAGAATATTTATGTTCAAATGCAAGTCAACAGGACTTTTGTTTTATTAGACACAATTAGAGGCATAATTCATGTATAAATCATAGCACAAGGAAGCCATTAATTATAAAAACCACAATATCTAGGGTTGCAAAATTTCACCACTACTTTGATAAACTACTTTAAATTCATAATTCAGCACAAAAATATATCTGAAAAGTACCAAGTAAAGATATGGTCACAAATTTATGAATTCTCACTATTTGACCATTTAATTAATGATTAAAATTTTTAATTTTAAAAATACTGCATTCATTTGAATACTATGATTTATATATATATATATATCTCATAGTATACCAGTCCTAATATAATTATCTCAATGAGAATGAGGGCTGTCAAAATGGCTGAAAAACTACATTCGAATTTTTTTTACTTAAATATTATCAAAATTCGAATTTAAAATGCATAATTTCATTTAGGGTGAAGAAAAGCTTTTGGCTTATCTCCTGAGGCCATAAGAGGGCGCATGGAGCAACATATTACTAATCGACTTTCATTCAAAGCATAAGATAACGGCAATCTGGGAAAAAAAGTGCATAAAGTTAAGAAAATGTTTATAAACTAATTAATTAAGTTGCTTAAACAGCATCATGTATGCATGCATAGTTTAATACTAAAGGGTGGAAAACCAATCACACAGAGTACATTTCTCATTTAAAAACACAAGTTGCAGTGGGATTGGGAAAAACCCACCATAAAGTCTCGATATATGCTTTTTTCAAAGTTAAACTTGCATTAAATTTACATGGCTTTCTAAACATGCGGCTCTTGTGCGAGACGTGAGTGCAACGCTGATAGATGTCCCTCTAGAAAAATGCGATAAATATGCATTCTGTGTGAATGGCTTGGTTTCAGTTTTGAAGTAAAAAAATATCTTCTTCGCATTGATGTTCTCTTTCCCCACAATATTTGTAATTAACAACGCAACAGCACCGCATCTAGTGGCTTCAACTGAGTAGGCTAACAAAAACATTCAACAGGGTTCGTTACCTTTTTGACTTTGGAAATTCGTCGACTACCTGTTCCATTACTTTACAATAGAAATAAAAATCTGTTCAAATCTTTATAGATCTGTTAATAAACTAAAATGGACTATTAATGCTACTCATTGCTTTCTGTTTTAGGTAATAGTGACAAGCTGCACTGCGCCAGACCTTAATCCCACATTCAATCAAGGAATATTATAATTTATTAACTGTGTGGCAGGATGGGCCACACTTTGGAGTAATTTTTTGGTATTTTGTGCTTAAATGCAAACAAGCTGCGCTTTAGAGCCTGCATAGCACGGCCCAATCGGCCCCAAACCTTATGCAGTACAATTTTCACGTCATAGTTCAGACACGGGCCAGGCATCAGGCTTGGTTCCTCATTTTTATATTTTAGATATCCATATATTATTATAGTGATGAAAAGGTTTTGCCGTGCTGGTGGAAACAACATGAGACCATGGTACCGCGACTGTCAAGAGCGGCTCGGACGGTGTTGTCCAGCAGCAGCGAGTGCTGGAAGAGTTCCATGTTAAAACGCACGCAAAGCTTGCCGCAAAACGCCAGCAAGTAATTACCATAATGAATGCTCCAGGGGAAATAGAATATCCGCAGGGTTTCGGTTCATTTTTGTTAAGCGCTCCTGCTTCCGGCTTGTTACACTGTTTATAGGAAAAAAATGCAAAGTGATCGTGATGGCCACTCCAAAGTGCACTTTCGATTCTCTGCACAACGATTGGATACGCTCCTAATAGACACATTTAATAGGTTAACCATTAAACTCCATGTTTTTTTTAAGCCTTTTATATAGGCCTATAGATTTTATTTTAGTCAAGTGGCGATGATTTGAGAAGGCTAAATTGATCAAAAATAGGCTATGATCAGCTCACTGTCTACCGCTGGCCGCTTGGTCGTTACTTTAAAAAAAAAAAAACTTGAATTTAACAAACAAAACATTTTCCAAACATATGTCTAAATTAACATAATAAAGAAACGAAAATATATATAACCACTGTTGCCATTAAAAACTAAACTGAACTGTAATTGGGGAAGGCGAGAAGAGAAAAATAACACGGGCTCCAGTCGGACTTGGCCGTTAATTCTGATAATCTGTCGGACAAGGGCCGGACTAGGGCATATGTTTGAGGCCCGTGCAGGGTTCTGCTGAGCTTATTTGGTAGCAAACTCAATAATTATATACGCACGAAGCGCACTTTGGATGTGGGGGGGGGGGGGGGGACGCGCACCGCCTCTGGAGGCGCGCGAGTACCGACTGGCTAAAAAAAAAGGACGTTCAATAAATCAAAAATTTTTTTTTTTTTTTTTTTTTTTTTCTGAGAGGCAACAATGACCCGATTAGGCAATGGACTATTCTGTCAACTGTCCGAAAAATGCGAGTGAAAGTCTTGTATCGCAGCGTGCAGCGGCTCTTGTAGCGCAGACAAGATGTGTCGATGTGAAGCCGTTTGAAGAGAAAGTCTAAGAGAGAAGACGCGTACAGCTGAATCACTCACTCCGTTTTCAAATGACTGATTTGATCAGTCTGTGTGGGCTGGACTCAGTCTGTAGGTTTGATTATTTACTCATCAAACCTACATGCTATAGCCCAGCGGTGGCGAACTCCGGTCCTGGAAAGCCCCAGCCCTGCAGAGTTCTGCTCCAACCCTAATAAAAACTCACCTGCCTGTAGCTTCCTAATAACCGTTCAGACTTTGATTAGCTTGTTCAGGTGTGTTTGTTTAGGGTTGGAGCTGAACTTTGCAGGGCTGCGGCTTTCCAGGACCGACGTTCGCCACCCCTGCTATAGCCTATTGAATAAATGTGTGAATATCCATCATTTTAAAGTCAAAAGCTGCGAGAATGAGTAAAACTATGCGATATTGGCCTAGCCTATGCGCAATCCCGCATCGAAATTCAGGACCTGATTAAACAAAAGTCTATTATACAGAGTTTTGTGAAATAGATTTCAATTACTTTTGGAAAAATAAATTTTATTTATTTTTCCAAAACTTTTCCAGGCCTGGAAATTGGTGTTTTAAAATTCCATGACTTTTCCAGGTTTTTCATGACCGTACGAACCCTGATATTAATGCAACGACACTTACATCGTCATCGCATCTCGTGCACCACGATAAGGCTCCTTAACGCACACCTAAAATTCGAAATTCGAAATTTTTTTGAATGATGGACGGATTGTATTTGAAATTTGACAATATTCGAAATTAAAAAAAATGTTTTGACAGCCCTAATGAGAAGGCCAAAACAGTACTCAAAAACAGATGGGAAAAAGTTTATATATGGTACCATTCCTTGAATAGGCTTAATTGTGTGAGAATAATAAATGTGAGAAAGCTTGAGCCCTAATAACCAGTTTGCATTTATGATCTCAACTATGTACACTCATAATTTCAGGGAATTTCATGCCTTTCCCCCCCCATCATTACACACAAATCAGTTTTTGTAAACATCAAATATCAAACACTTATTTTGCATTTGTTCCAAGTGTAAAGAATTGAGGATTAACAGTTAATCGCAAACAATGTTTCCCACCAGAACTGATGTCAGAAACTTCAGAGTGTCAGCTACTAGTTTTTATCCATATTTAGTGAAAGTTAAGTACTTAATTGTTTGATTTGGGTCTCGGAGTGTTAATGTTTGTCTAAAAGCCTAATGCAAACTTATGCTTTCAGACAGCACTATAATCGTACCTTGATAGAATCCTCCGCCATTGTTAAATCCCCGGCCTCGGCCCCTACCACGTCCTCTTCCTCTGCCCCTGGGATTGACCACCATGTCAGCAGGCGGCCCACTCACCATTCCAAATCCAGCAGGGTGCTGAAATGAGCAAATCAGTCAATTATGCACAGAATATATACGTGAAGATCATAATGACACTGAAAACAGGAAGAGCCAGGCGTACCATTGGAGGCATTTTATTCTTCTTGTTTGCCTCCGAGTTGGAGCCTTCTGGGAAGAGCTTCTCCAGGGCTGCAAGTGCTGCGTAAGCCTTCGCCACCTTTTTATTGGAGCCGGTTCCCTGAAACTTCTGGCCGTCGATCTCCACCTGCAGCGAAAAATAGAGAAAAGATGCCGCTTTTTTTATTTGATCTGTCTAGAATATATAAGATGAATTTAATGAGAATTCCACCTTACAAACACGTCATATGAAAAACTAGAATGTGTCTCCGAGTTTGTGTCCTCACCTCCATGACGAAGCGTTTGTCGTGGCTTCCGCCGGTCTCAGAGGTGAGCTCGTACTTCAGTCCCCTGCGTTTTTCGTTCAGCTCCATGACTGGGTTTTTTCCATGTTTGGTTAGGATGGGCCCCTGCTGCCGAGCGCTCTGAGAAAGCGAAGGAGGAACAACAAGCTCTTATAAGACTGAATAACGTACATTACTAGAGGTTTCGTGTGACTATCTAGTCAAAATTAAACCGCAATTAATTGAATTTGCACTTTTCTGCATGTAGAACCTTACTGTTAAAGTATGTTACTCAGTGATGCTGTAGACGGTTTAAAAATTTAGGGTCGGTAAGATATTTTGGTCAAAAACACAGTTGTGAAACATTTAAAATAACAGTTTTCTACTGTAATGCATTTTAAAATGTAACAGTTCTGTGATAATAATAATAATTTTAAGCATCATACTCCAGTCTTTTTTTGCTGATTTGCTGATATAAGAAACATTTCCTATTACTATTATTGTTGAAAACAGCTGTGTTGCTTCATATTTTTGTGGAAATTGTTTCTCAAAGTCCTTTGATGAATAAAATACAGCATTTAATTAAAATAGAGAGCTGTAACAAATTCAGTCTTACGTCACTTTTAATACATTTAAAAGCATTAATAAAAAATTAAAAATCTTACTGACCACAAACATTTCAAACATGAATTCCTGATGTAATTCTTTAATAAAGAAAAAATAAATAAAAATGAACTATTTAATGATTAAACTAAAAATCCTTATATATTGTAATTAATGAATCTTCTTTAGAATTTAATTTAATCATTTTTTATTTGCACCCAAAAAATGCCCACAAGTTGCTTATTAATTCAAATGTATTGCAATCTGTGATATTACATTTTGGTCTTCATGAGCAACTATTTGGATACATGTTGGTAAAAATCTTTGGTACCTCGTCAGTGGGGCTGTCTGTGGTTGGTGCTGGTTCTGGCTCCATTTGGGTCACAGTGGGCAAAGTCTCCTGTGTGGTCATCGGCTCCTCCTGTTTCACCATTTCAGCTAGCTTTTGCTCCAATCCGGTTGGCAGACCCATATCCTGCAAGACCTGGAGAAGGAATTTAAAAAATTCAGTTTCTACCGTTTTAGACTGATCCAGTAAGCCAAATAATTGATCTTCTGCATCACGGTCTCTTACTTTGACAGCTACGTGTAGTTTGGCAGTGCGTTTGGAGGGACCAGAAGCTTCAAAGTTCTTTCCGTCCACCTCTACGGCCATAGTAAACACCGGCACATGAACGGGCCCAGTCTGAGAAATGAGTTTGTACTGCAGACCCGGCTTCAGCTGGTTCAGACGCATCAGGGCATTCATGGCCTGTGGCGGCTCTGCCTTCTCCTCTGGAGCTGAAGGCCAGAAAACAAGGTATGTTTTATGTGCAAAGCTCTGCATAACTCCACTATAAGCAGATTAAGAACATCTGAACAGCATTTACATTTCTTTTGCAATTTCTTCTTCTTCTTGTTTGGATTCTTCTCATCAGTAGCCTCCTCGTCCTCTATGGGGCGTTTCATTGGCAGCATGTAGGTTGTGCTGGGTGGGATTTGAACTATGGAGAAAAAAGATGACAAAAGTCAAGTTTCTTGCTTCCAAATAAGATAGATTTGATACACAAAACATCCATGAAGTAATGAAAAATGTCCACTTTCACTCACTTTTACCTGTGTAGTCAATAGGTGTCTCACTCCTTGGTTTTCGGGGCACTTTTGAAGGAAGCGGGTCCATGCCGAGTACTTTGTGCAGCTGTCCAAAAGCTGAAAGCCTTAAGGCGTGCTGTCAACCAAAAAATGAAAACGTCACCCATAACGCTCAAATGAGATCTCCAAGCGATCAAATGCAAAACTGTAATAAAAACGGTACATTGTGGACAAACCTGAGCACTCTGGGTGATGTCCTCCCGCTGCTGGCGATCCACGTGACTGATGGCATCCGTTGGCTCCTTTTCGCAAGGGTCACAAATGCCTGAACCATCTAAAGCAGATAGATTCACATTCAAATGAAGCAATTTTAAAAGCATCTTTGTAGTATTCTGGACTTCTTGGGCCTACATAATGCTGATTGGTCAATAGAACACAATATATGCTATGCTATAATGTGAACAGTGCACTCAAAAACGGTCTTTCATACTGTATTTTGACATACTGACAGGCAGTCATTTTGTAATCTGTTTTAGATATGAAGTGTGGAGCTGACTTACCAGCCATTAGGATTCCAGATGCGAGACACTCGAGAACTCTACGGAGAGCTTCTCCTGCTCCCATTGGCCGATTCCCAGTGCCAATCGCCTTCTCGCACAGCAGCTCTAAGGGCTTCAAGAAACAACAGCTACATCATATAGATGCCAACACCTAAACGTTTGCCTATATTATTTTTATCTAAAAATAATTAACAGGGAGAAAAAAAAAAGACCAATGCTTGTAGAAAAAATTATATCACATTAATTCTTAAAATTCTGCCCCCCCCGCATGGCAAGCCAAACCAAAGTTCATCAGAGGACTATATATATATAGCTATGGCTTATTGGAGGGCCAGCTCTTCATTTTTGTGATTAGAATGAATGGTCATTATCTATTAATGCAGCACTGTTACGTGCCACAATGTAAACAACACAATTTTACACCAGCTTTTGTTGCAATTTAAATATCAGCCACCCCTATATTCTCGGGTTGTTTTGTACTTACCCATCCTCGCAGAGGGGCCCAGGTAGGAACACGCGCACAGAGGTCCCGCAGGATACGGATGACAATCACACAGGAGCGTAGTCCATTAGCCCTGGCCTAGAGACAAAAGCAGGAGGGATACAATCCAAAAGTTTATCTCATGGAATCCTAATGTGGCACAACACCAAAGCAATAAACAAAAAAAGGTGAGATTTGCCGATATTGAATAATGTGTCGATAAGCATTAGCAATGTAGAAAGGGTGGCAAATGGTTAAGTTACAAAAAAAAGCAATTACTCGGTTGAGAAGCTACATATATGATAGATATTAAGAGAGCAGATTAAAAACGTCGAGCTCAAGAGATGAGAACACAATAGGAATTGTGTTTGTGGCTGGCCTTGCGATCAGATATTAAAGGGTTAGTTCACCCAAAAATTTGCTTGTGTTTTACTTACCCTCGAAGCATCCTAGGTGTATATGACTTTCTTATTTCAGACGAATCAAAGTCGGAGTTATATAAAAAATTGTCCTGGCTATTCCAAGCTCTATCCTTGCGTCAGCGGTTTTTGCAGTTGACTTCCTCAATGCGTCAAATAAAGCTCTCCTCATCATAATAAACTTGCCCTCTCACGGCACCCGGAGCTGAATAACGGCCCCCTGTAGCGAATCCATGTGTTTTTTAAAGAAAAATATTCATATTTCAAACGTAATAAGCACTTTTCTCTCACTTCCGCTGACTGTCATACACTGAAGCTGTTCCGGCGGATGACGCAGCACGTATGCATCTCCTCTGAGATATTCTAGTCTCGCGAGTTTGTTTAATAGGAGCAAAGGAAGCAAAGTTTCCTTACTTTAGCAAAGGAAACATTCTCCCTCTTGGTTTAATCGAAATCCTCCGACATTTTTCTTGTGCAATCCTCGTTTGTACTTCAAATTCTGATCGGATTTTGTTTTGTTCTTTCTCCGCATTCGTCACTAATCACGCAACGCCGACATCAAACGTCATCCGCCGGAACTGCTTCAGTGTATGACAGTCAGCGGAAGTGAGAGAAAAGTGTTTATTACATTTGAAATATGGATATTTTTCTTACAAAAACACATTGATTCGCTTACGGGCCTTTATTCATCCTCCGGAGCCGTCTGTGGCACGTTTTATTATGAATGCGCGCGCTTTATTTGACGACTTGTGGACTGTTCAACTGCAACACCCGCTGACCGCAATGATAGAGCTTGGAATAGCCAGGATAATTTTTTATATAACTCCGACTGGAGTCGTCTGAAAGAAGAACGTCATATACACCTAGGATGCTTCGAGGGTAAGTAAAACGCAGCCTAATTTTCATTTTTGGGTGAACTAACCCTTTAAATATCAGAACTTAGTTTATACAAGCGAGAATGTACTAGAAGATACTAGATATGGATTAAATCTAAAAAGCAGCTGCTTTTTAAAGCACTGCATGACACCAGTGAAACCATGAATACACTGATATGGTGGAAAAAGGTGCAATATTCCTTTTTGGCATAAATGAAAGCTGACAGACTTTTGCAGGGACCTGCATTAAATATCTAAAACTTACAACAATGTTCTGGGTTCAATACAAGTTTTAGAGGCGGCATCTGTGGCATAATGTTAATGCAATAAAAACAAAAAGTGTCTCATAGCCCAGAAAGGTTGCATTATTTTATTAAAAATGCAGTTAAAACAGTAATATTACAATTTAAAATACGTTTTAATTTATTTTATATGCATATAGTCTATTTCTATATATTTTATCTTATAATTTTGTTTTTTTGAAAATTTGATTTTTTTTCAGGGTTCTTTAAAAAAAATAAAGAGTTCAAATTGAACAGCATTTATTTGAAATACAAATCTTTTGTAATATCCTCAATGTATTTACAGTCACTTCTGATCACTTTGTGACCTTGCAGAATAAAAGGTATTAATTATTAACTTTTAAAATCTATTCTAAATGTTCATTTCTAAATTTTATTTTTCTATAATAAATGTAAAAGTGTTAAAATAAAGTTCACATGAATGTTTTAAATGCCATGTTTTTTTTCCTACTAGCCAGCCAAATAATCCCTTTCTAGTTTCTTTCCACATCTCATACAAAAGCTACAGGGTTTGCTGGCTTTATACCAAAAGGACAAGAGTTGAGATACTATATATAAATATACTTTTGATAAGTTGTGTATTTTAAAGTTTTTTTTCTCCTGTCTGTATTCCATTACAGCAATACAAAAAGTCCAAATTAATTGTGGCAATCAATATTATGCAAAAAAAGCTGATGACTCAAATTAAATTGCACTGACTCCAGAACATTCCTATGAAGGACAATTCGAATGATATTGGGGGAAAAAATATTCTCCAGCAAAGCGTCAAATAGTATGGCGGGCTGCAGAAATACTGCACATCCCATTTTTCACAGAAATACTTGAATTTGAAAAAAAAAAAAAAAAAAACTAAAAGCGGGCATGGATACTGGCAATGACGTCTCAAAAAGGTAATAAACAGTTTATCGATGCGATAATACACTTAGTTAAACTAGCCAGGCATAGGTCAGACAGCATTGACAAAGATGTCCTTGGCAACGCAATTCATAACCATCCAGCAAGAATATGACATTCTACCGGAGGCAAATACACTCCCACAAATAAAATCTACACAGAAAAACACATTCAAACAAACAACTGAAAAAAAAAAAAATACAGCATGAAATAAGGTTAACACAGAAACAAAATAATAACAAACTCAACTACTAGAAGACAAATAAAGACAAGATGCAAACCTGGAACCACTTGGCGTGGCGGAGGGACGCCAAGGCAGTCAGGCATTTCTGCCTGTCCAGTACATCCGGGGGATCGTTGACTGATAGCGTTTCTATTGGCAGGTGGAATAAGAAGACAAGGTACGGTTTGACCAAGGGGTTTTTCTGTCTCACGGCCAGGGGGGGGGAGGAGGCAGATAACCCCTACCAAAGGCAGTAGAGGGGAGAGGAGGGGGAACCCCCCCAAACAAGAGCAACCCTTCCTGTGCTAGTACACAACAGCAGGACAGAAATCTACAAGTGGCTGGAGCATCCGGCTCTGTTCCAAACCCAAGTGAGGCTACACTCGACAATAAAAACCATAAATCTAGTCGTTTTCTACTTTATATTATTAACACACATATATTGGACTTGACAGTGAATGAGCCTTTTTATAAAAGCTTAATTAAAATGGCTTTAACACATTATTAGAATTTTTTTTTTATTAAGTAGATCATTTAAATTACATTGAAATTTTACATTTAAACTAAAAACATGTGCCTAAACGTTCATGGTACATTCCAATATGTGCACAAACTAATGCACACAGAAATATCTGTCTATTTTTTTTTTTTTTTTAAATAGACAGAACCACTTATGATACTTTTGAACGAACTGATAAAAAGACTTACCATAAGAAAGTACACCATTTTAGATCAAATTACGGCACAAAACCATCATAACACTTCGGTTGGTTGGCGTTTCAATGCCATGCCAAATTCCTTGGCAATTTTCATGGCAAGTCACAAGTTTAAATATTATAAAATAGTCATTTAAAAGCCTATTTATAGTTTGCTTCACATAAACTCTAAAATGGATTAAGGGTTGACTGTTACAAATTTCTGTGAAAGTGTTTTAATAACGCTTTGGATAAAAGCATCTGCCAAAATGCATAAACGTTATTTATGCGCAATGCATCTGGACTAACTATGGAAGACGTGATGATTTCGTCAACAATTTTCTGCCACTGTCTTCACCGGTGATGCCTCAAGATGGCGTCTAGGTAGGCAGCTCACTATGATTTGGAACAGAGCCCTTGTGGCTGTATTTTGTGGCATGAAGTGTACAGTGAGTGAATGTCAAAGAGAGGTTCTTCTATGGCTCGAGTATCTGTGAGATCGGAGTGCATTTGTGCATTCATGTGACATGGGGGAACCCCTCCCCCTCGCCCCCTTGTTTTTTTTTTTTCTGGGTGCACTGCCTTGCCCCTTCCGAGACAGAGAGCGTCCAGTTGGTCAAAGGTCCAGCGTCCCTAAAATCGACAAACTAGAAGGCTTGACAGAGAGAATCAGATTTTGAACCACAGGCAGCAGTATTCAGATACACAAGAGGTATGATCAAAACAAGTCCACACTGCAGCAAAACTGATGGCTCACGATGATCTAAGGCAGGCATCACTAACCGAGGGGTCACAGATAGGGCTAGGCTTTGAGTTCGGCATCAAGTTTGCTCTCCATTGACCCTTCGTTAAGCCCCGCCACCCTTTGGTTACCTTTGCATCACTTATACAAGTTTTGCAGGAAACATCCAGATATTTTAAGTGTTATTTTTTTAATAAGATGTGCTTATTAAATATTTTTTTATATTAACTGGAATAAATTGTGACAATGCAAAGTATCATAATCATAATAAGTTTAGTGTAAAATGACTACAAACTGCAAAGGGAGCAGCTTTATTTAAAAACAACTGTAAGATGGCAATGTCATAGAACATGTCATACAATTGGTAAAGATTTAGCAGCAAATGTTTACCATATTTCGGTTAAAAAACTTCCATAGACCAAAGACCAGAAGTTTGTCTGATAAAATGGAGAATGGCAAAAGCTGCCAAGATTGTAAAAATGGGGTTTAGCCAAAGGTCAATTGTTTTCTTACCGAAACAAGTTTTTATTTCGGTGTTTTCCCTATACAACACTCTAGCCCTGAAAAAGCTCTTTACAAAACTAAAAAAGGGCGCCCACAATTCTCTAAAGTTAACTACAGATCCATTGAGTTACTGTGACCATATTATGATCACTCTGGGTCGAATCTATTATTTACGCTGTATCCTAATGTCTAGCATTATCTATAACCCTCCTGCCCTCTGTCCAGCCTCTTTGAGAAAGGCTCTGTCAACAAGTCCTGGCGAACAAACCAGAACTCGACAATACTTCTGCTTCTCATTTTTGCTGCAATGCAAACCGTTCCCTTTCTTCTCCATTATACGAACACATGCAAACAACAAGGTTTGTGATTTTGTTTCTTAATTCTCAGTAAGCCTTCAGTAAACTCTCCTTTTAAATACTTCAAAGGGAACTGGGTCTTATTTAAAGCTTTACCCATCACTTATGTTACTGTATATTGGGCCATCAACACTCTAACATCACGCTGCAAGGAACTGTGAGACTTCAGGTGGCAGTAAACATAACAATTTGTGTTAAATGACTAGTCTGTACACAATATCCCCAAGCTCCATTGAAGGCCCAATAAACAATATCCCTGCCTGAGTCCATCCCATCTGCATTTGCTGTCTCTGGGGTTGTGGGGTGGTTAGAGGAAGCATTAGGCACTTGATTTCAAACCTACCTCCGGCGGCCTGCTTCTCAGCCTCCTCCCTCACGAGAGGTGACGTCAGGTTAAGGGTGAGGGTCAGCGGTGGCTCCTTGGAGTTCTTGATGACAATGGTGGCATCACGGACGCACGGTTTAACGTCATAGCTTTCATCTGTGATGAGCTATTGGAAAGATATGCATGTTTTTTATTCTGCCTTTGTAAACAATGCTTAAAATCAGAGATGCAGACATACCTTAAGCTGCACAGCGAGGTTCTCAGAAACTTTCTTTAACAGGGTGATGGTGGGTTTGTCTTTGCACAACAGCACAAGCTCCAGATCAAGATCTCCTTTCAGCAGGATGCCTTTAGCTACCAGCCCCACACGCATGACTCCACGCAAAGAACGTGAGGGCTGCTCCATTGACTTCGGTTCACTGGAGAACAAAATATGAGGGGCAGTTACATGAGAGATACCAACCCACTTCAATAACTAATCATGCAGTCACTATTAAAATTGCATAGTGATCAGAGAAGACAATTAAAAATTCTCACGTCTCTTTCTCGCCATCTTCATCAGACTCCAAGGCATTCACTTTGGCATTTCCTTTCTCCTGCTCGTCCAACCAATCAGAGACAGCCTTGAGGGCACGTTCGGTGTGGGCCACCATGTTCTGCACCCCCTCCAGCTCCTCCTGGGTGGGATAGATGGCAGAGTGTTTGGCCATCACATGGCGATCGTCGTTCACAAAGATGCGCATGGAGCGATGACGCATAGGAGGCGGCTTCACGGAACCAAAGAGAGAAAAACATTAATATACATGACAAAAGGTTGTGCACATACACTACTCTCCAAAATCCTGGGTTCAGTAAGTTTTTTGTTCTAGTTCAGGTTTTTGTTTTAAGTAATTAATACCTCTATTAAACAATGCATTAAACTGATCAAAAGTGCTAAATACATTCATAATGTCACAATGTTTCCATTCCAATTGGAGCTTTGGTGAGCATAATAGACTTTTCAAACACCTAATGTCATACTGATCACTTTTTTGAACACTTGTGTATTAGCAAAATTCAGCCTTTTCTCTTTATATTAATAAACAAGCTTAAGGTAAACAAAAACATCTAATTTTCCTATACGTTTGCAAAAAAGCTGGAAATAATTTTCCAAAACAGGGTGGCTGCTCTGTGCAATTACTGGCATATTAGTATAATTAATTAGTACTATATGGTGCATATTAGCACTAGTCAGAAGATTTAGTGCACTTTGGTATTACCATTATTTCTAGAAGATTAAATCTGACTGCAAAAGCATTAAAGTATGTATACTTTACCATAATGGCTACAAAGTGGTTCTTCAGTTTGGCAGCGTTGGTCTATATGTGGCAGATGAATGCTTCACCAGTTGGTCTGTAACAAAAAGCAATCAGTTTCCTGTATAATAATCAGTCGAAACCTATAATGCAGCAAAAACAAATCTTTCAAAGTCGTTTTAAAGATGGTGTCAATCAAAATGTAGTACAACGTATAGTTACGACTTTATTTATTAATTCAGTGTTAATACTAGTTCCATGATACAATAACACCAGTGTCACGGTGTTTAACATTAAGGCTAAAAAAAGGATTTGAAGTAAAATCCCAGTTAGAGCAATTCTGATTCTGCTTCAGATTCCATACAAATCAAGGCCTAATCCATAATCTTTCTGCACCCTGGGAATTCACAGATCACAAGAGCATCACATATTTAGATCTCCATGGAAATGTGTATTATACCAGGTTTTAAAATTTTTTATATGCCACAGATCCTTTGTGTTAAAAACTAGCAATGTATTTCTGTATATAAAGAGCGGATTTTACTGTTAAAAATTAACGTGCAAAATATTTAGTTTAGATCGTTACATTATATAACGTTCTTCTATGCATTAGTACACTATACCATTTGTACATAAATCATTTTTATTATTTATTTTAATAATCTTTTATATTAAGATTAACACTTTTTTTTTTTACCCCCAGCATCCCCTGGGGGACTCCAGACCGCAGTATGAAAATATCTGTATTAAATAGGGGCTGATTTTGAGATTGATTCCCTTTGGGATGATTGATCGCGGTCTCTAAAAAGGCCGATCTCAAGCTGATGACGCTGCCGTGAGAGGTTTGGCACAACATGCAGCGGCACCGTCTCAGTCCGGCGCGGGTGAAATCATTATAATGCTGAAGGTGAGGTACTCACCTTCATATTTCTTCATTAGATAACTTAAGTAATTTGAAAACCTTGTGTGAGACGTAATTCCACAAACAGCGTGAGTGAATCACCGCGCGCGCTCTCTTTCTCAAAATACGCAAATGGCTTCAAAATCACCACATCGTGTCTGTCTATAAGCGAGTTGCACGCTGCACAGTTGACACAGGAATGGTCACTTGCACAATCGAGGCAGTGTCAAATCGTCACTAAAGTTTATAAATTGCAATTCTTTTTAATTATTGCCAGTGTTTAATTCAGCGCTCACGCGCTCTCCTGGAGACCGTGCGCTCATGCACACTCGCAGCGCACACACATAACACTAGGGCTCGATTTTTCGATTAATCGTTTTTTTAAATGACGTCGATTTGACATCGATTCTCAAAAGCCACGAATCGATCTTTTCTGGGATTTAATTCAGCACACATTTAAAACAAGATCTGATTAACGTGAATCTTATCATTAATCTTCTCCACTAGATGTCACCCTTATTTACCTTGCGCTATGTTACAACAGAAATCCTGTCATTCATTTAGCGCTTATCATGGCCATACGCGTGATGTGAAATGCTATAGTAATACTATAAATTTGCGGAAGCATTTGATATCACGCATAAGGCGCCATGATTTCCGTAATGAATGAATGAATGAATGGCGGGGCGCACTGTTTTGTTTAACATACTAAAGCCCGGATGACGCTCACGGTGTTTTCTGCTTCTGCCGTCTCACTATATGATGATATGAACAAGAATGTCATCTCCAGCTTAGTGCTGGACGATATGGCCAAAATTGATATCACAAATATTTCTTATACATTTTATATCGATCCGATATAATCCGATATAGTTTAACACACTATTTATCTGAATAGAAATCTTTTGTAACATCATAAATGCCTTTATCATCACTTTTGACCATTTTTAAGCATCCTTGCTAAATAAAAGTTTTAATTTCTATAATTTATTTTCCAAACTCTATGCTTTTGAATGGTATAGTGTATAATGTGACAAAAGCTTTTTATTTCAAATAAATGCTGTTCTTTTTAACTTTTTTTTATCAAAGAATCCTGAAAAAAAAAAATTTACTCAACTGTTTTAAATATTAATCAGCAAATCGGCATATTAGAATATTTTCTGACGGATCATGTGACACTGAAGACTGGAGTACTGAAGCTGAAAATACAGTTTTGATCACAGCAATCATTTTAAAATATATCCAAATAGAACATTTTAAATTGCAATAATTTTCACAATATTCCGTTTTTGCTGTACTTTGGATTCAAATCAATCGCCTTGTTGAAGCAAATAGCAGTCTTAAAAAAAAAAAAAAAAAAAACATTAAAAATCTTACTGTTCAAAACTTTTGACTGGTAGTGTAAGCTGAACTTCTGTTGTGATCTGGCGCTATAGAGAAAATAATTAAATAAAATTAACTTGACCTTCAAAGGGGGCGGTGGGTGCCGTTGGGGGGACGGGTCGCCCCCCTAAAATAATGGCAGGGGAAACACTGAAACTGGTAATGTATATCGAAATATCGGAAATTTGTTTAAAAATCATATCACCGTTATTGAAAATAAATGGTGTTATATATTGATATTGAATTATTGTCCTGCCCTACTCCAGCTACTCTGAAATTCACTTCATTAGCATTTTACCGTTTCATTTGAGAAAACTACCGTCATATCTCATACACAGCAGCTGCAAGTTCTTCACGTCAACCCGTCAAAATAAAAGTTTAGTTTAACGTTCTGCTGTCAGAATATATGACTATTTAGCAGTCTTAAGATTCAGTGCTACTGCTGCTAATTAATATTAATAAATCTTTATTTTTAAAAGGAATAATCACATCCGTTTTCTTTTTAATTTTAACAGTAAACCTCTGTTGTGCAGCACTTTGTTTGTCAAAAAATAAAAGGGTTTTTTATTTGATTAGGATAAATTAAATTAATTTTTTATGCCTTCATCTGATTACCAGAAAATTAAGAACATTTTATAGGGCCCTATTATTGTTTTAAAAATAATAAAAATAATAAAAAAGTATAGTTTTAAAATACAGGCTTAATTTCTTTTTATTAATTCACCAATTGTAAACTGATGTTTACTGTTAATTATTTTGAAATATCAATAGCATTTGTATTAAAAATATATATACTGAATGTAATCAAAAAATCGAGAACCGAATCGAAAGCTTCGCATCGAAATCGAATCTAGACCTGAATCGATACACCAGTTTCACATTACTCTGTTTGCATTGCGTATTGGAGCAATTTTTCCCGTGCTCATGTTCCGGATTAATACATTTTTCACTGCACGACGTTGCCTGTCCGTCGTGCTTGCCTCTGCAGCATGCAGAGATCGTTTCTTCTGTCTGCCCCGGAGTCTATTTTTGCTGCGCGCGCTCACTGAATTACAGTAACATTGATTATTTGCATTAATATAACATGGATTGACACGAAAAATTAGTATTACGCCCATAAATGCCTATTATTAAAGTCTAACCTGTTTCCTGTAAATTATATTTTTGTGATAACGTCGAAAAGCTTTTAAATATTTTGCCACGCTTGAGCAACTTAATCTATAAATCTAGAAGTAAAGCAAAAGTAAAAAGCATTGAATGTGCTTTGCTTATATTGTGTTTAAACATTCTGTGAAAGATTGTATTACTATACTGCGTAAAAAGAGAATTGCAATGCTGAAAAAAACTTTCACTTACAACGTTTGGATTTGAAATCACAATAACGGATAAATGTTGTGTTTGTGGTAAACAGCCACGGATCAGTAGCGGACTCCTGTGTGAAAGCTGCTTCTCCTCTCACAAGAGACACCCAAAAATGGAATTCCCCCCATTTTCAAAAATGAAATTCAGGCCCTGAATAAATGTCTAAAAATCCTGATTGGAGTATCACTATAAATGGGTATAAATGATCAAAATAAGGCTTTAAAAAGATCGGTATCGGCAGATACTGCTTTCTATGATTGGCGATCGGTGATTTGGCTTCAAAAATCCTGATCGGAGCACCCCTGGGATTCAATTTAAGAAACAAAACAAATACATAATGCATATAATAATATTAAATCTTGGTTTTGGCTCTGATGGGACTGTCCTCCTCAAATATTATCATTGAGCATAAGTACCTGAGCATTGAAGCAAATACACTTGTAATGTGTAACGACAATGTGTAATTACTCAACTTAAATGATCTCTTCCCTTTGTGAAACACACATATATCACTGCGTTATATAATCTGTGCCCATTTAACAAGCAGGACACGCACTTGTTGACGCCGAAACCGCCCCCGTATCTCTAAAATCAACCAGAGATCAGTCAAATTAAAATAATAACAACATATCTCTTACATAATCAACATACACGCAAGTCAACGTGATATTGCACCTCAAGTAAAAAAATGTTGAAGGAAACAAGGGAAACGCAGTAACTTGCACTTCGCAGCTGTGCGGCCATTTTAATGCAGCCAAACAATGGGGACAGTCTGCGCAAACATCTACCTTCATTCACACAACATTTGGCCCTTAAGATCGCATTCACCGTGATCGAATTAAGTTTGTACACGTAAATCTGGCTAATTGCGCCGGGGAAAAAATGCTTTCTTTCTGACCCAAGAGATAAGCATCTTTTTTTTTGTTTAGAGACACGGCCAAAGACACCGAATGAGATAAAATGGTCGTGACTCTCCCCCCAAAACAACTAAAAAAAAAAACAAAAAAAAAAAAAAACTGTGCCAGAGTGTTTATTTAACTAGATTCGTAAATAAGACAGAAAAGACGACTTTTTAAATTTATTTTAAATGCAAGAAAAATAAATAAAGTAATGCCCAATTCTCGCTGCTTTTGTGAAACGCATAAGGAGCTAGCGTGCTAATCGCTAGCCATAGCCGTTTGCTATCGAAATAAATGCATTTCTGGTGCGTTTAAGTGTTGAAACGACACATTTAGAGTCAACTTAAATGTATTCACTCGATATAGTTGCACCTCAAAACCTTTTAGACCACCTAATGTTTAATAATTTTACGTTTTTTGCATTACTCACCAGCGCAGCGACAAGATGGGCCTTTTCACTGATTTGCCGCTGTAAAGAATCAGCGTGCGCCGAGGAACAGTGACACGTGATATCAGTGGACCAATAGGATCATTCGATGGCGCGTCAGCGACAGAATGGAGTGAATGGAGTGGGCGTGGCTTTGTAATTCAGACTGGCGCCTGCAAAATTGAAAATTCTTTCTTTCTTTCTTTCTTTCTTTCTTTCTTTCTTTCTTTCTTTCTTTCTTTCTTTCTTTCTTTCTTTCTTTCTTTCTTTCTTTCTTTCTTTCTTTCGCCTGGCAAGGAAGGCGTCAGCTGAGAAAATTTGTCAATTTTTGTATGCATCAAAACAATGCAAAGTGCAATGTTAAATTGACACACTGTATTTAAATAAGACAAATGAATGACTATTTAAATATGTTTTTTTTCCTGTAAAAATGGGTCATAGCCAGGACACGGGCTCGGTCGAATGGAAATGGGCAAATTACAGAAAGAACAGTGTGTAACAATGTGGCTTTTCTTCTCCCCCCCCTTGATAACACAAAGAGAACTGTTTTGATACTTACTTATTTGTATTATTTAAGATGGTTTCATTTTTAAATTGGTGCTATTTGACACTAAAAAGGTAAAAACAATGCTAAAGATATATCTTTTGAGATCTGGTTGATAGTAGCAAACTAGAGTTTTTTATAGTTGTCTTTAAGCCAGTACCTTTTCAAAAACTACTAGGTATTAGGTATTGATATTTACACTTTAGGAACTGTACTTATGTACTTTTGAGGTAGGCCTATAAGGTACATTTTGTACTTTAGCGGAATGACACATGACAGCTTTGTACCTTTTTCTGAGAGTGCCAGTTTTGAAAAGAAAGCCAGGCCTAATAGTAGTCATGTAAATGCAACATCCTGACGTAGAAAGAGATGGAAAACTGAGATTCTTCCTGAAGTGAACCTTTATTGGTCAAAATAATATTCAATAGCTTCTACATTCCATAGCTTTTCAAGATCACACATAGTAGGGCAAGACACAAATGTACTGATACAAGAAAACTGAGACGGTCATCATGCACATGTAAAGGTTCTGCCTTTAGGTTGCAGTGATATTTACACTATTTCTTCATTATTTGACTTTTACTGTATGTAATACTGTATGTGGACTATATAGAATCCTGTGCAATAGCTCTGAAGCCAAACAAAGCTTCATGTTCAAAGACATTTTGATGAATTTTATAATGAATCACCAAAAGAGATGGTGCATGTTAATCCTGAACAATTGCAAACTAGCTTATTAAATCCAAGGCTAGGGCTGCACGATTATGACAAAAATCATAATTGTCGATTATTCCCTTGAAATTGTAATTGCGATGATTAATTACGATTATCATAATTTACACTGAATGATGTTTATACCGTTGTTTGGTGCAACTGCATGCCATATTTTATATGAAAATAAACAAGCTGAAAACACTCTAACTGAAAAACCTTTAGTGCTTTTCTATAGCATTAAGCCTCAAATGTCAACTATACATCGGATTGGTTTCTTCTTTCAATTATAAAAAAGTAAAAATATGAAAGGTATGATAATGTTATACTAAAACTAAAATTAAAATAATGGGGGAAACCCTTAAGATAACATGTAGAAAGAATAACATAAGTGGACTTTGAACGATCAATTGCCGCTTTGAACGATTACGTAATTATGGCATCCATAACTGTAATCGCGATTAGAAATTCGATTAATTGTGCAGCCCTATCCAAGGCCCAAATTTTCTTTGCTCCTGTGACTCCTCCTGCCCTTTTTATATTTCCTTTTCCTTAGTTTGCATGGGAAAAAGGGTTCTTTTTTTATATAATACTAATAATTGAGGTGACATGCATGTTTGCAGTCCATTTCACATTGTCACTTATCAGACTCACTCTACGGAGTGCAACTGTGACTGCCAACTTTTTCAGCAGCCTTGGTTCCAGAACTATCCTCCCGTTCATTTTCTCCATAGGCATTCTAGAAAACTCTTCAATAGAGTTTTAGGATTTCCTTCAACAATACAAACCAAGGCAAAACAGTATCTGAAATGGATATGAAACAAAAGTACAAGACTGTGTACTTAATTATTTTATGACAGAATGAGTTAGTCATACCATGAAGCATTGTGAATGATGTAAATAAATAATAAACAATGGTAATGTATAAAATGATGGGCTATAAATCAATAATGATAGGGTAAAATACAATATATTTCATTGCTATGTATAAAGTTCATTCAAATGCATACACATTTTTTATACATATTGTTGTTGCATGGTAAGGAATTTGCAAATGAAAAACCCAAAATTTGGCAATTTAAATGTAACAAAATGGAAAGTCTGTCTTGAAACATTTATACATTATTGTTAAAGTCAATTTCTTTATGGAGAAAATGAATGGGATTTTTACTTCCAGAACCCCGCTGTGCTCAATCATAATGCTTATTGAAGTTTCTGCGGTTCTAGAGCATCGCTTGCATTACAACTTCCAATGTGCTGCTTCTTCATCCACCCTTTAAGCAATAGGAACTTAGATCTGTCTTCAGTAATGCTGCACTGCAACGATTTTGGTTAATAACATCCTATTTTTTTCACCTTTTCCAAGTCTCTTCCATGTGGTAGAACTCATACTCTGGAATCCCTCCATCAGTTCCGATTAATTGTGCTTTTCACCGAGTTCTGGAAGGAGCTGATCTCCCACCGCCGGAATGTGCTTCCTATTCGGTTACTGCGGCCGGTGGTTATGCGGTAGATCTTTCTGAGGACGGCCCGGCGTAGAAGGATATAGACCCAGGGGTCCAGAATCTGGTTCCAGGAGGCCATACGCACTCCCATTACCATTAAAGTCCTGTAGTTTTTCAGATCATCCCCCATCATCCCCCAGCTATACGAGCGGATGACTGACATTAGACCGAAGATCTGTCAGGAAATCGCATGACTAGACATCAACCGAAGAGCTCATTCCCGAAAACAGAGACCGTTAGTTGTGGTCAGTGATGAGCAATATAGTCATGGTATACGACATCTAAGATACTTAAGTGAGTCTGAATTCGAACAAGATCAAACAGAGAAACTTCAAAATTTCATTGATCAGAAGTTGCTCATTCATAGCTCGTGAGACATAATAAATCCTCAGTTGTGATTCATCCTCACAATGCATTCAGCTCTGTTTTGACCCCTGAAGAGATCATTTAAAATATCGAAATAAAATGCATGGCTTTTCTTTATGGGAACCAAAGTTTTCAAATGTGTCAAGACTATCAAAATACACATATGCCATTTTTATAGATTGCTTTTTAAACAAGTTCTTTTTTTAAGTACCAACTTTGTGTTGAGTCATACGGCTCACAGAACTTGTTCTTTGAAGAAATGTTCATATTAAAATTCCTAGAATTGTTACTGCAGACTTGGCAAAACTACACAGTTTGAGACAGTTGACATATAGGCTATTGTGGAGGAAATACATGGAATTACTCTTTTTTTTCTCAGGAGAAAAATCTGAGAAGGAAACTTTGTTTTCTATTTAATCTTATTGCTGTATAGGAGAAACAACTGACATATCAGTACAGAGATCTCGTTTGTGAGTTGTCTTTCCAATGGTGTTCCTACACAGACAAACTTAAAAAGTCTTTAAAAGAATAAAATAGTTTTCTTTTATTCATTTTTTATTACAATCAGAACTTATGTCTATTTATAGAACTTTTGAGCATAGAATACAGTATTTTTAAAGTATACTTTGTCACTTGACTTCTAATATTACTTTAAATATATCTAATATAAACTGTATTTTCAGCATTTTTTGTTATGCATACTAATTTACATCCATATTTGTATACTAATTTTATATTGTTCTGTTACAATTATTTGCTTGGATCCTTCTTTAATCTTATGTTAATCTTTAATCTTATTATTTGTTTGCATGTGAGGTACTTGGAGCTTATTGTAATACTTTTTTATTGTACGGTCCTTAATAGACAGACAGACGACAGAGACATAGATAGATAGATAGATAGATAGATAATAGATAGATAGATAGATAGATAGATGTATAGATGATAGATAGATAGATAGAGAGACAGAGACATAGATAGATATATAGATAGACAGACGATAGATACATAGACAGACAGACAGACAAATAGACAGACAGACAGACAGACAGAACAGACAGACAGACAGACAGACAGACAGAAAGATAGATAGATAGATAGACAGATAGACATATAGATAGATAGACAGATAGACAGATAGATAGATAGATAGATAGATGATAGACAGACAGACAGACAGACAGACGACAGACAGACAGACAGACAGATGATATTTAGATAGAAAGATAGATAGATAGATAATAGATAGATAGACAGACAGACAGAAAAACAGACAGACAGATAGACAGACAGATTGATAGACAGACAGACAGACAGACATACAGATGATGAGACAGACAGACAGACATGATTAGAGAGATAGATAATGATAGATATAGATAGATAGACAGACCTATAGCCATATAACGTAGTGATAGACAACAGACAGACAGACAGACAGATAGATATACATATAGATATAGACAACAGATGATAACATACAGACAGACAGACAGATTATATAGAAGTAATAGATGATAGATAGATAGACTATATATGAAGAAGACAGATATAAACAGACAGATTACACACAACAGACAGACAGATAGATATATAGAATAGATAATATAGATTAGATAGAAGACGACAGATGATAGACAGACAGACACAGACAGACAGACAGATAGATAGATAGATAGATAGATAGATAGTTAGATAGATAGATAGATAGATAGATAGATCGATATATAGACAGACAGATGTAGCCAGACCGACAGACAATGTAGATAGATAGATAGATAGATAGATAGATAGATAGATAGATAGATAGATATATGATAGATAGATAGATAGATAGATAGAAAGATCGAATGGTTAAGTTGTAATGGTCATACTCACCAGCAGAGGGCTCCAGCAGATGCAAGAAGTGACCATAATGCCCACCAGCTGTGCCACCATCTCAATGTCATGTGATTTAGCCGATCTGCGGTGGCACTTCTTCCTGCGCAGACGGGCGTTCACCAGTGTCACCCCGCTGATGGTGTTGCAGACCAGTGCCACGGCCAGTGCGGCCAGTCCCAGTCCAGAAAACAGCAGCACAAATATCACGTCTGTGATGCTGGTATTGTCTAACACGTTTATGAAGCACCAGGTCCACGGGAACTGGTAGGTATATGTTCCCAGGCGAAAGAAGGGCAGCAGCGCTACAGATAAAGCCAACAGCCATATCATCACCAGCACCATCTTGGTGTGGGCCATGCAAATTACGCGGGCGTGCAGAAGAGGCTGCGTCACACCCATGCACCGCTCCGCCGCCATAACGCACCCCAGAAACAGCGGGCACAGGCCGAAGAACACCATGCTGCCGCCCAGGAAATGGCAGGTGGCATCGGGTTGGTAACAAAGTCCTCCAGCGGTGCCAGACATGTAGAGATGCAGAACCAGGGCACCTGGAATAACATGACCGGCAAGGTCCGTAGCCACCAGAGAGCTGGCGAACAGCAGGAATGTTGCTTTGGAGCGCTTCCGCAGACGAGCGTACGCTTTAACCAGGATGATCAGTGCTACGATGTTGGACACGATGCCCAGGGTCATGGACAGGCCCGCTGCCGTGGGGTCGGTTGTGATGTTCAGGTTTTCCCTGCAGCACACCGGTGCCACTCCAGGCACCTGCTGGGTCTGATTGCTGAACCCTTCATTCACATCCAGGGCTGAACTGTTGTAGTGTTGGACAGCTAACATCTCCAGGCTATGGGATGAGCACCACTGAGCTTAGAGATACATATCTTTAGGGAAAAGAGTATAGAAGTGTGTTTATGAGAACTGGGCATTCAAAGCCGAGATTAAGAACTCGAATGCTTCTTTAGCTGTATATCAGATATGTAAAAATAGGAATGCTCTGCTTATTTTGGCTGGAAAGTTAGTCAATTTGGGACAATTTAATCAGTTAACAAGCAAGCGATTACAGCCCTTCCTGTTTTATTCCTTGTTTATGTACAAACATTCAGTGAGGGAAATTATGTCCAGAGGTCTGAAATGATACACTGACACACCTTTCAGAAAACTTTAGTGAATAGAAACATTGTTTTTGCACAATTTCCTCTCCAGGGTACATGAGAAAGCAAACAAATTTCAACACTTCTGACCATTCACCACTGTATTAAGAAGAACTAAACTGTTTTTTGAAGATAACAGATAGATATTATAATATGATATTATATTATATAGAATATATATATTATAATGAAACAGATAAAAAGAATACACAAAGTATAAACAATGTTTAAATGCTTTTCCAGAAAACCTAAAAATGTCTAAATCAACTAGTTACCAACCTGATTACATTAATGAGCCAGATAAAGTAGATTCTATTTGAAGAGTTTATTTGCAAAAACAGATAACTCCATTTTTTTAAGTTTTCAAAAAGCATTTTTTTTTTGTAGGCTATGTTATCATAGTTTTATTGTGTTAGCTGTATTTTTTTGTTATTTTTTTTAACCTAATCAAAATAACCCAACTAAAGCTTGATTGAGATTAATTGGAATGCACAAAAAACATGATTTTTGAAAATTGTTAAAAGAGTTATCTGTTTGTGTGTGTTGTGCCGATGTGTTAAAAATGTATGTATCACAGCAATTTGAATAACTACACTGTTTCTTTTACTTTAATATTTCATTTGCTCTGTCACTTATTCATATATTTTGGAGTAGCCTATATCACAAATCTTTTTCTAGTCTATCAAAAGTCCATTTCAATAGGTAAATATTCCACATATTTACCATTTACGCGTTTTGTATTATCCGTGCTGCTCACCTCACCTGAAAATCTTCATTTTATATCTCCCCCCCCCCCCCCCAAAAAAGTCTTGAAACAGTCCTGAGAATCGAAGCGATATCAGACTCCCATCATCCGTTTAGTCCGGAGTCTTCTTACTTTTCCCGATAATAAAAAACGTATTCCAGTTCGACTAAAAGTGTCTTTGCAGTCTAAATATTGATGTTCAGTAGTGTTAGTGGTATTGTGGTCTTCATTGTCTAAGAAAACATCATGTAAAGGTGTATAAAGTAGGACTGTGGAGTGACCCGCGCGCGCTGCTGTATTTATAGCTCTCAGTGCGCTGTAAATAATGACGCGTCACTGCGTCTCACAGCAAAGTGAGCGCGTCTGCATGCGCCTAGTGTTTTAAACATCACGAGCTTGTACAGTAGCCTATGTGCTTACGCATAGATGATTCTCAGTTATTCTTTTTTAGGTAGGCAGCGCATCACTTTTAATCATCATTGACGCGTTGTAGCAGTTATTGACATCCTGGATAATAACATATAGACATGATATTTTGGAGTAATGTGCACACACCTATGATGCCCGGAAAGTACGCAATCTAGCACACAAGGTTTTGAGACACATTAAGCTTGGCAAGTGAATGGACAGGGCGCCATGGACCTGCCAGCAGAAAATATATAGTGTCAAATGTGAAATCAATAAGCAGCATTTCAATGACTCATTATAATTTACAGCTCAGTCTTTTAGTTTAACGTCATATGATTTATAAGCAGATAAAGTCCAATTTTGCATTGATACCCCCCCCTGGATTTGACAGGTCTGGGTTGGGACCAGACATGGAACCAGATTTTTAAAATGTTCTTAAAGGGATAGCACCCAACGCTGAAAATGACCCTGTACTTTACTCACCCTCAACCCATAGGTGTATATGACTTTCTTCTTTCAGACAAATACAATTGGAGTTATATTAAAAAATGTCATTGCTCTTCCAAGCTTTATAATGGCAGCTTTATAATAGCAGTGAATGGGTGTTGAGATTTTAAAGCAAAATAAAGTGCATCCATCCATCATATAAAGTGCTCCACACGGCTCTGGGGGGGTTAATGAAAGCCTTCTGAAGTGAAGCGACGCGTTTATATAATAAAAAGAGATGCATATTTAAAACTTTCTAACTGTCATACACATGTTCATGAGAGAGTGGCTTTCAGCGGATGGTGTAGGATGTAGGAATCGGTGTTCAGCTGTACATATGGGAAGCCAAATGCACAGAAAGTGGGATGAAACAGCACGGTGTACCTGTCAGATTAGCGCGGCTCAATGGGTCCGATTGTGGGCCAACGCTAGGCTACCGAACGAACAGCACAACGCAAACTAATTTTACCAGCGCGGTGCTGATCAATTAAAATACTTTGGTAACGTACGCACACAAATATGGTTAAAACGCTAAGCACTATAACGACATGATATTCACAAAGGAGTCTGGAGTGATACATGTATATGTATTTAGGTAGATTTTGAGGTGCATTGCCTTGAAAAATAAAAGTATCCTACAGCATCCTCAGCAGCTCAGATGTTGGGAGAAAATGTATCTTATGTTCAGTCTTATATCCAAACACAGAGAACTGGGATTGTTTACGAGACATTGTTGACGTTACAGCTGCTGGAACGCAGAGAAAATGAAGGACAGCGTACAACCGCTGAGGGCGGAAACTATGGTAATACAGGGCTGTCAATCAACCCCTGTGGCCCGGCCCTATGCAATGTGATGTCATATTGCATAGAGAATCAAAACAGCATGCCTAGTGAGACTAACTTGGTTTAATGGGGATTAAAAAATAAGTAGTGGGTGTATTTTTTATTATTGTAGGGTGGTTGTGTTCACACACTGCCAACACACATTTAGGTCCAAACACCACGTAAAAGTGGATTTTGCATAATAGGTGCTCTTTAACAATGAGATTTTTAAAAGCTATTTTTTATTACTTTCTAACTTAAAAGTAATTTGTATTCTTCTTTTTTCTGAAAATTGTCTTGAGAGACAACTTTTGAGATGAATTCTAAAAGATCTTCTTAAACATCATAAATTCTCAAAGTTACACTGAAAAAACTGTAGAGAAAAAAATCACTCAGAAATTGCTATTAATGTCACATTATAAAAAAAAAAATGGTACACTTATTTAAACATTATTATAAATTTTGAAGTTAGAAAGCTAGAATAGTATTTTCTTGCAAAACATACTTTTAAAGTTTCATTTATAACGTTTTATTTGCGAAATTTCAAAAGATGTTTTTTTTACAGTGTAATAACTCCCAACTTGTCTTAAAACCCCAAAGGTAAGACATTTATGAATTCATTGAGTTGTTTCAGATTAACTGTCCATCAGTTAATCTTCAGCAAGAATTTTGAGAATATATGAGAACTTCTAAAGAACTTTTCAAAAACTGAACATAGAACATTCTTACACTGTCTTAGAATTTATCTTTTGACATTTCTTATAACTTCTGTGACTGTCTTAAGAAGATTTCCGGCCCCATGAATCCGGCCCCACTGGTTCCAAGGACATGGGGAGCGAAGAGGAAGAAAGAGTATGTCAGAGGTACTTTTTAAACATTTCTTTCATGACCATAAAAGAACAATTCCTAACAGATTTAAAAAGTACCAAGGGATGTAGGCTATACAAAACTTCTTGCACACATAAAGAAAAAAAATCTCTAATTACTGAAGAGTACAGCAGCTGGCCATAACTGGATGAGAGCAATCAAGAGAACCTAACAAAAGACCTTTTCACGTTACTCCTCCTGGTACTGACCTTTTTTCCCAACCAGCCTAATTTGGCACTAAACGGAAAGGCACAACAAATAGCGGCCGATCATGACTGAAAGGGTTGGTCGGTCTTGCATCATCTCCTTTAAACACTCTGAGGAGGAAATATTCACATGATGCAATGTTGAATCCTCTCTCTCTCTCTCTCTCTTCCAAAAAAAAAAAAAAAAAAAAAAAAAAAAAAAAAAAATCTCTCTCTCTCTCTCTATATATATAATTGATTACCGTGCCTTGCGAAAGTATTCATACCCTTCATTTTTTTACATTTTGTAATGTTGCTGCCTTATGATAAACTGTACTTACTAAACTTACTTTTTTTTCCACATCAATCTATACTCCATAGACCATAATGACAAAGCAAAAACAGAATTGTCACAACTTCGTAAATTTATTAAAAATAAAAAACTGAAATAAGTACATTGCATAAGTATAACTAAATATTTAGCTGAAGCACCTTTACAGCCTCAAGTCTTTTTTTGTTTGATGCGACAAGCTTTGCTCATCAGCATTTTGCAATTATCTGCCATTCTTCACCTCGCCTCTTCATCTCTCAAGCTCTGTCAGGTTGGATGGGGGCAGATGCACATTTTCAGGTTTCTCCAGAAATATTTGATTCAATATTTGATAATATATTTATTTACAGATATTTGATTGGTTCAAGCTCAGGCTCTGGCTGGGCCACTCAAGGACATTCACCACATTTTGTCTTAAGCCCTTCCCCCCCCCCCTTTTTTTTTTTTTGCTGTGTGCTATGGTCATTGTCCTGTTGTAATGTGAACCTTCTATCCAGTCTGGGGTTCTGAATGCTCTGGACTGGGTTTTCATTAAGGCTATATCAATATTTTGGTGCGTTGAGCTTTTCTTCTACTCTGATGAGTCCTTCAGTCCCTGCTGCTGTAAAACAGCCCCACAGCATGAGGCTGCTACCAGCACACTTTACTTTTGGGATGCTACTCTGCAGGTGATGAGCAGTGCCTGGTTTCCTTCAAACATGATGCTTAAAATTGAGGTTCATCAGACCATTGAATCTTGTTTCTCAGAGTCTGAGGGACCTTTAGATGCTTTTTTGCAAATTCCAAGTGTGTTTTCAAGTGTCTTCACTGAGGAGAGGATTGAGTCTTGCCACAACGCCATAAAGCACAGATTGGTGGAGTGTTGCAGCAATGTTTGTTCCTTCTCTAGATTTCTCCATCCCCACCATATGACATAGCCACAACAAAAAAAAAAAAAAAATGAAAAAAAAAAAAAAAATATAGTGACCATCAGGTTCTGGTCCATGCTAACCAAAGCCCTTCTCCATCAGTTGCTCAGTTTGGCCATGAGGCCAGCTCTAGGAAGAGTCCTGGTTCTTTCAAACTTCTTCCATTAAGGGTAACAGAGACTACATGCTTCTGTGACCCTTCAATGAAGCAGATTTTTTTTTCTGAAATCTTCCACAGATGTGTGGCTTGATGCAAACTTGTTTCTGAGCTCTACAGGGAGTTATTTTGACCTCAGGGCTTGGTTTTTTCTCTGATATGCATTGTCAGCTGTTAGACCTTTAATTAAGATGTGTGCTTTTCCAAATTATACCCATTCAATTGAATTTGCCACAGGTTAACTTCACTCGAAGTGTAGTAATATCTACAAGCAATATGAATGCTCCTGAGCTAAATTTCAACTGTCCCAGAATACTTATGCAATGGAATCATTTTAGTTTTTTATTTTTAATAAATTTGCAAAGATGTTAAAAACCTGTTTTTTTGCTTGACAATTAAGGTGTATGGAGTTTAGATTGTTGTGGAAAAAACTAATTTAAAGCAGTTTAACAAGGCAGAAACATAACAAAATGTGAAAAAAATGAAAGGGTATGAATACTTTCACAAGGCACTGTAATATAAATTATATGAATATAAATATATAAATCAGAAGGTAATAAAAAAATTAAACTGATAATTTACATTTACATTTAGCAGACGCTTTTTTTTATCCAAAGCGACTTACAATTGGGGTATACATAAAGCGATTCTTCTTAAGAGAGGCAGACACAAGAAGTGGTTGTAATACCCAGTTCTTAGACATTGTTCAAATAAGTACCAGCTAGAAAGAGAAGGAATAAATAAAGAGAAGATACTTTTTTTTTTTTTTTATTTATTTTTTTTATTATTTTTTTTATTTTTTTTTATGATTAAGTCAAGTAGCTTCGAAAGAGATGAGTTTTCAGCTGTCGCTTGAAAATTGTCAGGGATTCAGCATTCCGGATAGGGGTGGGAAGATCGTTCCACCAGCCAGGAGTGGTGAACGAGAATGTTCTGGAAAGTGATTTTGAGCCTCTCTGTGATGGTACCACGAGGCGTCGCTCACTAGCGGATCTCAGACTTCTGAAGGGGATGTAAATTCGTAGTAGTGAGTGGAAGTAGGCGGGTGCTGAGCCTGTGGCTGTTCTATATGCAAGCATCAATGTCTTGAACTTGATTCGGGTCGCAACCGGTAGCCAGTGCAAGGAGATGAAGAGAGATGTAACATGGGCTCTTTTGGGCTCGTTGAAGACCAGTCGTGCCGCTGCATTCTGAATCATTTGTAGATGTTTGATTGTGCTTGATGGGAGTCCAGCCAGAAGAGCATTGCAGTAGTCCAGCCTAGAGATGACAAGGGCCTGGACAAGAAGTTGTGCAGCATGCTCCGTTAGAAAGGGCCTGATCTTTCTGATGTTGTGCAATGCAAACCTGCAAGATCGAGCGGTCTTTGCAATGTGGTCTTTGAAGGTCAGCTGGTTATCAAAAGTTACACCAAGATTTCTGACCGAAGTTGATGGGGTAATTGTCGAAGAACCTAGCTGGATGGAAAAATCATACTGTAGAGTTGGAGTGGCAGGGAAGACAAGAAGCTCAGTCTTTGCCAGGTTGAGCTGTAAGTGATATTCTTTCATCCATGCCGAGATGTCTGCCAGGCAGCCTGAGATCCGTGTAGCTACCGTTGGATCATCTGGTTGAAATGAAAGATAGAGCTGTGTGTCATCAGCATAGCAATGGTAGGAGAAGCCATGTGCCTGTATGATGGGAACCAGTGATGTCGTGTATATGGGTCCAAGAGGATGGGTCCAAGAACTGATCACTGAGGAACCCAAGTGACCAGTTGATGTGCTTTGAAACCTCCCCCTCCCAAGGCCACTCTGAAAGACCTACCAGTGAGTTAGGATTCAAACCAGCGAAGTGGAATACCTGTGATGCCCATTGAAGAGAGGGCACACAGGAGGATCTGATGATTGACAGTGTCAAAAGCAGCAGAAAGATACAATACATGCACAGTATATGGTTTATGTGTGTTTTTCCAAGTCATCAGGTAATAAACAAAGTATCTGAATAATACAGTGCTAACTATAGCAGTCATTACACTAGCCTATATAAACTATAAAATATATTTTCTGCCTTATACTGTGATTACAATTGAAAGTATATGAACAAATGATTAGGAAAATATAGGAAAAATATTACAGAAGACAAATTACTGGTAGGCCTAATTGTCCAGTAGTGTATTTGATTAAAAGTAATAGATAAAATGAATGAATAAATAAAACTGGTCAATTAGACTAAAATAAAGAAAAGTATTTTTACATTTGATATTTCTGTCCCCCTCACTTCTGAAATGATGTCTACGTCCCTGTAGGCAGCGGTTATTTTACATTTTACATTTACATTTAGTCATTTAGAAGACGCTTTAATCCAAAGCGCTTCAAATGAGACAATAAAAGCAGAGTCAACTAACAAAAGAGCAAATATAAGTGCTGCAACAAGTCTTGGTTAGCCTAACGCAGTACACATAGCAAGTTTTTTTTTTATATATATATATATATATTATATTTTATATATATATATATAATATATAGATATAGATATATATATATAATATATATATTATACACACACACACAAACAAAGAAAAACAAGTAGATAGAACAGAAAAAAAGAAAGCTAGTGTTTGTTTTTTGTTGTTGTTTTTTTTAAAATAAAGAACAAAAAAATTAAAAAGATAAATATAGATAAAGTACAATTAAAATAGAATAGAAATTGTTAGAGTTAGAGGGTCAAATAAAGTTTTTTAGTCGTTTCTCGAAGACGGTTAAGGACTCAGCTGCTCGGACTGAGTTGGGCAGGTTTATTCCACCAGGAAGGGACAAATAATAACTATTTGCACTAGATAGCGATAGCGGCTATTTACACTAAGTGCAAATAGCAATGGATGCTATTTACACTGAGTGAAAATGGTAGTATTTTTAACAATATGCCATTTAAACTATATGCAAATAGCGATAGATTCTATTTACACTTTGTAAAAAATCAGGATTTTCTGCTATTTAACAGGGCTGCATCTCACGCATTCAACGTGACATTCACGCCACTCACACTGTTCTTTCTTACGCTCTCACACCACACATCCATTTGTTTTCACGCAGTCAAAAGCACCCTCAGTTAAACCTGTAACAATAGGATAATGATAAAAACAGATTTAGTAAAGGCTCATGTGTGCATTTGTGGAAAGCGTGTTTCGTATCGCTTTTGAGCAATGAAGCCATGGGGGCAGACTATCTGTTGATTTATTGAACACCTGTGATTGGCCATTGCGTTCACTCGCCTCTAAACGCTGTTTTTTTTTCCTGCACGCTTGCGAATCCTCTCTCTCTAACATGATGTAGCTAAATAAGAGGTTCATTGATTATAAAGGAACTTTGTGAGATCGAGATGAACTGAAGTAAGTGATACCTTTTTAGTGATTATAAAGGAAGGTTCTATTTGAACACTTTCTTGGCTAAATATAATCTGTTCAGAATTTGAATAAAAGTTTTGTTTTTCGTGCCGCTAACGGCCATATCAGCAGCAAAGTTTCGGGAGTGACATAGCCTCCCAAACTGACATCAAACATTGGCATCAAAAACAGGTCAAAAATGCAATTCAAACTGATGTCAAAAACTTCACATCCATTTGACATCCAACAAGGTGGGCTATTTGCACTTAGTATAGATTTGCACTTAGTGGAAATAGCCTCTGGCAACAAGGTGGGCTATTTGCACTTAGTGTAAATAGACACTCCGATATAGGATATAGACATAAAGTAAATCAGCACAACATGAAACATCTTACATCAAATGAAAGAAATGAACATATACAGCATCCTCCAATTGTGTCAGTTTTTCCACATTCATTAGCTTTGCCATTTCTTTACAGTGTTGCTTCCATGAGACTTGTGTTTGCTGGACATAAACTATAGTTTATGAAGAACGTGACCCAGAAAGGCGGTTTCAAAGTTTCAAATGCATGCAAAAAATGTTCATCTGGTCATATTTTTTACTGTCAGCTCAACACTTATTTTTTCAACACGAGTTCTAAGTCATCTGGTGCACATCAGGCAATCTTGTGTTTTTTCACCATAGGCAATTGTGGTCTCATGGAAAGGATTGCAGGAACACCTTGGACTGTGATAATGGAACATGCACCAGAATTTGATTTCCCACCATTCCCGGAGGCTTTCCGCAGCGAGAAATGCATAAAGACAAGGTTTAGATAAGAATATAGGTCTAATGTTCTCTTGTAGCCTTCAGGAGAAAGAGAAGGCTACAAAATAGTCCTTCAAAAGCAAAGAAAAACATATTTACATTTAGCAGACACTTTTAATCAAAGTAACTGTGTATTCAAGCTATGCATTTCATCACTTCATGTATTCTCAGAATTGAATTTAAATAAAGTAAATTCAATTAATTAGTTCATTTTCAGAACATTTCCTTTAACCAATGCTGGGGGTAATGCACGCTCCATATAATCAGATTACTTTTTTCAAGTAACTAGTAAAGTAATGCATTAATTTACAAGAAAATATTTGGGTTACTTTATAAGTAACACCAGTTTCTTTGTTTTTCCCATTTATTGACTGACAGCTAAAAACAGAACTTTTTTTAAAATAAGAAAAACAAGCAACCCAGCCCAGATTTAAATCGTAGCGCTAAAGTAGTGCATTACTTTCCATTTTTCCATAACTCAAATTTTTGTGGAGTAATGCAACATTGTAGTGCATTAAAACAACTTTCCCCAACACTGTGTAAAACACAACACAATGAAGTGCAAAATTCAAAATACAGTTAAAACACCTGTAAAAAAAAATATGACTAATCAATACAGAAAATTATTGTTAAAACATTACATTGTACGTTATTTTCTGGATATTTTTACTGTATGCTCTACTGTTTGTCTTCAATGTAATATAAGTAACTTCGAATAAAAAAACAACCTGGCAAATGCATAAAGGAAAATGATATTAATTGCGAGCAAATTGGAATTTTGGCCACATCTCCTGCTTCTCAGATATTTTTCTTGAGAAAATATCTCTTCCACAATTTCCAAAGAGATCTCACATTATAGCAATATCAACAACTGACTCATTCCGTTTTATTCCCTATAATGGAATTTCGGGAAAAATCAGATACAAAGTTATACTTTATATAAACATAACTGTGCAACTTCAACTTTTGAGCAATACAGCTTTTTACTTTGACTTATATTTCTAAACATCTTCTCACAGTTTGCTGACATCAGGCATTTGCTGAGGCTTTGGTTGTGCTGATTGACTACACCACATCTTCATACAGTACCACACAATTGCAGGCCATCACCCAAGCACTTTCCTCGGGTCATTAAGTCTGTGAGATCTATCTGAGACTCAACTTTATACAAAGTGGATAGGACATTAAAGTGGATGAACAGGATAAATGTGCTGGAATTAAGTGCTATGCAAACTAAAGCTAGAATCATGCACGGTCAATTACACGTTTCACACATGCAAGACCATTTTAGCAGACACTTTAGCCCAAAGTGTCACAGCATTTATTCCAGGAGGGAATCCCACTGGAGCAACATGATGCGAGGTGTTTTTCACAATGGTGACGGCTGACAGCTCGTTCCCTGTGGAGATCGAACTGGCAGTCTTCTGACTTCTAGCCCCAGGCTTTAACCAATATGCCACATCCTCAGGTTTGTTTCATTTTTCGCTAAAAGCTGTAAATGGACTAAGTACTGCAGTGACTAATGATTTCATTGGTCTCTAGTGAGGAGAGTCTGGCGAAGATAAATGACCATGCAGCTATCACAATGTCATCGGCTTTTAGGCCTACAAAATATGCCACAGGGTAAATTTCGCTCATCCATTTGTCTTATGAGAGGAAATATTCAGATATTAAAAGGAAAGCACACGCACTTCGGAAATCTGAGATATTGCATTTTAAAAACAAACTAGACTTTTAGATTTTCTAAAGACAATTGCCCATTTGTAATTTGTAAAAGTATTATTCAGAAGCAATGTTTTAAATGTAAAGTTAAATCAGTTACTTACATATTAATGACAGTGATGCTGACAACACATTTTAGGTTTTGATTTACATAGGGAAAATAGTCATATTATAATCAGAAAAAAAAGGTGCAACAGCTTTCACTATAGCCAGTATTCTCTTTAAAATGAAGGATATGCATATATTTCTAAATTAGCAGTTTTGGAGCATCAGTAGGCTTTATATACATTTACTTATTCTCGTTGACATAAAATACAAGTTATTGTGATGCATGTTTTTTTTTAATGTGTAAAAGCATTAAATTGGTCTCTCTAAATGTGTCTCTCAAACTACTTGCCCTTTAAAATCTTAATTGTGTGCCCTAAAAATCATGTGACTTGTTAGAAGAGACATAATTTCCTTGGAGGGAAAGCAACTCCAAAAACAAAGTAGTTAGTTAAAAAAAAGTAGAACACAATACACCCACCCTGTTATATATACAGTACTGTGCAAAAGTCTTAGGTCACCAGTATTTTCACCAGCTAAAAAAAGGTTTTAAGTCGGTTATCTTTTGCCGAGACAGACTAAATCCAGAAGCACTGTGGCAACGTCTCCAAGATGCTTCAAGAAACCTACCTGCGTCACGAATCCAGTCTATGAACTTCCGTTCACTCACCACCAGATGTTATGCGCTCACTACATTGACTCTCACACCACACAGACTGTTACATGTCACTCCGGACTACAGTTCCAGTCATCCATTGTACTGATTACACACACACAGCTGAATCCAATCAGACACGCTTTATAAGCCCTGGACGTCCTCGTTCAGATCGTATTGTGTGCGCATATCGCTAGTCAGTGATGGCTATGTTATAGAGCCATTTCGTTAGCCATTGTTTATGTCCAAGTCCAAGTCCAAGTCCAAGTCCATGTCCAAGTCCTGCTTGGCCTGGCCTGTTTTCCAGTCCTTTGATTATTGCTCGTGTTTACAGATTACCCCTTTTGTCAAGCCCTCTGGATTACGTTCGCCGATCGATGACCCACGCTTGTCCTAGGATTACTCCTCGTCTTGCCTGTGTTGTACCTGTTTGCCATTGTTTGACCCATGCCTGTTATGACCACGTCTCTTAAATAAAAGCATGCAGATGGATCCGCACGTCTCACGTCTCTGTCACCCCGTAACAACCTGCAAAGCTACCTGAAAAACTATGTGCAAGTGCACCGAGGGCAAAAGCTGCTTTAAACGCATAGAATGGTCACACCAAATGTTGATTTAATTTAGTTATTAGAAGTTAATTGATATGGAAAATCTTTTTATGATATTATTTTTGACAGCATCCTCATTTTACAGCATTTTTACACAAGCGCCTAAAACGTTTAACAGTACTGACGCTTTGCAGGTAAGGCCTCTTGAAGCATCTTGGAGACGTTGTCACAGTTCTTCTGGATTGAGTCTGTCTCAGTTTGTTCTGTTTCTTCATTTGATTCCAGACAGACTGATGATGATCAGATCTCTGTGTGGAGCACTGGCTGCTGTCAGACAAAAATCTCACTGGATTATTACAATTAATGGCAAAACGAATGTTTGGGAATGTAAACCGATATTTCCTACTGACACACTACAGCAAAAGATAAAAATAACTGACTTAAAGCCATTTTTTAGCTGGTGAAAATACAACTTTTGCACAGTACTATATAAGTATTTGTTTATTACTTTTTAATGTAATATTTTTTTGCGTTAATCTTCAGCTAGAATGTTTTTTTTTTCTTAGCTAGTAATGGGCTTTATTAGCTTAAACGTCCACCCTGTTAAGACCCACCCCGTTACACACTGGTGCTCTGTTTAGGCTAAAAAAATAAAAATAAATACTGAAATAAAATCAAATATACAAATAAATAAGTTATAAAAACAAGAAAATAATATTTTTTTTACACTGCACTGTAAAATGGCATGTAACAGGGTGGATACATTTTCTGGAATGCTAAATTTGACATGTTAAATATTTGGTCAGGATTATTAGGTTATACCAGCATGAGCTTCACCAGCGTGTTTTTCTGACATTTTCTCCCTCTTGATTAGACTAAAAAAACATTAAATGTTTACCCAAAAGCAAATGATAAACTGAACTCATACACTTGAAAGTGATAGAAAACCTCCACTCATTTTCTCCCCGGGAATTTTTCTAACTTAAGTGATAGATTTATAGGCATCAGGAAAGCAGATGGAAACCTGGCCTAGAGCAATCTGCTCAGAGAATAAAAAGAGTTTGAAGTTTGAACTTGGCGATCCATATTTCCTCCCCTGGGATGTTCGACTGAAAATATAACCTCTGTGGGACAATGAGCAAGTAAATTTAACTGGAACAGGGTTTAGAATACAAATGTGATCCCTTTAAATCTGATGCATGACTAGAGATTCACACACAAAAACAACTACAACAAATGAGCGGGAAATGGCTTCATAAAACTATTACAAATGCAGAAAATGATCTCACCCCATCACAGAATATTACACACGCTGGTATTTCACAAGGGAAAGTTTTCGCTTTGTGGAACCGAGATAAACATTTGAGAATTGGGACTGTTTAGTGTCAAACAAAGGTTGTATGTGCAGTGACACTGGCCGGACCTGTCCGGGAAATAAACAGCACAACTGACTGGAATGAAAAACAGGCAGGCTAGTTTGCGCTACTTTGGTGCTGCTATAGTCATACTTAGACTGCATAGTCACAATATGCCACTGTACGGTTCAGTTTGGGTCGGCGATTAGTATGATTTAATCATTTAACATTTTTGCTAATGCTGCATGATTGTTGAAGTGGAAGCAATTGAGCTTTCTAAGCCTGGCTGATGGGTGCAAGGGTGCAATGGGGGCGCGATTAAGAGTCATTTCCTTATAAAGAAAAACATTTTGTTGTGTGTAATTAATAAACTCAAGCGGAAATTGCATGTTTGGCACAAAAACAGCATAAAGCAACAGTCATGGTGGAAAAACTGTGACGTAAAAAGGAAAACATGACAAAGTTGACCATGTAATAAGGTATTTATTAAATAAATAAATTGGTAAACATTGTTATTTATACACATTTGTTACACTGAAAATACTTATTTATTGAAATAATTGCTATATTAGAATAAAAAAACAACTGCATTATCAAACACAGAAACAAAAATATGGGTTTATATATTTATTTATTTTTGATGAAATTAATATAATATATATATATATATATATATATATACTATTATATATAATAAATCATAGCACTTGTTACACTCAAAATACTTATTTATTCACAAATGACTGCTATGATATTTAATATGAAAATAAATGCAATTAGTTTAATTTACAAAATGTACATTGACATCAAGATAGTTCTCTATGCTATTTGCAGTGTCTTTTAGATGACTATATTCTACATACGATTAAGACACTTCATTTAAGATCCAAAAACACAGCGTGTAGCTTATTTTACACGCCACTATCAGTCAAATGCACATACACCTTATTAAATTGAAACAAGTGAAACATGTACCAAAGGAAGTACTGCACTTGTGAAACAAAACCACTCTTCATGTCTCTGTTCGGTTTGTGAAATGTAGAAATCATTCACCCAAAGGCACTGCAAACTCATCTGCCAAACCACATACAGACACTTCAGTTTGTGACTGGCATGCATTATGTGCTAAACACCATTGAGTATCAGCAAAAAGACAATCAGAAACTGAGACGGCATCAATATCTGTGAACACACAGCTCACAAATCCCATTTAGCACCCTGAACGATAAACTCCTCCAGCTCGCAAGTTAATCAGCTGTGCCACATTGCGAGCTCCTGATAAACAGCCAATCCTTGAAATAAAGTCATGCCACCGCCAGCACCAAGTGCCTCTGATGACAGCTACCAGAAATAGCCGCAGATGTATGACTATGAGGATTAATAAAGTGAGAGGAGCTACGGCCTCCTGAAGCTTCCAGCGAGGGCTTCTGGTTTAGTCACTGGCCTCTTAGATCAGTCACAAGCTGGCAGAATTGTTAATGTGGGGATTTGAGTGTGGTATCAATCTTGAAGGAATGTCCCTCCTATAAAAACCAATTGCATTTAAAATGGAAGTCTGTCGGGCAATAGTATGTGCTTTGAAGCAACATTGCACAGAAAGTATGTTTTGTTAAAGCCTTTATGTGTTTTATCTGAGTGTGCAACGTCTAAATCATTATTTTGGAACAACTGTTTTAGATCTTCTGCTTCTGTGTTAGCAGTAATTTTGTGGCTGGATTGTCCTTTACAGTAAGTAATCAGTCTCTTTTGTTATTGCTGAGCAGATCATGTGAAGTTTACAGGCTTTGCAAGAGTTGAAAATTGCATGTAATTCTACACAAACTAGGTTAGTAAACAGTTTGAAGTCTTGTGGTTATACTTAAACAAATCTGTATTCTAACATTTATTCCAGTGCAGTGGTTTGCCCCTTAGACTCATATGTTATTGTTAACTAAACTTTATAAGTTTTAATGGAAATACTGCTGAAATAAAGAGGGAAAAAAGAAATCAAATAAAATTATGAAATAAAAAATAGAAACAAGATTTTAAAAGTAAGGTTAAATCAATCATTAACATATGAATGATAAATGATGCTGTCAAAACATTTAGATTGGGAGACATGAATGAGAAACTGAATTGACATTGAATTTAATTAAAAATAATGAAAGTGATATAAAAACATATTTTAATAATTTTTGGTTATCCTCATAATAAATTAAATGCCACAAGAAAGTATTTTTTAACTTATTTAATTATTTAGGAATTATACATAAATTATATAATAATCTATATATATAGATATATATATATAATATGTATGTCTATTAGATGAAAAACTTTAAAATGTAAATGTCTCGGGGTAAATGAACAATAAACTGAAAATAAAATAAAGTTAAATAGAAATATTAAAAAATAATAAAAAATGATAAAATTACTAAAATTAATTAAAAATGACAACATTACTAAAACTTAAATTACAATTAAAATGAAAATATAAAATAAGGGCTAATTCAAAATATGAATAAATACTATAAACATTATAGAAACACTAATAAAATAGCTGCTTTGTTTAAAACTTATTAGTTGAAACTTATTTTCTTTTGTAATCAACAGCCATCCACACTTAAATTGCACTGAACCTGAACATTGGTTTTATTGGTCATAATGGTGAAGGACAAATATTTAGTAGTAGTAGTAATCCCACAAGCCCTGCCGCATAAAACATATTTAAAGACGCATTTAAATGCCTTCTCTGTTTCCAAAATCCACAGTCCAGGATCAGATGGAAAAACATCACGGTTCATTTTGTGAGAGATCAGCCTCCCAAAAACGCATCCAGACTCTTAAGCCTTAATGAAATGTTTGAGTGTTTAATATATTAAAGCGTGAAGAACTAAATGAATTGTTTCTAGTTTCCCTTACACACAAACAGACATGCTGATTCACTCGCACACATTCAAACAGGTCTCTTCTCATAGAGAAAAACCTTTCTCAGACTGACAGATTAATAAACAGTCTCATATTGCGGTTGACAGATGATACCTCAATTTCATCATTAGCTAATACCAGAAACCTCATCTGCAGTCTCAATGGATTGCTTTATTCTTAACAATCAAGACACAAAAAATCCTCTATTCTTACCCATAATAACCTCCCACTGCGAGACTAACACAATTATTGACTCTTTCTGACTTTATTTCTGGCACAGTGCACTCTTCCTTGATCTCTGATATGAACATAAACCTTCTCAAACTATGAAGTATCTATCAAAGGCAGAATGCTGATACTTATCTCACTAATTACACTGATGATTTGGCACCACTGTGACCTGCTGATATATAATTGCTAAACAAAATTTTCACTCAAGCAAAAAAACAGCAAATTTCCATGGAAAAGTACTGGCAGCTGCTTTTCGTTCTCCATGACTCAAGTCCGTCGGCCCCAAAACCCTTCTGGGACATGAAAAAATGAGTAACAGTTGAAGTGTGGATCAATACAATAGAATTATGGAATGGAAATGCAAACTATATTTGTATTTTATTGGCTACATTATCAGTTTCTTTTATACATTAATCAAGATCTTTTAGGTTTCAATGTGCATACATGAGACAAATTTTAATGCAAATTTTAGATTTGTTTAACATTTTAAACCACATAATTCTTGTATGTATAAGCGCCAATAAATATCTGAGTACTGGCGTAGAAATCCCCCTATACGCACATGACTTAAGATAACCTGCCCTAGTAAAAAAGTAATATATTTAAAATACATGTATTTAAAACTAAGTATAGTTCAATCTAGTAACATATTTAGTGACATCACTCAGGACTTACTCATATAAAAATTATAATTAAACTTTATTTGGAGTACTACTTGTGCACAATGCATATTTAATATTAACCCTGAAATGTGTTTTAATGTCACTATTGATGAGGACTGTATGACCTTTGAAAAATATATGTCTTTAAATGCAAGATATTTAAAGAGTACCTTGCAATAGTTCACAGCCATATCACCCTGCAGCCCAAGACTGGTTGCCCACTGAAGCTAAGCAGGGCTGAGCCTGGTCAGTACCTGGATGGGAGACCTCCTGGGAAAACTAGGTTGCTGCTGGAAGAGGTGTTAGTGAGGCCAGCAGGGGGTGCACCCCCTGTGGTACGTGTGGGTCTAATGCCCCAGTGTGGTGACGGGGACACTATACTGTCAACAGGCACCATCTTTCGGATGAGACGTTAAACTGAGGTCCTGACTCTCTGTGGTCATTAAAAATCCCATGGCACTTCTCGTAAAGAGTAGGGGTGTAACCCCGGTGTCCTGGCCAAATTGCCCCCATGGCCCTTGTCAATCATGGCCTCCTAATAATCCACTGAATTGGCTCTATCTTTCTCTCCTCTCCACCTGTAGCTGGTGTGTGGTGAGCGCACTGGCGCCGTTGTCCTGTGGCTGCCGTCGCATCATCCAAGTGGATGCTGCACACTGGTGGTGGTTGAGGAGAGACCCCCCCACATGATTGTAAAGTGCTTTGAGTGTACAACAATACACAGTAAAGCGCTATATAAATGCATCATTCATTCTTCAGTATATTTTTGGTTGGACTTCAGCATTACTTCCGCACAATTAAAGTGCATTAAGTAAAATACATAAATATTTAAAATACATTTTAGTATGTTTATTTTTCACTAGGGTGGGGCGTCTCTAGCAACACTTAAAAATGTATACTTTTATCACATCTCTAGCAACACCCTGTCGAGTCGGACGACATCGTCCCTTTTGAACACAATCACTCAGATCTGAGATCTCTAGTTCTCCACTGCACCAGCTGCGCAGCAGTAACAGACAAACAGTCTCAATCATAGAGAATCCCTCCAGCAAAAAGGATACAACAGCTTAGGCTATATAGAAAAGGTATAGCAAAGGTAATATCATGTCACATTACATAACTGTCCTGTAATATGATTGATTCATTTATATGGCAAATCTTCAAAACCCACCTCTGTTATTGGCAAGGCAAATTTGGTTTTTGATTACCTCAGCATGTCACCCAAGTCATGAGTGTTTATGGTTAGTATTATTTTCAGACAAACGTCTAGCGGTCTTATCTTGTCCATATGTATCCGTGACTGCAACACACTTAAACTGTTTGAATATTTTTTACTCAAAAGGCATACAAATGTTAGGCCTGCAAGGAAAAGTCAAACATTAAACTGCAAGGAAAGGAAATGTTGGTTTTTCTGAGGCTCTAGAGATTACAGGTGTTGTAAATGATGTTCAGGTTCTTGCACAGACCAATCGTTTTGCTTCTTAGGACCTCAATATATCGCCAAGAGCCACAGCTATTTATTTTGGGATGCTTTTTTATTTAAAAAAAAAACATGTAGCTGCTGACTTGCATTTTATGAATCACAGAGGACCAGGTATTCAGCTAAAAATCTTCTTTACTGTTCTACCCCCCCCCCCATTTTTCTTGGGGAAATCTAGGAATCCTGGAGGACGCTCTGGGCTTGACTGGGGATCAGGAGCCCTCCGTGGGTTATACTCGGGAACAGGAGCCCTCCCTGGGCTTAACGGGGAAACAGGAGCCCTTCCTAGGCTGAATTGGGAATGTGGAGCCCTCCCTGGGCTATACTCGGGAAACGGGAGCCCTCCCTGGGCTATACTCGGGAACTGGAGCCCTCCCTGGGCTGAACTGGGGATCAGGAGCCCTTCCTGGGCTGAACTGGGGATCAGGAGCCCTTCCTGGGCTGAACTGGGGATCAGGAGCCCTTCCTGGGCTGAACTGGGGATCAGGAGCCCTTCCTGGGCTGAACTGGGGATCAGGAGCCCTTCCTGGGCTGAACTGGGGATCAGGAGCCCTTCCTGGGCTGAACTGGAGATCAGGGTTATGTGGTGCTGGAGGAGCAGGCACAGCAAAAAGCTTTGAGGAGCTGGCACTGGAGTTGGAACCGACACTGGGACCTCATGAATGCATGGCGGGCTTGCCATATTAATGTTCGTGGGGCTTGCCATATTAACGGGCGGTCAACTAGAGTAGGCCGCGGACGGCGGGTGGTCTGGTAGGGGCAGGCGCCTCCAGCACCGGAGGATTCCTTACTCCAGCTCAGTCCATGGGGTCTGGGAGGTCCGACGCGTGAGGGCCGTAGCCGTGGAAAGCCTGCAGAACTACCAGGAATACTCGACAAAGGGGAGATCTAGGCGAGCTAAGGCGGAGAACCGAGCGGCAATTTCCAAAGCCGCGGGGAAAATGAGGAAAACAAAAAAACTTCTCAAAAGGCACAAAAAAACACGAGGAAAAGTCGCCGCTCACTCTTTGTTTGGGTCTGGAATTCAATCATGGGTTCCTACTGTGAGGAGCACGGAGACCAGGAGTACAAAACAAAGGAGTTGAATTCTTTTTTTCTTCTTTTTTTTCAGGGAATCACACATAGCACAAGGAGTTGACAAACAATTCCAGACAAAAGAGAACAAAACGGGCTAGAACTAAATAGGGCAGATAACGAGGGGCAGACAGGTGATGGGGATAACTAATAACAAGGAACAGGTGATACTAATAATGGGAAAAGGAACTGGAAGGACCAAATAAGGACAACAGGAACTAAACGGGAACATACACGTGACAGTTATGAGTCTTCAAGTTACAAATGGGAAAAAACAGAGTTCCTGCCTTTAAATGATTTAAGAATTAAAATAAAAATACAATATTATATTCAATAAAAAACTTTAAACAAAAATAAAAAATGTTGCCTTTGCAACAATTTGATTTTCCTTTACGGTAAGTAATCAGTCTCTTTTGTTATTGTTGAGCAGATCGTGTTAAGTTTACTGGCTTTACAGGAGCTGAAAATTGCATGTAATTCTACACAAACTAAGTTAGTAAACAGTTTGAAGTTTGTGGTTATACTTAAAAAAAAAATCTGTATTCTAACATTGTTTCCAGTGCAGTGATTTGCGTAAACCATATGTTATTGTTAACTAAACTATTAGGGTTAACTGAAATAAAGCTAAAATGGAAACAATAAAATAAAATAAAAAATTGATACAATGTTTTAAAAGTAAGGCTAAATCAATCATTAACATATGAATGATAAATGCATGCTGTCAAAACATTTTATATTTGAATTTAGATGGGGAGAGATGAAAAACTGAATTGATATTGAATTGAATACCCCCCACCCCCCACCCTTTTTCTTCAAAATAATTTTTCGTATCCTCATAACAAATGAAACGCACAGACAATTTTGTATAAGACTTATAAAAATTAAATATTAGACAAAAAACCTAAACTTCAAATCGTTAAAAACTAAAATGTTGCCTTCACAGCTAACTGAAATAAAATAAGTTTAAGTACTAAAATGACTAAAACTGAAAAATAAAGAAAAAAAATAATTAAAAATGTCAAAAGCACATGTACTATCTATCAAAGGCAGAATACTGATACTTATGTCACTAAGAACATTTGGCATCACTGTCACCTGCTGATATACAGTATAATTGCTAAACAAATCTTTCACTCATGCAAAAAATAAATAAATAATTTAAAAATCCATGGAAAGGTACTGGCAGCTGCTTTTCATTCTCCATGACTCAAATATGTGTCTGCCCCAAAACTTTTTGAGACACTAAAAAAAATGAGTATCAGTTGAAGCGTGGATCAATACAATAGAATTATGGATCAATATGGAAATGCAGTGAAATTCCTCAGTATATTTGTATTTACTGGGTTTGGGTAAAGGGACGGAGCGAGAACTCAATTGTGCAGAGAATGGGCTTTTTATTAATACAAAATAATAATAAACAAAACAGCAACAAAAACTACCCCGAGGGGGAAAAACAGGCTGGCAAGGAAAGGCAAGACAAGGCAAGGCAAGGACCAACCAGGTAATACGTTGACGAACTGGCACAGGACTGCAAACACAAGGAGAATAAGTAGGACCAAATGAGGAGGATAACAAGGGAGGTACACCAAAAACAAGACAGGAACATGACAGCACAAGACCAGCACCAACACAACAACACAAGACAAGAAAAGTCAAAACACCGAGACAATGAGAGGAGGGAGGAAGGTGAGTCAAGCCAGTGCCAGCAAGGAAGCCCAGACAGTCATTAGAGGAACCAGGGAGGGGCAGGAGGCCAGGGTGGAGCTGGAGGAACTAATCAGGGAGGCTCCGGCTCAACAGGAACCCCCGGTAGACCACCAGGGCGGAGCCGGAGGGACAGACCAGGGAGGCTCCGGCTCAACAGGAACCCCGGCAGACCACCAGGGTGGAGCCAGGAGACCAGGGAGACTCCGGCCAAACAGAAAGCCAAGCAAACGGCCAGGGCAGGGCCAGAGGGACAGACCAGGCGGGCTCTCTGCAGCATCTTCGGCTGCCTCTGGGGGAGCTGCAGCCTCTTTGGCCATCACCGGGCGTGCTGCAGCATCATTAGGTGCTTCTGGGGGCACAGCAGCAACATCAGCCCCCACTGGGGGTGCTGCGGCGTCTCCAGCCGCCTCTGGGGGCGCAGCTGCAGCGTCGTCAGTTTCCTCTGGGGGTGCTGCAGCAGGCCCATTCTTCCTCCTCCTTCTCCGTTTATGGGTCATCGGAGGGCTAGGGCTTCCACTGACTGCAGGTGGAAAGGGGGGACAGTCAGTGGAGTGGGACTTCACTTGGGGTGGGGGTTCAGGCTCCCCACGATGGTATACGTGAAAGACGAAGTCCCAGAAGCCAAGATTCCCCAGCTTCTCCATCTCCCACAGGCTGAGAGGCTGATCGAGGCAAATATTAAAAACATTGGCCACCTGTTGGTTTGGCATGCTCTTGACAGTGCTTCATAGCATGCATTTGCGTTTTCATGTGAACTGAGAATCTGAGATTTGTTTTTAAACGGAAGAAGGAAAAACTCCATTTATAAAAATACCAGTGTACGTGAGGACATGGCCTTAAAGACACAAGCAAGGAGAATGCACACAGGGCACACACAAAACAAACCAGCAAAGACAAGAGGGAAATGAGCACAATATAAAGGGAGTAGAGTACACGAGGATCAGGTGAATACAATTAGACAAACAAGTACTAAACAAGGGGGCGTGATAACTGAAAACGAGGAGGCATGACAAGAGGAGCACATGGACAACACAAAAAAAGACACAGCCATGTGCTCAGACACAAGACAAACAAAGAGACATTAAACAAAGACAAGACTGACATGGCTGTCAGGGCAGGACCCTGACAGTACCCTCCCCAAAACGGACGCCTCCAGGCATCCTCACCAGGCAAAGACCAATTAATTCCTTACATTTACATAGCGCTTTTCTGGGCACTCAAATCACATACTCAATTTACATAGAAGGGGGGAATCTCCTCAACCACCACCAGTGTGCAGCATCCACCTGGATGATGCGACGGCAGCCATATTGCGCCAGAATAGGAAACAGTCCAGGGAAGTTGTTTTGGGCTGACCAGGGAGGTGCCACTTTTGAAACCCACTAGCCCCAAGTAATACAGAGGGCGGGATGGGAATATTACTGGAAGCCCTTTTAGATTTTTAGGTCCCCTTAACTGGTGTGGATTTGGGACTGGGCCTGGTGTCTTGGGCAAATTTAGGCATGCCATCCGGGGCTGCAGGCACTGTCTCAGGAGCTGTAATCTGAAACACCCTCTAGGATTGCAGGAACTGGCACAGCAGCTAAATCTGAAACTCCCTCCAGAGCTACAGGAACTGACACAGGGGCTAAATCTGAAACGCCCTCCAGAGTTACAGGAACTGGCTCAGCGATTAAATCTGAAATTCTCTCAGGGGCTGCAGGAACTGGCACAGCGGCTAAATCTGAAACTCCCTCCAGAGCTACAGGAACTGACACAGGGGCTAAATCTGAAAAGCCCTCCAGGGCTGAAGGAACTGGGTCCTCAGGAATGGGCTCCTGGACTGGTACCGGAGCAGACTATGAAACAGGCTCTGGAGCAGAACCTGGGAGAGACTCTGGAACAGACTCAGGACTGGGCTCCTGGGCTGGAGCAGACTCTGGGACAGGCTTGGGAGCAGCCTTTGGATTGGACTGGACTGGGATGAAGCAGACTCTGAGACAGGCTTGTGAGCAGACTCTGGACTGAACTGGGATGAAGCAGACTCTGGCAGCTTGAGAACGGCCTCATAGAGATGACAGGGATAGTGCACTGCTTAGGAGTGGTCTCCATGGTCGTGACAGGAGTGGACTGCTCAGGACTGACATGTGTGACTGTGACAGGAAGAGCGGGCTGCTCAAAACTGGACTCTATGATCTTGACAGGGAGAGCAGGCTGCTCATGACTGGCCTCTGTGACTGTGACAAGAAGAACAGGCCGCTCAAAACTGGCTTCCGTTGCCGTGACAGGAGAAGTGTGCTGCTCAGGACTACTCTCCATGACCGTGGTCTTCTCAAGACTAGACTCCATGGTCATAACAGGAAGGCCAGGCTGTTCAGGGTTGACCTCTGTGGCCATAATACTGAGGATGGGCTGCTCAGAACTGGACTCCAGGGCTATGAGGGGGGGGGGGGGGGGGGGGGGGGGGGGCCGAAGCAGCAGGCAACTTGAGATCCTCCAGGATAAGTGCATGAGGGGTTTCTGAACAAAGGGTTCTAGCCCTCCTGGCATGGACATTACCTCTACGCCTCCCGGGGCAGGAGGTTGTCAGATCTCCCACTTCTTAGGTGACTTGGACCAACAGAAACACAGGATTATCAAGTCTGGACATGACTGACTTTGACTTAACTGGGAGACTTCTCTCAAAGCTACCTTGAGCTTGACCGCTTTAGGGGACTTGGTTGACTCAGGGGTGACGTGGTGGGTTCAGCTGACTCAAATGCTGGAGCAGGCACTGAACTGCTCTCAGAGGCTGGAGCCACCACTGATGACTCACTGGCAGATGCAGCAACTCAGGCCACCCTCTTACTTCTGTCCCTTTGTTTCTCAGTGGGAGTCAGAAGATGATCGTGGACTTGACACGAAGAGGGAAGGAGGGCAGGGTGGTCAATTGAGCAAAGGACCGTGGTTCAGTTTTTGATTTGAATTATTTTGTTTTAAAATAGGTATTCAAGATTTATAGATATATTTATCAGTTCTCATTTCTGTGAGGCAAGTATTTGCTGAGTTTCGGTTCATCATTGTGTAGCGTTCCTGTTCAAGACCGAGACAACAGAAAGCTCATCCTGTTTGTTTTCTTTATTTTATAAAAGCACATTGTTTTGTTGATAGTGTGAGTGCACACAAATAAAAGTAGACCCTGAGTGCTGTATTGTTCTTACCTTTATGAGCAAAAATTACGGAGTATTTTAAGTTGTTTCCACATTGTGCTGGCACCTCCATGTCCTGCAAAACGTGCTTTAGCTTCCTGGTGTTGTGCTCCTAATATGCATTGCTATAGAAACAGTTATCTTTCGGAGATAACTACTTTATTCAACAATTTCTTCTCTCCCCGGACAATCCGCCACCATTATCGAGAGTACCATGACGCATACGTGTGCCCAGGAGAGAAGAAATTGTTGAATAATATCTTTTTTACTTTTACTTTTTATTTTTGTTTTCTTTGTGCACAAAAAGTATTCTCGTAGCTTCATAAAATTACGGTTGAACCACTGATGTCATAAGGACTATTTTAGCGATGTCCTTACTACGTGTCTGTACCTTAATCATGGTAGTTGCGTTGCTGTCTATGGAGGGTCACAAAGCTCTCGGATTTCATCAAAAAATATCTTAATTTGTGTTCCGAAAATGAACGAAGGTCTTACAGGTTTGGAACGACATAAGTGTGAGTAATTTGTTCAGAAATTGCTGGAATGCTGAATAAAGCCCCGTTCAGACTACACAATTTTTTTATCGGTTACGACAGTCACTGTGTCATATTATATGATTTTGACTGTATAAAATCTTGTCGTGTCGTGGGTACCAAACATGCCAGACTACGCGTTGCTTCCCGACCAATCATCCCGTGACGTCGTGCGTACTGTCATCAAGAAGCCTGACTTCCATAAACAACAGCGGAAATGGATACCGAAGTTGCGTGTTTTGTACTGACTGTGTTGTCTTCGGAAAAGTGCAAAAAAAGAAAGAAAACTCGACAGTGGACACGTTCCTGGCTTGCTTGAAGAGGAAAATATGGGCTGTCAATCCTCCAAAGAGAACTCGAGGTAAAATATAGATTGTTTGTAGTTTTATTTTTAGCCAGACAAAAACAGACGAGCTAAAGCTTAAATTAAGCAGTATGCAGCTCCAATGTTTTTCATTGATCACCAATGTCATTTTACACTTCAGAAGTACAATTTGTTTTATGTAGTCACATGGGGTAAACATAGGGTGACCATACGTGCCATTTTCCCAGGACCGATCGGTGTATGACATCAAAATACCATACAGATGGTTCCTTATGCTTTCAAAGTGCTCTCGAGTGTATTTTGATGTCATACACCGATCGGTCTGCACACGCAAACAAAGCCAAAACCTAGATATTTCAGGCAATATAGAAATCCTGGCCAGGGAAAATGTCCTGGGAAAATGGCACGTATGGTCACCCTAGTAAACACAGAGCCTTTTTTAAATCTCCAGGTGAGGATACATGGGAAAATGTCAGATCGGTCATGGGCCCTGTGTCTGACATTGTTGCCCGTTGACAGCAACATTGTTGCCTGGCAACATTGCTCAAAAAGTTGCCCCATGTATCATCAGCCTTTGATTGATACATTACTCCACCAAAAGAAGTCACAATGATAAGTTGAATGCACGCATAAAAACTGCAATGCCATTTCCATTAGCATAATTTTTTTTTTTAAAGTTCTGCATTATGTCCATTTTTTGTTTTTAAGTGAACAATAAAAGAGAAAACTATAACTATAAAATTATTGCTTTGGATTGTAACCAGACTGTTTGACTTTCCAAACGGTTTCTTTCTATTTGCACCGAAGGACAGTGACCGGAAGGTTTTCCGTGATCTGCTCAGGATGGATGTGGAGGATTTCAGCTACTAGCTTGACAAAGTTACACCACTCATCCAAAGAAGGGACACAAAATTTAGAAGAGCCATCAGTGCAAGAATGCGCCTGTCTCTAACGCTACGATTCCTTGCTACAGGCAAGTCAGTTTAAAAAATAAAAAATAAAACATACCCAGTTTTTGGTTATTTTGAAGAATGTTGGTTACCAAATAGTTGACGGTAGCCATTGACTACCATAGTATTTTTTTCGTACTATGGTAGTCAATGGTGCCCCACATCTGTTTGGTTTCAGACGTTCTTCAAAATAAGGTGACTAAATGGGTGAACTATTCCTCTAATTTTCCTGTAATTTAATTACAGCTACTTCTGAGTAAATACTGCATAGACTATAGAACAGTTCAATATAAAATAATAATGGATGTAACAATTTAATGTCTAATGTTAAAATATATGTTTTCATTGTAACCTCCCTTTAAATACTTTGGTTAGTTCAAGAATATTTTAAAATGAAAAGCGATATTTTGTGTCTATCCTTGTATTGTTGAACTTTGAGGTTGATATGGGAATAAGTAAACAGTAATGAGTAATGTAAGTCATTAGTACAGTTATCTAGTTACACTGAAGATGCAAGTTGTATCTAGTAATTACTTTTGTAGAGTAACTAACCCAACACTGGAAATTCACAATAACATGCTCCTCTTCACAGGAGAGACATTTAGGTCTCTGAGTTTCCAGTACCGGATCGGCCGTAGTACCATCAGTGAGATCGTAATGGAGACTTGTAAAGCCCTGTATGATGTCTTAAAGGATGATCACTTGAAGGTAAGGCATTTGATGTAAACAACAGGAAGATTGACATTTCACAACAGTGGGTGGCCACAATGAAAGCCTTTACAAGAGATGTCCCAAAACCATGGCTTGGTTTCAGAGACAGGACTTAGATTAAGCTAGGACTAGGCCTTAATTAAATTGGACATTTAAAAAGCTTTTATAAATGTGCTTACATTACTGTTATTCATATTGAGACAAAACAATGGCACTGACATAGTTTAAGATCGGTAAGTGCAAGTTGTTTCCAGTTAAGACCGCTCAAACATGCTTTTTAGTCTCAGACTAGGCTTAAGCCTCATCTGTTAAACCGCACAAATGTTTTAACCACAAAGTCAAAACCAGAGTATACAATGTACATGTTTCTAAATAATGACAGTTGAAGTCTTTAATAGCATTATAAGTGGACTTCAGAGAAAATTAAAAATTTTAATTTAATTGTTTATTTTTCCCCCCCAGACACCTATAACGGAGGCAGCGTGGAGAGAGGTGGCAGCAAGATTCGAAAACAAGTGGCAGTTTCCTAATTGCTTGGGTGCCATAGATGGCAAGCACATCTACATCCAGGCACCTGCAAACTCTGGAAGCACCTACCATAATTATAAGTCAAGATTTTCTGCTGTGCTCATGGCAGTAGCTGACGCCAACTACAAATTCATCTATGCTAATGTGGGTATACAAGGAAGACTGTCAGATGGAGGAATATTTGGCCAGTCAGACCTCCGAGCTGCCATTGGACAGAGGTCTGCTGAATGTCCCCCCTCCAGAGCCACTACCAGGCAGTAACATAACTTTGCCTTATGCATTTGTTGGAGATGAAGCATTCCCTCTTCGCAACGACATGATTAAGCCATTCTCCTTCTGAAATCTGGACCATAAACAGCGAATATTTAACTACAGGCTGTCAAGGGCAAGGCGTACAGTTGAAAACGCGTTTGGAATTTTGGCCAATAGGCTCCGTGTTTTCCTTTCCAACATTGCTCTGGAGCCTGACAAAGTGGCAACACTAACACTAGCTGCACTCTGTGTGCATAACTTCCTCAGGGAGAAGGCATCAGATGTGTACCTGCCTTCAGCCTTTGCAGATGCAGAAGATGAGAACCACAATATAGTACCCGGAGCTTGGAGAAAAGATAGAGAACTCCCCTCTGTGCCAGTCAGCAATGCACGGAATGCCACAACCGCTGCCAAAAAAAATCGAGACAATTTGAAGGCATACTTTCTGTCACCGGCTGGATCTGTTTCCTGGCAGGAAAATCTTATTTAAAAATGGACATCAACTGATAAATGTGTTCATTTAGAACATTTTGCAAGACATATAGAACACTGGCTCAGGTGGACTTCCTGTTTGTTTCTTTAATAAATATTAGCACAAAATATAACCTTTAAAACAGTTTTTTTTATATAACATTTAAAAACTGAATGTAATTAAAAGTAGCAGAATGTGTAATGGTCAAAATTAACATGATTTGTGTTTTTTGTAAAAATGCACAAGATTAATTTTCCTTAGTAAAAACATTTATTTAAGTTAAATTACACTTTCTTTCCTTGAATCTTTACAAAAGTCTTTGGTAAATCTTATACAAATGGGAATATAATTCGTGAACATAACATTCCTTTCAAAATGTGCAAATAATACAAAACAGCATGTTAAACAGCTTGAAAAGTGGCAAAATCAAACGGCCTTTGAGACACAATGTGACTACGGTGTAGCACCATTACGTTAAAAAAAATAAAAAACATGAAAGGGATAGTTCACTCAAAAATGAAAATTCTGCACATACTACACCCTGAGGTTGTCCAAACCTGTATGAGGTTCTCTCTGACTGTTGAACACACAAGAAGTATTTTTTTAAGAATGCTGGTAACTGGACAATTGACTGTAACCATTTACTTCCACAGTATTTTTTCATACCATGGAAGTAAATGGTTAGTCAATTGTTCAGTTACCAGCATTCTTAAAAAAATATCTTCTTGTGTGTTCAACAGCAGAGAGAAACTCATACAGGTTTGGAACAACCTCAGGGTGAGTAAATGATGACAGGAAGTTCATTTTTGGGTGAACTGTCCCTTTAAGAATTCAACCTTTACCCCCACCTCTTTTTCTCGTTCATGTCATATGCCTCTTCATAAGCCTGAGTAGACTCACTGGAGGTGTTACAGGAGGGAATGAATTGATGCATTTGGGTTGGGTTGAATTATAATTTGTGGAATCCATGCCAAGGTGTTTGTAATGCTAATTAGCCTAATTTTCCTGTGCATCATGAACATCACAAGGATGTCGACGCAGCCTCATTTGGTAGTGGGGCTTTGATTAGCTTCTCTCAGTTACTACCTGTTGCCCAAATGTTTGATCAAACAGCGTGCTGGGCATTACCAGCTTGTTCAGAAATGTTTTTTAAATGGCACTTTCTCCACTTCAAGTTTTATCTGCGACTTCTATCTTGATTTTGTTTGGACCTAGTGTAATGTGTTGTTTCAGAATTATTGCTTTGACCTACCTGATGAGCTGGTGAGAGATGAGGAATCAAGGAGGTAAGTGGAGGTGCTGAATTGAATGTTTGGGAGGAGGTGGCTGACTAAGACCCAAATATCTCTTCCGTTCCAGATTTACTCTCCCTCATCAGCGATGCTGTTTTCCAAGTCATCCAACTAAGATAAAAACAAGGGAAGAGATAAGTAAATTACAAATCTTAGCACATCCGAATGTTAAATGTCTCTGTAAATGTCTATCGAGTGGTTCGTCGACGGCAGTTCCCCAATAATATATATATATAATATATATATATATAATATATATATATATATAATTTATATAATACACACCAATGTGTGTGTGTGTTTACTGAATGAAATCAGTAGATGTGTAAGTAGATAGGAAGTAGATTCATTCTGTGCCAGCAAGAGGCGCTTTTGGAGCTGCAGAAATAGCGTTTTCCCGGCAACAGCTTTAAACAAAGCAGCCCTGAGCTCATAAACATTAACGTTACTTGAAATGAAAATGACAGCGACACTTTCGGGAGACAATCGGTTACCTTCAAAGATACATTCATAAAAAAACTCCCGCCCTGCCACAAATAAATTAATGTATGGGAAACTCTGTGTAGCTATTGTGAATGAGAACACAATGAGTGATTTGCTAGCTTACATGCTAATTCCAGTACGTTACTCACCAGGTTGCTGAAGCGCCTCCACTATCGATAGCCAACATTTATCTTTTTTTATTCTGTCGTGGTACTCCCTCGATGACACATCATAAAGGCAAGCGTACTGTTGCCATAGAGCCACAAAGCTTTCTTCCATTTGGTAAGTCCACCTAGCAGCAGAGTCCTCTCTCTTTCGTTTTGCCATGTTTAAAAGCTGTGTACAGAAGAGATTCTGCGCTTCTATTGGTCAACGTCAACCATGTGACGGAACCCGTCGTGGACGATGGGAAAAAAATGAAACATGCTAGACTTTCTGTGTTGATGTCGTGAAGCGTCGCAGACATGGCATCGGTTGCCGTCCCGCCCCCCCTCCCTGCACTTGACACACTACAAGAGATGAAACGATTGAATGGTGCGTCCCGACGCCCATTGTCTTTTACGAATCCCCACGACACCCTACGTCAAGCAGATCGTGGCAAAATCGGTCTAAAATCGTGTAGTCTGAATGGGGCTTTAGTTGGCAAAAAACAGCTTCATAGGATCATATACACCAGCATTTTGGCTCATTTCGAGTCTGAGTGACTGTCAAGCTTGTCCAAAAGTGAGTTTTGATTGAGTAACCTGTAGATCTTGTTGACTCAAGCGGTACACCTTTTAGATGGTTAGACCCATATGCCGTGAATGATTTTAACAAATCACTAAAAAGAACCGGTTCAAAAAAAAAAAAAAAGATTAATTCAGGCATCACTCCAGACTGTTTTTCTGAGGCTCTGGATTACAGGCAATAATGTTGTAAATAATGTTCAGTTTCTTGCACAGACCAATCGATTCTTTCATAACACGTCATCAGGAGTCAAAGGTATTAATTGTGTGATCCTTTTTTCTCCTCACTTTTTTATGACTTACCAAGGACCATGGTTTCAGCTAAAAATCGTCTTTACTGTTCAATTGAAGAAAATAGTCGCCTACATATTGGATGGCCTGAGGGTGAGTAAATTGACAGCAAATTTTCATTTTTTTGGGGTACACTTTAACTTTAAGCCACCAAACATCTTTCTTATGGCACTGCATAGCACAGAGTCAAAAATGTTAAATGGACTGCAGGGGCAGGATGGGCCCTGAACCAAAACAACATTTTATCTGTAGAGCAGTGAAAGCTCTTTTTCCCGGCACATATATAAAAAAAAATTACTGGATTCGAATTCCAAACCACATTCCGCCCTTTATTCACAACTGTGTTCTCTGACTCTCCTTGTTTGGATCACAAAGATAAACCACACTGCAAATATACGCCTGTGTAAGACACCACTGTGCCCAAATTACAAACTCATAATTACAAGTACCTAAGCTTTTCACTAGCAATGTACTTTGAAATTATTATTTTCATGAAAGGTTCTATATGAAAGAAACCTTATTTAGATACAGACACCCTTTATGTGATGCAGCTCATAGTACAACCACGCAAAATTTGACATTACATAAGTTTTTAAATGTCAGTTTTAATATTCATAATAGCCTAGGACTGTATTGCAACATTCAACACTGGATTTTTTTTATTTGCAACTCACTTTAAATTATGTCAAATAAACAATGTTTCTCCTTTATTATTCACTGAGCTACGAGACTTGTAATGTGTGTTTAATGTTAATTTGTGTAACCCATAATTTCCCCAAATGTTAGTCGTTCAGAATCACCCTAAATGGCTCCAAATCTTTTATGCATTTATGAAAAAACAGTTTAGTAGCAGCTTTTCCATTTAGTTGATTTGCTTTAATTTAAAATAAGATCAATCTTGTTCAAAGCTCTTTGGCCCACTGAGGGCTGTGAAGATCATGGTCAGCTCTTATGTAAAAGGGCAACTCCATTAACCCACCGGAGATTGAGGTGGTGACAGATGACGCTAACCGCTAACATGTGTGTTTTGGGTCACGTCCAACATATACAATACCTCTCCCACCCTTCCCTGAGAATACACACACACACACACACACACACACACACACACATCTTATCGGTGTTTCAGGGTTGAAGGGAGAGCAAGACAGCAGTGTTGAAGGAAAGGCTACTGATTAATACTGTTTCCCATGTGAGCATTTGAACATGGGGAACATTTCAGCAAGGGAAGTGTAAATGTTGAGCAGACTGTAGGTACTAATACATTTAAGGTACTAATAGGGGTCAATAAGGTACAAAGATATACCTTTTAGATTTTGTACCTTACACCAGTGATTGCTTTGTACATTTTTGTACCAGCTTTGTACACCTAAACATAATTTAAATGTGCAGTGAACTTAAAAAAAATATAGGCTATACAGGATGTTAAGACTAGGTGTAAATAGAGGTAGATACTGTGAGAGACACACTAGATAAGTGAAAATAGCAAATAGCATCTTGTTTACACAAGTCCAAATAGTGATAGAGGATTTTCACACACAGTGTAAATAAAAGTGATATGCTATTTGTACGAATGATAAATTAGAGCAATGATAGCCAAAGTCACTGAAAACTGCCTTTGCCTTTTTTTTTTTTACTAATTTCATAGGCAAATTTTAAAGGGATAGTTCACATAAAATGTAACATCGAAACGTTTTATTTACTCACCCTCATGTTGTTCCAAACCTGTATGAGTTTCTTTTCCTTGAACAGAAAAGAAAATATTTGAAGAATGTTGGTAACCAAACAGTTGATTATTGATTCCATAATATGGAAAAAAAAATACTCTGGAAGTCAATGCGTACCATGCAGCAACTATTGGGTTAACAACATTCTTCAAAATATCATCTTTTGTATTCAACAAAAGAAATGAACTCATATAGGTTTTTAACCTGAGGGTGAGTAAATGTGGACAATTTTTGGGTGAATTATCCCTTTAAACCATATCTTTTTCATGTTAAACCTAAGGAGTTGTTTCAGGTCACTGTGTGGATGCCTGGAGCTCATTAGCTTATACAATTATCATTTTGCCATGGCATTGATAAATAGACGGAGCTATTTATGTTTTATGTTTTCTAGATTTGGAATATTTGTACTTTTAAAGCTTTTTAAAGGGGTCATATGGATGCTGCTAAAAAGAGAACATTATTTGTGGGTATGGTGGGCCTAATGAAACATGTGGTTGTCGATGCCCCGGTTCAGTTAAAAAAAACACAATTATTTTCCACATACTGTACTTTATTTTTTTTCCTCTATGCCCCGCCTTTCTGAAACTTGTCAATTTTTACAAAGCTCATCGTTCTAAAAAAGAGAGGTGTGCTGTGATTGGCCAGCTATTCAGAGCGTTGTGATTGTCCGAATACCTCAAGTGTGTGACGGAAATGGTACGCCCCTACCATATTGTGATGCTCTGTCCGGCCGGAGCGATGATTCAAAAACTATTTAAACCCATTATAAACGAGGCATTTGTTCATCCAGTGGGGACATAATTATGGATTATAATAACTTATACTGTCTTTTTACGCCGTTGTGATTGGCCGAAAACATAAAACCATGTCTGCATTTGTTATCGGAGAAATGACAAACAACAAGCCCTACTCTACAATGCCCAAAAAACTCGCTTTAAATATATAAAAATATAAAAACTCTTTAAATAAAAAAAAAACGTACTTACAGTCTCTGAGTCAGAACATTGTAGTCTACTCTCCCAGGATCAGGAAACAGTCCTCCATAAAATGTGCTGCACACATCTGAATATTTGGGTTGAAGTGTTCTGGAACAGTGTTGTAAATACAACTTAACCACTGATTTCTAGTCGTGTCCTCTTTCGGAAGGCCCAAACAAAGTAGTTTCGCTTTCACAAAACGAAAACAGCGTCACACACGGCGGCTAGAGTGAGCAGAGGCCGGGGGATAAATTGAGGAACGGCCGGAGGGCTAGAGTGAACAGAGGCGTTGGGCTTGAGAACGGCGCAGCCGGCAGATTCGACGAATGAGCGTCATGTGTTGTAAGGTGACATGTGATGACCCCGGGTTGGACTCCGCTTCGTCCATGGTGAAAGCCGGTCCGGTGATCCACAGAGCAAAGTTGTAGTATTTCCTCAGCAACCAGCAAGGATCAGCTCCAGGCATGACGAAGCAGATATCGTCCTCTTTTGGAAGGCCAAACAAAGTAGTTTCGCTTTCACAACGAAGCACACAGCGTCTTCACGACATGGCAGCAGTAACAATACTACAGCGAGAATTAAAAGTTACGCCTTCTTTCTTTGCGTGACATTTGGGCGGCGTTATGCAAATCTAACCACATCGTGACGTAGACATGTGGGGGCGGGTAGAACGAGATGTTTTAGGGTTTCTTCGGTAGGCGGTGGTGCTGACCAACTTTATAAAGAATATCTCTTTGGCTTTGAGAATTTAGTCTTTGCAACTTTACAGATCATTTTTAGCACGGTTGGATTACAAATTTAAGAATCTGTTTAAAATATGCTGATACTATCTTCTGAATAGCATCCATGAAAAACTAAAGTGAAGTACATTGTATTTAGCATTTAAGGTAAATGACATCAGACAAATGATTGTCTTAAGCAAAGTTTGTAGCAAGAGGTTCCTGTCTGTTCCGGTTTCTCTTATTGTTAGTCAAATTAACCAAATTACTGAGAAAGTCACCTTTTGTTTGTAATGGCTATTGGTGCCTCCGCCCCAGTCTTTGAGTAGTTATGCTGATTGGATTAGCACCTATGCATTTGAATGACACTGTTAAGCTAATGAGATCAGGGCTGGAGAAATTCTGGTAACGGGCTGATTCCTGTATTGCTTTTGCATGCTTTGTTTAGATTGTCGCCACCTCTACTGAATGAATCCCGCCCCCTTAAAATGTATATAAACTCTACTGTGCTGAGCTATAGTCAGACTTGGATGACTGCAGCGACGCACAGCGAGTCCTCAATAAAGAGTGACTTCTGTATGAAAGATATCCCAACGTCTCCTGGTTTCTGCTTCGACGAGGAAAAGGTTTCCTACAGCACCAAGAGCTTGTAACACTCCAAAGAGAAAGGAAAAATTGAAATCGCATCATATGACCCCTTTAAGCGTTCTTCGTATGTGTGTGGCCCCAGGGTGTTAAAAACCTTTAGCAATATAATGCTAATATTGAGACGTTGAGCTAATTATCAGTTGTAGGCAATGACCAGGGAATGTTTGCAAGGACATCTGTTCTCGACGTCCATCTGAGGCCTCACCGTAATGTAGGAAAATATTTAAATTATTTCAAAATTCCAGTTGTGCTGCAGAAACAAAATGGAATAAAAACAACTCGACCTGAAATGCATGGCAATAATATACTGCGCAGATCTCCAGACTAGCCATCTTTAGCAACACAGGTCTTCTGCGTGACGCAAAAATGCTAAATGTGCCAACAAACTCCAAAAAGCCTGGTTTTACGCACTTTAATCCTAAAATTATTAGGTTCTAAAATTATCCAAAGTTTAACTTGTTCATTGGCCCAAATTAAAAGTCAAATCATTTTACCCAAATTTATGTCATTACGTAGAATCAGCAGCTGTTTTTTTAAATGCACTGACCCTCATCTTCCTTTATGTCTTTAACAGCCCTGTGAGGGAAAAGAACAAGGCCAAACACAAAGGACTAGTGACCCTGAAATTCTGTATTCAGACTGCATTTCCTTGACCTTCTGATGCAAGCCGTCCATTTGAAATAATACATAATATGATAAAATACATATTTTTATAAGAACTATTTATTTATTTATTGATATCAGTTAACTTTGGTTATTCCATATTAACGTTACACCATACAATGGCATTTTAACTTTGCAACAGTTTGGGAACTTGGAAGTTCAGAATTCTGTAGAATGGGACTGTATTGCCATATTTAGCATTAAGGAGAAACAGTTCAAAGAAGAAACAGAAAAAGTTCAGTTTTTAAGGATAAACAGATGACAAGGAACATAACTGGAATAAAAAAAATAGCACGGACTGATCACCAAATTGTTTTATCTTAATTGTAGGCCTTCTAATTTTGGCAATGTTTATATATGTTCACAACCAGTTCAGCAGATAACTGTGCTTAGGTTCAAATGTATTCTCTGGCAATGCTTCAGGATATCAGATCGTATCTTCAGTGAAGCTGTGGTAGGTCTTCAAAAGGAAATAAATATAAAAGGCAAAAAATGACAAAGACAAAATAAATAAAGACCAAAAAAGCATCACTAAAACATAACATTTTTTGCCATCATTTACTCACCCTCACCTTGCATGTTGTTATTCATAACTCTGTTTTCCATACGGCCATAGTAAAATAAAACAAACTCATTAGACTTTACTCATTATTCACAGATACTCTTTCCATCCAATATAAGCATTCAGATCTTTCTTACCCTCATACCAATTACATTTCGAAGTATCTAAAAAGAAAAAAAAGTGAGGTGGGACAACGCACCGAGTCGAATGACGTTTATGTGACTATATACTCAGAGCTTTTCCTTTTGTGTTCTGATGAAAGAAAATCAAATGAGATTGGACTGACAGTAGAGAGGGAGATAAGACAACTATAATCGTATCTAACATACAGGCCTGGTATGCTGATAAACCACTAATATCATATTGTGTGTGCCTGTGTGTTTGCCCAACACTGTCCAGCTCTTCAATAATAGTTGAATTTCCTGAATGCCAGGTTCATTTCCACTGCAGGAGTCCAGTGGAGAACTCAAACAATGGCTTTACCCCAATTCCACATCTATTAACCACATTTCAAGAGTACAATATAAAGAAGACTGTCCATCTTCATTCATAAACCAACTGCAATCGCGGCTACGGACGGCGGGACCTTCACGGCAACGAAAAGGGTCGTTTCCATTACTCAAGGGCAATTATTCATGTAGGCAAATGAGATGTGCAGAAAAGTGATACTGATCCCCTGATATTTAACATAGGGTAAGGATGGCGCCTCAGCCACCCCTCCACACACACGTTAAATTTTTCCTTTAACATCAGATATTGCGCAAAATCTCAACTCGACACTTTTGATCATGGCTATTGCTGTTTTTTTTTGTGATTTCACAGCTAAATGTTTGTAGATTTAGTTGCCTTCAAAACGATGATGGTTTGAGTTTACCTGATCTAATTTATCGTCTCGCCGGAAATCGTCGATCTACTTAAACCCAAGACCTCTCCTCATTGGCATGTTCGGTTGCTGCGCTGTAACCGCGTATGTGGCTTCTACTTTTCAATACAAAACCTAATCTGTCTTGAAACAAAGTCAAAGTTTGCATTTATAGTTGCTTGGGTTCTTCTACAGCTACGGTGTGATTCAAAATAATTGAGCCATTAAATATATATATATATATATATCCTATATATAATCTAGGTAGTCCGCTTAGATATAATATTTCTGTCTTCTGGTCATTGTGTTACTGTCCATTGGTAAACACCTGTCAATACCACCCATTTTAAATAGAATTTTTTTTAGTATTTCCACATTAAGATTCTGACAACTTTCATATATATCAATCAAGTCTGATATCAAAGTCATTTACAACCAAAGTATACGACACCCTTTGAAATTTTGTACCTTTGTGCTATACCAGAACTAATTGCAAATGTTTCATTTATTTTTCCTTAATGATACATTGGCTTATGCATTATCATCATCTCTGCCCATGATAATTCTGCATAATTATGTACTGTATAGATAAGGGAACCGTCCCCCATCTTATACTGTATATGTAGAGCTAGGCACATTGTACATACACACTTTCTGTATTTCCTGAAGTATACTCCAGCCTCTACCTACGTCACCCGACGTATGACAATAATCTCTCTCCCTCTCTCCTCGTCTCGACTCTCATCTCTAAAAGTCTCTCATGTCTCTCTATATATATAATATAGAGAGATATATATATATATAGATTTTTTCATACGTAGGTGAGCATACCCATCCTTTCCTATTTGCCAGTAAAATTTAAGGCTAATTTTCCCGGATATCCTTCTTTATCATGGGAGTATCAAGGGATGATGTCCATTGATCTGTTTATGCTAATCTACGATTTGTGATAACAAAACCGGGAAATAAAATAACTAAAACAAACTATATCAGAAGAGATCCAAACACTACAAATGATAATTTCTCTCTCTATTTTAAGATTTAGCCAAAAAAAAAAAACTCCTCTGTGATAAAGACCTTCAGGCAGAGCACTGTGTTGGCAACACCAAGGTCATGGATTCGATCTCCAAAGAACAAAAATACCCTGAAATCTGAAATCTTTTATCCAAAGTAAATCACTCTGGATAAAAGTATCTGCCAAAACAATAAAAATACGAGGAGTAATGCAGGGATTTATGTGGTTTTCCCTGTAAATTAAAAGGAATTAATTCTAACTACACATGTGGACAAAATTCTTGGTACCCTTCCATTAAAGAAAAAAAAAGCCACAATGGTCACTGAAATAACTTGAAACTGACAAAAGTAATAATAAACAAAAAATGTACTGAAAATTAACTAATGAAAATGAGACACTGCTTTTGAATTGTGGTCCAACAGAAGCTTTAAAAAAAATTTAATATAAATAAATAATAACATATAAACTAATGAAACTGGCCTGGACAAAAATGATGGTACGCTTAACTAAATATTTTGTTGCCCAACCTTTTGAGGCAATCACTGCAATCAAGTGATTTCTGTAACTCTCAATGAGATTTCTGCACCTGTCGACAGGTATTTTGGCCCACTCCTCATGAGCAAACTGCTCCAGCAGTCTTAGGTTTGAAGGGTTTTGTTTCAGCTCTTTCCACAGATGTTCAATAGGATTTAGATCAGGGCTCACAGAAGGCCAGTTCAGAATAGTCCAATGTTTTGTTCTTAGCCATTCTTGGGTGTTTTTAGCTATGCATTATCCTGTTGGAGAATATTTTGTATAATGTTCTGTACAATCTCCCATTAACCGATGAAATATTTTGCATTGAACAATGTATTTTTATATGTCGTTTTAAATAGTAAAGGTTTCAACTGTACAACACATCTCATAAATTGGAGGCAGATTTTGCCTAGCCTAAACAAGCTCAAAAGACAGTAGGCTAGACTATGCTAGTGTACAAGGCATCAGCAGCAATGAAACATTGTAACATTGCATGTGTAAGTCTGTGTAAAGGTGCAGTTGATGACCAGTGGCTGACCTTCACAGCTTTAGCTCATTCACATCTCCATTCACTGATGTACACCATCCTCAACACTTAACAAGTCAGGTTTGGACGGTAATGCTGGTATTTCTTGGCAGCTCCTTTTGTTTGCCTGCTGAACAGAGAACCCACCACAAGTGTGTATTTGACAGTGCTTGATATCCTGCAAAACACCTGCAGTCATCTGGCCCATACAAAACAATGTTTAATGTGCAACTGCAATGCACATGTTTTAATAAAAAATATGAGTGCCATATGATTGTGATTTACAAGTGAAGTAACACTATAAAATGTAATTTCTTCCCGAATAAATGCTTTAATCAGGCTGTTTCATAAGAACAATCTCCACACAATTTTATTAGGTAGCAGCTGGAAACTTGGAAGGACAGGCCAATATTTGGATCAACTTTTGAACTAGATTTCCAAACAAACCCATAAGGCTTTATTTATTATACGTCTAGAACACCGAAGTATTTCCTGTGATGTTCAGCTGTAGGTGTGTGGAGGAGTAGCCAGACTGGAGTTTTCTTTTAAACCAGGTCAAACCTGTTTGCATAGCTCTACAGAGAGGAAACAGATCTTTTATTACTCACTCAACACTTTAATTTCTCTGCTCCCTGGAAACCAACATCAACGCTGTGACTCTACGGATGTGATTGAGACGACAGGCCAGATGTTGAAAAGCATGAAAACAATGAAGCAGAGCTTTGGGAAGGATGTACTGGTCTGAATTCCTTTATTTGGCAACTTTTTGCCTCTGATGTCAACCAAAAATGGCGAAAATAAATGTGATTTTCAAACAGGTTTTCCAAGTACTTCCCCATCTGTTATTAGCTAGGCAAACAGATAGTCCTGCCCTCAAACTCACATGATTGGTTAAGCTTTAAAAAAAGTTTTGAAAGCAGCACAGATATGCAGATATGATTTTTAACGTTTTTAATGTTCTCACCAAGGCTGTATTTATGATTAAAAAAATAATACAAAAATAAGTAAAAACAGTAACATTGAGAAATATTATTACAGTTTAAAATAACTCTTTTCTAATTTAATATATTTAGAGAAGTAATTTATGCTGTGATCAAAGCTGAAATTTCAGCATCATTACTCCAGTCTTCAGTGTCACACGATCCTTCAGAAATCATTCGAATATTCTAACTGATTTGATGCAATTATTATTGGAGCTCAAATGTTAATAATGGTTGTTATTATTATCACTGTTGGAAACAATTTTTATTGCTTAATATTTATGAAACATTTGGTTGCCTAATATTTTTGTAGAAACGTGTTTTTTTAGGATTGTTTGATGAATAGAAAGTTCAGTGAGCAGCATTTATTGAAAATATTTTTTGTATTTTTTTTGTAATGTTTTTACTCTGACTTTTGATCAATTTAATGTCCTAAATAAATAAATAAATATGTATTCAGGACACATACAATTGATCTATATACAGATATAGATATAGTTTTTTTTATTTACCCCAAATGTTTGAATGGTAGTATATCATGGTTTCCACAATAATATTACACAGCAAAAAATATATTTTTAACATTGATAATAATATTTTTTGAGTAAATCAGGTTAAATTGTTAACCATAAATTTCAAGATAAACACTAAAGTTTTCAAAACATGGAGAGGTAAATATTACATGATCCATCTAAACACTGAGCCACTGGTGAAAGATTTTTTTAATTGCTGTTGCATCTTCTATTTTCGTCCTTATCTAGGGAACGTGCTTTATTGAGCACCACTCACATTAGTGCTTATCCTGAATATGCAGCACTCCAGTTCAAAAGCATCCACACTGTCTGGTCTGTTTCGGGTCGAGTACAGCTGATCCTCCCGCCTGCTGGTCTGCCAAACACAACAAATGTGCTCAGTGTTAAGCTGTACAGAAATGAGCGTTTGTTATTATTCAGTGGAATTATCACCCACCCTGCTAAATTCAGTCTTTGGTGTCTGCATACCAGGACTGGACATCTCCCTAAACAAACCCAGTGGGATTGTCAACCTTATTTTGGAAGCTATCATCCTATTTTCTCTTCTAAACGAGTAATTGTAGCATGCAACCATACATTTACAACCATATCAGTTTCTACAAAATCCCTGTTTCCCAAGCCTCTGCCCTCACAAACCTGGCAACACACTTGACCTTGGGATCACAAGAAGCCAGCCAACATCCTGAGCTTACTGTGACGCCCGCTATTGTGTCCGATCTTGGTTCTTCCTCCCATGTTTAACTGTTTGGTTCAGTTTTTGATGGCCTAATCAAAATAAAGCATCAGAGGTCATGTATTAAAGAGATTTTACCACAGGCAAAAGCTAAAACAAAAAAGAGTCACTAAAATCCCTGTTAACCATGAGAAAACGCACAGCATCAGGTGGCTTGTTGCATTTATAAAACATCAGCCATAGCAATGTGTTACACAGTTGTGGCCTAATGGTTAGAGAGTCGGACTTGTAATCCAAAGGTTGTGGGTTCGAGTCTCGTACCAGCAGGGATTGTAGGTGGGGGGAGTGAATGTACAGCGCTCTCTCACACCTTCATTACTGAGGTGCCCTTAAGCAAGGCACCGAACCCCCAACTGCTCCCTGGGTGCCGCAGCATAAATGGCTGCCCACTGCTCCGGGTGTGTGTTCACGGTGTGTGTGTGTGTGTTCACTGCTGTGTGTGTGCACTTTGGATGGGATAAATGCAGAGCACTAATTCCAAGTATGGGTCACCATCCCAGGTAAAAAGCAGGGCTAACTCCGCTTTTACATTACAGGCGTGAAACTTATTTTTATTTTTTTTAGCCTGGGTTAAAACTCGGTTTAGAACGAGGATAACCCGGGGTTAATTGCTAAAAACCCTTTAGTAGGCTAAATAACCTATTAGAAAGAAGTAAATAGAACTAGATAAATAAATAAATAAATGGTATAGTTAAATAGTTTAACTGAGGCTGTTTAGTACTTGCTGCAGTTGTTGTGTTTTTAAAAGTGAAGGTAGAAAATGTGAGTCATTCATTTAGTCTTAATTTAGTACAGCTGTTTTTTTATCAAGATTTTTAAGAAAAATGGGCTCATGGGTAGTTTAGAAAAAATGACCTCTCTCTGAAGGCGTTCACTGATGTCATGTGAAATTAAAATCACATGCAAGAAGAAAAATAGCAGTGTGGCCATTTGCAACATGTTCTGAAAGATGGTTAGTGTATTTAAAAACATATTTGCTTCTTTAGTAGTGCAGAAAGACTACGGCCGTGTATACACGAAAGTGCTTTGCCCAAGGTTAGTGTATTTTTTAAACACTTAAACGTTAAATGCAGCACTCATCACTGTCACTTTTTAGTCAGCCATCCAATCACAGTGGAGGAGGGACAGGACAAATTCCACACCGAACCCAACCTGCTAGTGCAACAGACAACAACAAGAAGCACTACAACGAAACAAAATCATTTAAAACGAGGACCAGAGCAAGTACTTTACATTGTGTCAACATTTTTATATTCAGAAACAAACTGTCTGTGAAATCAGATACTAGTTACACTTCTGTGGATATTCTGTATCGTAGCAGCATCAAAAACACTGCGCTGCAGAAGCACTCTCAAGCGCTCACAACAAGGTGATTTCAGCAGAGAGCCTGGCATTTTCAGCTGGCAAATAAATGCTTTGGTGGACACATGGCCTTAAAAGGTTATTTTAGATATGGTATGATACGTTTATTGAAAGCTTTGTCACTGCTTAATAAAGATAATAAGTGTGCAGCACACAAAAATACAAAATGGAAAATTGTTTTAAATAAAATCATATAAGGTGATCACTTTTATATTACTGTGCATATTTTACAGTCTGCACACATAGTCACGTTTATGTAGGTGAGGCATGCATGACTCCCCATTCCCCCTCTCTCGTTTCCAAAAAAATCACCACACTTTCCTAACATATGTAACTAAAAACAGAGACCAAAGCCTAAAAAACTTAAAAAAAAAAAATGAAATTACCTTAAACCTTATGATCAAAAGAACCGAACTGAGATCTGTTTCCAGTGCAGAGTAAAGTAGATAGCAGATAAACTCTCTGATTAACTTAAAGACCATTTGTTTCCTATTTTGGCCAAGTCATTGCAATCAATCTTAATACACACACACACACACACACACACACACACACACCATCACACACACTCACAGCTGGCTACATATCAACCCGACAGTTTGCACCGTATTTCACCAGAAGCCAGAGATAAGGCCTGGTTCATAAGAAAGTAAGATTCATTTACACCGCCGCACACACAAACATACTCAAGCCCACTCATTTCAAGAACTGCCGACGCTTCCTCTAAAGCCTAATATAGTGGTTACCAATTTGGTTTGTAGAGCCTTGAGATGTCTGAGAGGATACACCAGCGTGACTCTCTTTAATAAGCTAGTTTGAACTCAGTGTTCCTCTAATGCTCCAGTGCAATGAACTGAGCCAAGAGACTGTCCTCAAAGCTTCAGTCCGCAAGTTTTGCCTCTTTGTCGCCATCTCTGTTTGAAAACCTGGACAACCCTCTACATTGCGAGTAAATCACACGCATATGCGACTAAATCTTACTCTGTGTGACTAAATAATGTCTAACATTAGCCACTGGCTAATAAATTCTTAGATTTCACTTGCCAGTGTGTGAGTTGGAGGGTAAGTTTAGCACAGATATATTTTCACTCACAGAACATCTGACTGAGCGCTTCAGAGTTTCACACACCAACCGATCTGTGATATTTTTCAGTTCATTTGAATGGCTGCGCAGCACACCTGTGTTTGTGTATTTGGCGTAACGTAAACTCTAGTGTGAAGGCGCAGGCCTCGCCGTCGCTTTCTCTCACACGCGCAAAAAGATGCGACGAGAGAGTCTATAGGCATGCAGAGTGATGCGCCCTACAGGTAAACGATAACTTTGTTGCAGTTCCTGCTAAAAACTTACGGGGAGTTCTTTGGATTCTTCAGCTTTTAGACTGCCGTGGTTTCCGTAGTGGGGCGGAAACTAATGCACAAACGACAATCTAATTGGATGGTGCTAACCAATTATCGTCACTGTTTTGATTTTCAGCGACATCAGTGCGAGCAAACGCAACACAAACCTGATTAATATTCATGGAATCCAGTAGCTCATAATCCTTAGCTGCATTTTTGTACCATTGTTTCTTATTGTATAATAATACTAACTCCATCAGTATTATTGTTTTTTTTTTTTACTGGAACACTGACTATGGCCAAAAAAAAAGCACCTGCACCAGTCCTAAGTTCATGGTTACCAAGTTTTAATTCTAATGACTAAACTTCTATTATTAAATAATACCTGATTATCATATTATAATGCTTGACTACTTGACTGACTGATATTAAAAAAGGCTGTACCATTTTACAAACCATTTATACATGTTTGTAAAAATGGCATATATTTTATATTATATATATATATATATATTATATATATATATATATATTAGTATTTCAGTCTGGCGAGTAAACAAAAAATTTACTAGCCAATGGCGATTCAATTGCCAGGGTGTTCGTAGAGGGTTGCTGGAATTGCAGCTGTGTGTGGAATTATCTAGCTTGCGTGGGTTGTACTCTGACACGGCTCCAGCGCGGATGAATCTAACGTTCTGAAGAGTATGTGTGGCAGTCAATCACCGCACCGGTGTAGATATTGTACTTTGCACTCACAGATTCTAGACTACATCTTGGAATATATGACCCAAATAAAAATTTTCACCATATATTGCCATCTGAACAAGCAAGAAACAAGCCTGCCACCTTTGTTCTGACCAACTGAGGAAAAAAAAACATTACAATAAATTGCACTACCAATGGTAATTTAATCTAAATTAGCTCATATCACATCAAACCGTTCAAATTATTATTATTGTTATACTTTATTCTCAAATGATTAATGTTAACAACATCAGCATTGGTGATTATGAGTATAGTGTGCATTAGCGTGTAGATTGAAATTTCTGCACAGTCTAATCTCTAACTGTCATACCATATTGAGAAATTCTTTTAACCCAAAAAGCTAATTATGCTCCCTTCGAACTGGTTTTCTTTAAAATACAAATCTTTGTAATCCCAGGCTATCTGTATTCAGAAGCACATTTATAACTGGAATATAATTTAATTTAATTCACATGTGTTTCATAAACACATAAATCTTTCTGGATTACAACCCGCCATCAAAATGATACATTTAATTATTCCAGCTGCTGTGAGAAAAGGCTATAAACGATCCTCCACCTGCAGGATCCTCACATGCGATAGCCTAGTAGCGAGGACAACTTCTTTATGTTTACAGAAGTGACGTAATGACGCAGTGCCATGCTCGAATTTTCCGCGAAAACCTACCCGTACCACTCAAAAATGAGAAACCTTTATTACAAGCTTACCATTGTGAATCGAGCTAAAGTAAGGCGATAGTTTTGAACTCTGGCTGGTTATGTACTTGCTCAAATATTGATTTCAGATAATTTTTAACCAAACAATTTTACAGACTGCAGCTTTAAATTTAACCTGTCTCCCAAAAACCATATATTTAGAGGGAGACAAGTTTCTTAAGTAACATTGGAGAATTTATGTCTTTGATCTTCTGCTTTGGCTCCGGGAAGAAGATGCGTCACTTCAGTCTGTCAGGAGGGAATTATTTGAGAGATTCGGAAGAGACATGCATTATCACGGTTATTGTTATTATTTGTTTATATTTTGGTAGGTGCCAGGATGATAGAGTAATGTGCAGAAACAAAGTCACACTAAATAGTTCCTTACTTCATGTTTCTTGAGAATTATACATTCTCCATTGGCGGTGCCCAACAGAATTGTTAAAAAGAAAAGAAAAAAAAAACTTTTCTAAAGAAAAGATCAGCACTGTGATGCTTGGTTGGCTATCAGGTGTTGCAGGGTTGCAAATGTGTTCTGATTAGTTTAGCATGTAAAGCACTGCATACAACAGCTTGGTGAATTTTGACCTGTGAATCTGCTGCATACCAAAAAAAGATGGAGCTGTTGAGATTTGTACTTTGTAGTGCAGAAAACTGGAAGACAACTAGCATTTTCAAGCCATGAGCCCTCTGGAAATTCCTGGAAGTTTCAAGTTTTTTTTTTTTTTTTTTTTTAAATGCGGGAGGTCAATTTATGACTAAAGAAAGATAATAATCATGGACACTTTGTTCTAAAACATAAATTACACATACCTCATATCTCAAACATGAATTTTGAAGGGTTTGTTTTAGCAACTTTTTTTAACATCAACATCGTTCGTCCATCAAAATTTGCACAATGTTGTAGAATTTATGTTGTAGAACAAAACATCCATAAATCTGCAGGTAATGTTTACTAGACCTTATTTTAGTCATTAATTGAAAAAGTCATTACAAAAACCCAAAGGAAATTCCCTAGTAATGCCATGGCAAATTAGCCTTTCGGATTTGCCTATAAAATTACCCTCAAGGCTGTACAGCTCTACAGAGGATCTAAATGTTGCAGACTGACCTATTAGCTCAAAAAAAAAAAAAAAAAAAAAAAAAACATGCAAAGTAAAGCTGCATGGTTTACAGGACTCAAAAAGCAAAGTGACTGCAACTAGGGTCGTGATGACGGCCATGCACTTATATTACATTGCCTAAAAACATGTCTTAATATAGTGCAGTATTGCTTGTGAAGAAAATGTAAATTGTTTCAAGAATGTTTAAATATTTTAATGTGGGAATATGTGGAAATATATATATATTAGCTCAAAAAGTATTTTAAAAGTGATAAAAAAGAATTTTTTTTAAAAAAAAATACATATTTAAAAGGGGATTTTTTAATACATTTATAAAAAAATGTTTTTACAGAAAAAATACAATTTTGTGCAATACTGAATAAAAATTATTTTAATAGTGTCTAATAAAGAAAAATAGAGGAACACCGCAGATTGAATATAAATAAATAAATAAACAGACAAAATATGATTAAAAATGTTCCAGAAAAAAAGACTAAAGAGACAAAATAAGATTAAAATATATTGTTAAAAGAAAACAAAAAAAAAATGATTAAAATTGTTTTTAATAATAGTATAATTAATCTAAAATAGTAATTATAAAATATAATTTTTTAGTTTATTAAGAATGAAAAAAAAATATTTTTTAATACAACCATTTTTTTTAATTTAGATGTGGTTTAGTTTTTACAGAAAAAAAACAGACAACATTTTTACAGTGTAAGGCAGCTGTAATGAGACCGAAAGATGTAAGAGTACACTTCAGGAGAAAGACTGAGGTAGACAGAGGCTTTGAATAGAGATGGATGTAAGTTTTATTCAGTCAGTCTGGTATGTTACTCCACTACCTCTGTGTAAACACCCAAAAATACAGTTTAGAAGCAGCGTTTCAGGCACTGAAACTGTAATCAAGCCCTTAGGCCTCTTATTTGAATCAATCCCTCCCTGTTTAAGGTCATGAACCAGACATTCAGACTGTGGCAGCGGTGCATTATATGTAAGCGATGTGTTAATATTCATAATCTCCACCATCTCTCGCCTCAAAGACTTGCAAACACAAGCAGAGTTCATCCGCATGAGCACACACTCTTTAAAGTGGTCTCATCACAGTATAAAACAAACATTAACCCATTTTACAAACATTAAACTATCTTTTTGGAGAAGATTTGGATCTCAGAAAGAGCTCTGAACCCTGAAGTGTCTCAGTGTCTTCTCTTACAAATCCCAGGTACCCATAACAATCCATAGTGAGGATTAAAACAACACAGCAGGACTGAGACAGTAATATAAAAATAAAAAGCATTCAATTATTAATGGCTGTTTAAACTACCCAGAGGAGCATTTTATTGCTCAGATATTGCTCTTTCAAATTAAACGTCGATATGACAGAGCAACCCCTTTCTTAAAGCATATGAAGCTTTTCATATATGCAGTATATTGTTGTATATCTCATAACAACTATATTTTCTGCTGGCCCAAACAGTACAGTCATGACACTGTCTTTGCCACGTAACATTTATGTCACTGGCTTCCAGTGCAAACATGCTGATTAATCTAGAGCAGTAATATAGAGTGACTCATTCAATATGTGATGGGGAACAGATATTCATATGATATACTGATCTCTGCACTTAATGTCACTGATGCAGACTGTGCAGGACAAACTGGTATGTGACAAGCGAGCTGTAACATACACATACCTGAGAAGAGCCTTAGATTGTTAGTGGCTGCTTGAGGAACTCAGATCTTTGGAATGTTCTGCAGGAGGAATATGGAAAGTGTGAATGTGACTCAAGCATCTGAACATGGAGTTCATCAACAGCAGACACACACAGACAGAGGGAAAAACCACACATAAAGTGTAACCTGTCAAGAACATGTCTGAGTCATATTTCACCCTATAATTGAAAGAAAGGTAAAGATATTTTGTACTCTGAGATTTTTTCATTACAATTAAACATTCTTAATACTGTATTGTTGACAAAATGATAATAATAAAAATAAATAGACATAAAAATAATACAAAAAATAAATATGAAATGAAAAAGACAAAAATACTGATTAAAATATATTTCTACATAAAAAAGACAAAAGAGACAAAATACTGAATACAATTTATTTATGCAGACAGAGACCAAATTAAAAGTGTTTTTACGGGGGAGAAAAAAATACAAACATACAATGAATTTGAAATTATTTTTATAGAAAAAAGTATGGTTTTTTAACAGAAAAAAAGAACAAAAATACTGATGTTAAAGACGATTTTAAAGTCAGAATTATGGTATAATTTATATTTATTATTGTTGCACTAGTATTATATTAAAATAAAACTAAAAATAAGTCATAATAAAATAATAAAATATAACGTGTAAATATAAAGAAAATAATTTAAATGAATTTTTTTAATTATTTTTTAATGCCCTGATAAAGTACAATAATGACTAAATGTATTTAATTGTCTTCAAAATAATTTCATAGCTATTTAAAATTAAAAAAATCTAACAGGTCATATCAATACAAAAATACCTCTTTTTTCCCATTTGATCATGGGGTCAAATATGACCTTGACATGTTTTAGTCAAAAACATTTACATTTTTTTCCCTTGAAATCAAAGCTTTACAGATTAGCCATGTTTAATTATGGCTAATTTGTTAAGAATCTAAAACTTATTTTTACAGAACAGTAAACCTACTAGTAAAACTGCTGATCGCATATCTGCATATCCACAAATACCTGTTCTGACAGCTTCATAATTGAATCCATATTTAGCATGAATTACTTTGATGAGGAGGTCAGACTCAGCAGATACGGGAATATTTCTGACGACACAAGAGACACTAAAGCCTCCTAATGCACTGCACAAGTCTTTCTGACATCGATTGTCCGTCCATCAGAGCCAGGAAGAACGCTAGACTATAAATAAAAGATGCCACTTCATGCTCGTCTGCCTCAGATGGCAATTAAATAGGATGCTGAACGGCAAAAGCAGAGGAAGGAAGGGTATTAGTGTCTAAGCCGGCATCGCAGGGGCTCTCAGAAAATCAAGAGAGGGGCTGTGTGACGTAGAGTGGGATGGATGTGGGGAGAAGGTCATACAGTGTCTGACATGCTTTTTTCTTTAGGATTGAACTCAGAATAGAAACAGAACATCAGCAGTACAGATACTTGACATTTGCCCCACTGACAGACACAAATGTTACATAAATGTCACTGCTGGCATCTTATCAAATCATGCTTCCAGATACAGAACAGCTAGGCTTTTTTGTGAGAAATTCATCCTAAACTCTTTACTTTAGCTCTTCAAAATATAGAGATCATTGGAGTACACTTTACAATAAATTACTATTTAAGTTTTTAGGTTTTTTTTTAACTTCAGAATTGAATGTGTAATTAATTTAGTTACTTCTTTGTAATTGTATGTGAAATTGTCATTGTTTTGTGCTGTAGGTAATGACAGCGTGCCGATATACAACCATATCGCACTGCTACAGTGTGATATTGGATTTATACAACAATTTGAAGGCACAAGTGTGTAAATACTTAAGAAACAACAACGGAGTGTCTTTAATGTCCCTCTTTTGTGCAAACTACTTCCTTCCGTCACAAATTCAAATCAAAGTTTGACAGTTGAACAGCTGAGCCCAAGCCTCCATTACTAATTCCAAAACATCACTTTAGAACTAGAAATGAAGGAACGTTGAGTTACTTCATTAAAAGCTTATTTTATCTGTATTAAAAGCTGTGCATTATGTAGAGTATAATGAGAGAGAGATGGACTGAGTGAGTGTGATTACCTGCATCTGATGCAGCATTTGTTCTTCAGATCAGTCTCATATTCACAATAAAACATTAGTTTGCTGAGGAAAGCAATATCTTTGTCTTACTATCCTTTCATCTGTTAATGGTGATTTCTGATGACAGCGCTGCTCAGTGCATTTGTTGGCTGCATTCTACAAAACCTTGTTGAAACTAAAAATAACTTCCTTGTTAAAAACCCTGTTTCAAGTCTCTTTCAAAATAAAAGTCTTTACTGCTGACTCACTCATAACTCGTCTCTTGTCACCATCTAATGGCGGAATAATGTAACTAAAATTACCATCACAAACACACACTGTTTCCCAATACTAAATACTAATATGAATTAAATATTAGCATTATTTATAAAAAAAAATATTATCTATGGTATAATAATACTTAAATTAAAAAACAACAACAGCCACCAAAAAAGTTTCAAGGCAATTTAGTCAAAAGTACAAAGGCAGCACTCTGATATACATAAAATATATTGTGATGAGATTTTTTCCTCCGCCAAAACTATTTGCTCTGGAACAAATAATAGTTTCTTGAGACCAAAGACTGCCGTTACATTTACACAAAATTAATTACATCTTATGATTAACCACTATAGAGACATCAGATCCAGCAGCAAATTCCAGAAGATCTGGCCGAGGTGAGGAGATCTCAGGCGGGTTTATGAGCGCTGAACAGCCACTGACGTGTTTCCCCCCCCCCCCCCCCCCCCCCCCCCCCCCCCCTTTGGGGAAGGAGCTCACATCTCCGAAAACGTCGAAGCAAATTTTCAAATAGATGTTATCTTTATTAACACACTGCATAATTGAAGCCTAAACAAGTACATTCTCACCTAAAAAAAAAACTCTTAAAACTACATTCTGTGACACAAAAACAATATTATTTTTTAAATTATAGTGGATTTGGGCATCTGCCATGACACTCGCTGTGCGAAATAGTGCAAGCGGAGTGTAGTGATACATGTTACAGAGGTGAATGAGATTGTGAACAAAACAATGATGAATGAATGAAACGGTTGGAGTTCTGTTATCACTAGAATATCACACTCTTATCAGCCAATCAGATTCGAGGACCAGAAAGAATTGTTGTATAAATATATATATTTTATTGGTCTCTCAGCAAGGCTTGGTAACTTCTCTATAAATGTGATTTAAATGCAGAGGGGGTTATGGCAAAGCTCTGAGGAAAACTGCTCAATACTAGCAGGAGCGAGACGCACTAGTCTTGGTTTTCCCTCTAATTCTGCTAGTTTGGACCAGCAAACCAACTGTATGGAAAATCCTGAGACAGCTTGAAACAATTAATCACCAGTTCAGATCAGCTTGGACCAGCTGATGACCAATTTATTCCAGTTTTGACCAAACCACTGCTACCACCTTAAACTGGTTTTAGCTGGAGTGTCTCAACATTCTACATTCACATAATTCTCTGACTTTATTTAATGGTGACAAGACAAAACTCAGTCGTTCTCCCACACCTGCACTTTGTCAATGTCAGATTCCTTGAAACTGATAAACTAAAATAAGTAGTTACAGTTAACATAAAAAAAAACTTACATCTGGGTGGAAGAACAGACCTAATCCACTCACAGCTGCACGACTGTGACTGTCCACCAGGAAAACGAGAATATTCCACTGACAGTATAAAGCCAGGGCTTTTCATGCATGTACAAGAAGCTAATAGTTTATGAGAAAGCCAGTGGAAACTGGTTATCAAGGAAAGCAGCTTGCCTTGTCTCTTCAAGATCAGGGCCAAACTATGAATCAGAGTTACGAGAAAGCAATCGCAACGTCGATGCACTCGCCCCAGAGAATACTGAGAAACACTCCACACTTTCCATACAAATAAACGCATGTTTGTAGATGCAAACACTTGGCGCTAATATCCCACTTTCACACAATGCAGGCACAAAAGTATCCCAGATGTCATAAACGGACAAAACATTAAATGAGCATAGATTGGCACATGCATATTCAGTGTGACGTATACAATCACATCACAAAACGGACTGCTGCTTATTTAATCATATTTCATTTAGACTAGCCAAGACCTCTGTCATCACATCTGGCTGCAAACCCAAGAGAAGGAAGGAAAAGTAGAGCAAATGGCATAATGTGGAAATAAACTGACAGAAAAACACTTCAGAAAGAGAAAGCCACAGGCACGGCCCTTCGAGACTGAATATTTGTTTGGAAGCTGATTTTCAGCAGAGTCACTCTATCTCTGTCAGATCTGTTTAGACACTGGCAGATCTTCTCTAAACACATGTTTTGCTCAGAAAAACACACTTTCCATCATGTTATCTTAATGACATTAGAATTGTAGCTCGTGGCCAATATAAACACTAACCCACTTAGCAAGACTGTGAACGCAGAAAAGACAACACAACAAGCATAAGAAGAGGAGGAAGATTATTATAATTTAAAATAACTATTTACTATTTGAATATATGTTAAAATGCACTTGCTGAATTTTCATCATCATTACTCCAGTGTCACATGATCCTTCAGAAACCATTCTAATATGATGATTTGCTGCTTAAGAAACATTTCTTATTATTATCAATGTTGAAAACTTGTGCTGCTTCATGTTTTTGTGGAAACCACGATGCACTTTTAGGATTTAAAAAAAAACCTCCAGCATTTATTTGAAATAGAAATCTTTATGCATGCTTATACTGTGACTTTTTGGTCAATTTAGTTTCTTGGAAAAAAATACACACTGATCCCAAACTTTTGAAGAGCAGTGTAACACAAAAGCAGAAATGTTTGATTTTTTTAAGCTGTCGAGCTCAAAATGAACAAATAAAGTCAAAAATGTATCACAAAAGTAGTTACATTTTCTGTTCTTCATATAAATCTATCATATGACTTCTGAAGACTTGGAATATAGTTGTTGTAATGTTTTCTTTTTTCCTAGTCACAATTAATTGTCACTGTATGGCAAACGCTGTATTTACAGTGGTCCAGTAGTGCATAACACAACGAAATGACCAAAACACAATGGAAACAAGCCGCAACACAAAAAAATTAGCACAACACAACAGAAACAAACCACAATACAGCGAAATTAGCACAACACAACGGAAACAAGCCGCAACACAATGGACACAAGTTACAACACAACGGAAACAAGCTGCAACACAACGAAATGCTCAAAAATGAACACTTGTGTTCCACAGGGGGAAAAAAATAAAAATAACATACTGGTATAGAAGGACATGTCAACATTTTTAAATGAACTATCCCTTTAATTTTTTAATTGTTACCCCAGTCCTGAATATGTGGTTACTTCTTTGCTGGATGAGCTGCTGTTCTTCCAACACAGCTGCGTTTGGTGTATTTTGGTAGGAACATTTGTCTCTAAGGTCCCATATGCAGGAAGAGGAATGTCTGATCTGTAAGAGTTTCTGTCCTTGGCTTTCATCCTTTATCACCATCAGCAAGACATTGAACTTCAAAGGCCCCTGTAGTAAAACATGCTGTGCTTTACATCAGTCCCATAGGGAACAAACATAAAATCCATTAAACGAGAGCAAAACAAAGTTTCTTTAAGAAAAAAAGGGCAATTCTGTCATCATCTACTAACCCTCATGTAAAACTCAATTGATTTTCTTTCTTCTCCTGAACACAAAAATACTTTTTAGCATATTGTTCATAATACAGTGAAGGGCTGTCAAGCTCCAAGAACTACATAAACGTGCTACTAATGTAACAATAGTCCATATAATGCATGCACTATATTGCAAGTCTTATGAAACAGTATGATTTACTTATATCAGAGCTAAATTGACAATATTATTAACTGAAATGCTCCCTTAGCATATTTTACAGAAAAGACCAGCATAAACATTTAAGAAAGTCACGGTTTGGAATGACATGATATAAATTAATATTTTGGCAAGTAACTGTTTAAATCTAGGGAACATTGTGAAAGACAGTCTTATGTAAGCGCATGAGTAAGACTTTGAGTTGGTGTGTGTTTTAACAGAGGAGGTGTAAATGCAAGATACTCCGATTCATCAAAGCGATGATAAAACTGATAAATGCACAATTTCCTCCGCCGTTGGACGTGCTCCTGTTCTTTGTTTAAAACGTTGAATTACATCTGTGTATGAATAACTCTGGCGTGGATTCTAGTTCGGTGTCTGAGCTTTACAGGCTCATGGGTGACCAAGAAACAGTCATCCCCTTCATATTATAATGAGTTATCATGGAAATATCCATTGCGCAACACTCGAGAGGGAATCCTGGTTGAAACAAGAGCTGGACAGTCACCATAAGCTGGAATGGTTTTATTTACATTTTATACATTTCATAGCTTGATGGGTTTTAGGAATGCGTTAATGAGCAGAGGTTTGCTGGGGAAAAACATGTCTCTTATACAGTAGACTGGAAACATGAACATCATTCAACTGTGAAACAGATGCATAAACGGTACTCGCAGGTTGGTGGCTATGCTTGGGAAAGCATACTAGTACTCATACTATTCTGCATTATATGTATTTTGTGAACAAGCAGCATTTTTTAAAACTTTTGCTAAAATGAACTGAGTAAACTCCATGTAAAATACAATATGCCCGATGTCCCATATATTTCCAGGTTGACAAATAAACCAGACTTAAGATCAGCCATGATACAATACATTTACTTGACATCTAAAGGTCCATTCCCAATGCTCATAGCAATGGCCTTTTTCTTTTTCAAGATCATTTGTATTTTATAACTTCATGTTGCACGCTTGGTATTCTTTTTTTCTTTTTCTTATTCCTTTCTCTCATTATCTTAATGTTTGTCATTTTTAATGTTATGATTGTTTCAACATCTGGCCAAGAGATTACAGCTGAATATTAGCCAGCTGGATAATACTGTAATATTTACAGAAGTGTAAATTAATGTGTAATGTTCAAAAAAATACTGTTTATGTAATCGTTATTTAATCCGAGATCCAAATTTAAAATGTAAAGACATTATTACACAAATTTAATTAAGAAGGCAAAGTAATGTTTTTTTTAAATATTGTATTATAATAATGATAATGAATTAAATATGCAATGAGGTCATGTGACAGGAATGTAGCATTTTACGGTTTTAAAACATGCTTGCATAATACATTCTGTTGCAAATGCCATTTAAAAAAAATTTGGCAACACAAGTAATAAACCGAGTGAATGTGATCGTCTGGACCCAAACCACAACTGACTTTTGACCTAACAACTAAGCAACCACCCACCCAGCTAACAAAAAATATATTCTGAGAATGTTTTGCTATTGTTACCTATTTGCAATTGTGCATGTTAAATATAGCAAAACTAATAGAAATCCAGATTTTTTCAACAGGTTTCCTGCTATAGTATCTGTTGGACAGCAACTACCTACAAAACACACAAACATACTCAAAGCGTAAAACAACAGTGTCATTGAGCTGTCACACTGTTTTCCTATGGCATACTCCCAGGGAATTAACCTGCATCCTTTCTGGGGAAAAAAAGAGCAAATGAGAAGGTAAATATGGCTCTACAAACACACAACACTCAACAGAAGCAGCCTGGATCAAGCTGAACTACACAGAAAAACATCTCGAGCTCATGTAGAGTCTGAATTTTCAAATGTGGGTTACTCACTGGACAGAAAACAGAAACGCAGAGCCTGTCTAGATGAGTTTACTGTATGTGAAGTCATGGAAGAAGATCTCGTCCAGCTGCTGAGTGATGGATAAAAGAGCTCGGAAAGCTGGAAACACATAAGATGCTTTGTTGTATAAAAGACCTGCACTTCACTTCAATGCAATATGCCAGAATTCTTCATGAAGGCTTCCTGACCACAATTTATGTCAGTCGATTTGGGACTTCTGGAAAGAAACAAATGCCCAACTGTGTCATGTGGTCTTGAACACCAACAAAAGTTGATTTATGAAATCGTTTGAGTGGTGGGATTTGAAAAATGACTGTAAATGAATGCATTAATGTCAAACAAATAAAACAAAGTTAAAATATTGAGGCTTAGAGAAGGGAACTGGTATAAATATGATATGCATTACTAAAAATTGCCAGGATTTAACAGTTATGTCTTAAAATAAAACAATCTACACCTCAGTACATTCAAATCATTAGCAGAGAGGAAATATCTAAATGTTTGTTTACCAAAGACACTTATAGTTCACCCAAAAATGATAATGTGCTTCAACCCCTGGCCCCCCAAGATGTTGAAAGGTGGTTTGAGGGTCTATTGAACGGATGTAATTGAAAGTTAGCAATCTACGCAATCGCATCTAATCAATAATGCATCATCTGCGAAGGAATGGGTGCCGTCAACGAGGAGTCCCAAACAAGCTGCAAAACATCACAATAATCCACAATGAATCCACACAACTCCAGTCCAGCAATTGATGTCTTGTGAAAAGCTGTGCTTGTAAGAAACAAATGCATCATTAAGATGTTATAACTTTGAACCATCACCTGTGGCCAAAATACAAGTCCATAATCCATAATAGCAATTCATCCATTGAAAAAGTCAATCTCCTGTTGTTCTCTCCAAATCCACTGACATATTTGTTTTGGACTGTTTTCGCTTGTGATTTGTGCATATTTCTCTCCTGATTCAGACTTCAGAATTTTTTTCACTGATTTTTTTTTTAATGGAGAAAGCAATATTATGGACAGAGGACTTGTATTTTAGCTGGAAGCAACAGTTTATAGTTAAAAATGGCTTGGATTGGTTTCTTACAAATTTGTAGACTTTCATTTAACTTGTTTGGACTCTCATTCTGACGGCACCCATTCACTGCAAAGGATCCATTGGTTAGTAGTGATTGTAATGATACATTTCTCCACAAAGTGTTCAGATGAAGAACAAAAACAACTCATCCACATCTGGATGGCTGAGAGTGACTACACTTTTGGTGGAAGTCTCTTTTAAAGTGTGTAAACCAAAACATTGGAAACAAAAGGTGGAACAACACTGAAAGATTTCCGATTTCCTTAAGACTGTCTATTTTAAAGACATCTTTGGCAATAGTTTGAACAGACTCACTCAGCTGTAAGGTTCACTGGTTCAGAGACATGGACATCTGCAAGTAATAATCACTCTGAAATTAGCAATCATAGCATAAACAACAGCTATTCATTAGGCATCTGTAAAGGGATGGGAAAGGCAATTATAAAGTATTGATAATATAGTACACTGTATGTGATGATGATGCAGCATGAAGTCAGGGCAGTTAACTGTAACACAGTTTAAGGGACAACATAATAGTCCCGAGCAGTTAGTGCATGTCTTTTGCATTAAGCCTGAGTGGTTTGTGGGTGACATAATTTGAATCTTTTGTATTAATTGTATGCCATTCATATTCAAAAGTAAAGGGATAGGTCACAAAATTACAAATGTTCATACTTTATTCACTCTCATCGTTGGTTCCACACTGTTTGAGTTCTTGTTCTGTTAGAAGCACAAAAATAAGATATTTGAAGAATGTTGATAACCAAATAGTTGATGTTAGCCATTGACTTACATGGTGCTATTTATTTATTTGTTTATTATGTAAGTCAATGGCTACACTGTAAAAAAAAAATCCGTAAAAATTTATGGTAAAAAAACGGCAGCTCTGGTTGCATTACCATAAAAAATATGGTAGCAACGCTTTAGGTCTTACGGTTTTAACTTAAATTTACAGTAAAATACAGAATTTCATTAATTGATATAATGTTAATAAACCAACATATTTAAGCATGCCATCTGTTTTGCTACCTTTGAATACACTTGCAACACCAAATGCAGGTGGTGATGAGGAAAGCCACATGATGAACAAAGCCCATCACAAGTCGTCTAAAATAATAACTATATTGAAGGTGCGATGTGTCATCAAAACCAAACCAAACACGTTCATGAGAAACACATGAAAACGAAATAATGCCAATAACATTAATTTACAACATTAGGTATAACACTCAAACCTAAATACAAAAAATGTAAGAACAACTAGAAAAACATAGTATTTCAACAAAAAAAAACATCAAATTTTGAAATGTAACGCAGGGAATTCTTGTAATGTCAATTTACGGTTATTCACTGTTAATTATACGGTCTTTTTCACTTCCAAGAACGGTATACTACCGTAAAATTAATGCCAATACATGTAATGTCCAATACAGTTTTTCACCGTATATAGTAGGGGAATTTACCGTGAACCATTTAAAGTTTTTACGGTAGCATTTTTACAGTCTTTTACCATAAAATTCACGGTCCTTTCTTGCAGTGTCACCTCAATCGATTCTATAAAAGCTTACTGACCCCAAACTTTGACATGGTGATGACTTTAGTTAAAAAACTGTTTACCAGAAAGATTCACACCTAGATGGACATTAAAGCTGCAACAAAACATTACATTTGATAAATGTTGTTGGGGCAGATTACTAGCTTGCGCCGCAAAAACCGTCTTTTGGTGTTTTAAAGTGTAGCCTACTGTCAGGATTTACTAAGACGCTTGCACGTAGTAAGAATTAGTGTGAAAAGGCTAGAGAACACCATTATTTGCGCTGCATTGAATATGGATTTGTAGGAGTTTCCTTTTCAGACGCAAAATTTATGGGAGGAGATTATTAAAATGAATCACACAACGCGATTTAGTAGCCTAACGTTTGCGCTCGTCAAATTTCTGGCATTTGCGCCATTATTTAACGCAAACTTTCTTTTAATGTGCACCTGTCCGTAAAACCCAATTTAATGGAAGTCCGTTCTAACGCTAATTTGCAACTGTTAGTATAATCTGTCCATAAAACAAAAAAGCTGAAAAGCCGTGACGGTGTTATAAATCTATCCCGGTAAACAAAATTCTGGTATTAAAACTTTGTGGGAACATTGTTTTAATGTTTCTAAACTAGCTCAAGTTTCTTGTCATGACGGTTTAAAGGTGGCTAAAATGGTTTCTTACAACACCTATACTAACATGCTTTCCAAAAAATGCCTAGTTTTCTTGTTGTGATTAAAACATTTAAATGTGACTAAAATGTTTCTTACAACATTGTAGTAAGTTTTATTTTTACCCAAAATACAACATTAATTAAAACGTTTATTTTTAGTATTCTAATGGCCCTTGCAGAACAACTTGTTTTCCCATTCCAACACACTACTTTTCCATTGTGTTTCTATGTAAACACACACTAGATGGACGTGTATGACCGTTGCACTCGTGTCTTTTGCAGTGTTTTGCACATGAGCGCCGCATTTTTAAGACACCGTGTTAAGTTAAAAGTATGAGAATGTTCCATAAACATTACTTTAAGAACGTTTTGTCCTAACATTTACATAACTTTTAAAAAACATTATAGTGAAAGTTGTGAGAACGTTCCCTGTTAGCTGGGCTAGTGCCTATAGGATTCAAACTAAGTCTGTGTGGATGTGAACCATCAGAGCTTCACTTCATCATTACCTTATACAGAACAATATAACTCTGAAAGCCCAATACTAACATCGAAATCAGAACTGGCAACAAAAACAATCTGGGATTGACGGTAATGTACATCTGCATGCAGAACATCAGCTCAATCTTAATAGGACGGTTCAAATATGAGGCATGGATGGACAATCTGGTGGATCAATGCAAACTTGATGGCTAGAATCTCTCTGCATGTCTCATGAGGGAATCACTAGCAGCTCAGTGAGATCTCCAGAGACCTCTGTTCTGCTGCCAAGAACTGATGCAGATAAATGATGGGGATTAGATTGAGATCAAGAGAAACACGGCCCGCTGCCCTTAGAGAGAACGCATGATGGCTTATTAGAAACACTTACAGCAGTTTGTCCACTCATCCCTCATCTCTAACCCACTATGAAGGAAAACATGACGACTCCAAATCAGCCTTAAAATTTGATATACAAATTATATGTAGAATCTTTTGATGATAAATGCATTGTGTGCATACATTACCAAATAATGGTGACAATTTAGAACCTTTAATATTAATATAATATTTAGACACAATATTTATAGTAAATATTATAGTAATTTTTATCTCCCACGTATTAGCAATAATTGAAACTAATTTCTCATTTTATGAAAAGTCCATTACAAACATTTTCCATGCGTTTCTTGTGGATTAAAAAATTGACATTTTTGGAATTGCATGACCATACAAATTCTCAAAAACAGGCTGCACATTCCCAAAAATAAACATTTGTGACCTATAACGCTTTGCCAAAGACGTTGCTAAAGCTTTATGAGTCAATGTTCTGTGAAAGTTGTGTGGCACACTTCAGTGGTATAAAACCTGTTGTACATCTGTATGCCAGACCGCTCTTTCATAAGACATATAATGACAGGAAATCAGCAAGCTAGAAGAAAGAGTTAGTGTTTTTCAGTAGTAAAACTAGACAGCTAATCTGTACCATTAGAAACCACCATAAAGTAGTACTAAAGCAATCTCAAAAAGTGTATAAATCAGTCATAACCAGCATTTAAATGGACAGTTCACTCGGAAATTTAAATTCTGTTATTAGTTACTCCCCCTAATGTCGTTCCACACCTGTATGAATTTCTTTCTTCTTCAGAGCACAAAATAAGATAGTTTGAAGAATATAGGTACCCAAACAGTTGACAGTAGCCATTGCCTTCCACAGTATTTTTTCCCATACTATGGAAGTATGGATTTTTGGGTGAACTATTTCTTTAAATCTCCTGAAATGTGATTCAGTATGAATACTTGCATGCTAAAAACATGATTTGAACAACCTGTAAGACTTAATTCATGCAACTATACTTTTTGTGAGAGATTACATCATAAGTTATATTATCCACATGCCAAATTATCTTCTATACTGTATAAAAAAATAAATAACACTACAATAGAAATGTTTCATAAAGCTTCATAAATTCAAAAGATATCTATTTGATAATCGGTCACTAATTCATGGTGAACTGATATACTGGCAAGGCAGACATCAACAGAAGTGTTAGATGCTTCTTACATCAATTACAGAATACAGACAAACTTCATAAACATTTTTGGTTTTCAATATTTTGTGAAAATATTGTCTAAAATAAGTAAGTGATTTGCATATGTCTCATTTTAGTATAAGCAAATGAATATAATGGCCAATATAATGCTGATACACTGTAAAAACAATGCAATAAATGTATATATCACAATCAGCATTGATCACTTAAAACAATTTATAAATATAATTCAATAAAAATCAGTCGATCTGGCCCATTATTATATAATATATTAAATTAAGAGATATAACTGTTGATTAACTTTTAGTATTTTTCATTGTTAGTTCATGTTATCAAAAGTTGCTTTGAGAAGCTGTTCAAAAAATACACAAACGTAGGCCTTGTGGTTCTTTGTTCCTTGCAATGTCTTTGATCAGATTTAGCCTTGACTTTGAGTCTTTCCGCCTAATGTGAGACACAGGACTGGTATTTTTCTCCACTTAAAAGAGACACAAGTGTGTCAGTATAGTTTATGTCTGAGCTATTTCCCCATCCTGTCAGACACAGATCTCTCATAGCATCTCGCCATGTTTCCTCCCCTTTGCTCGGATCTGGCATTGTTTGGCTTTTACGTCTGCATTCATGTTTGTTTCAGTTTGACATATACACCCCCATCCACAGCACCTCGTCTATCGTTCCATTTAACACCAAGGTTCCTGGGAAATGTCTGCATCTTTTCTTCCTTTCGTGCAAATGTCCTAAGATTTTTCACACTGTATAATTATGATGTATATAATACATCAGACAGCTCACACTCAAGAGTACAACAATAAACTCCCTCGTGGTTTGAATAAGTCTTTTGTATACGTTTTGATATTGACAAACTGAGAAGTACATGAATTCAGAAATATCCATTATCACATTAAAGCCTTTCAAAAGCCATGTGCTCAAATATGTTTATCTAAAGAGACGTCAAACTGGACTCCTCATTTTATCAGTTCTATCTGAGAATGTCAGTTGCACAAAATCACTGAACATGGAATGCTTGCCATACTTCCTGCCATCAAAAGCTTCTCTATGCATCCAACTATGACGAGAAACTACAGTAATACCATCACAAAAAATAAAAATATAGACAACATATTCCATGTTATACACTAACTGTAAATTCTAGGTTAGCAAATGGGTTATTTCGGTCATTTAGGTACTGAATAGTCGTGGCCTAATGGTTATAGAGTCGGACTCATAACCCAAAGGTTGTGGGTTTGAGTCTCGTACCGGCAGGGATTGTAGGTGGGGGGAGTGAATGTACAGCGCTCTCTCCCACCTTCAATACCACGACTGAGGTGCAATTGAGCAAGGCAATGACCCCCCACCTGCTCCCCGGCGCTGCAGCAAAAATGGCTGCCCACTGCTCTGGGTGTGTGTGTGTGTGTGTTCACTGCTGTGTGTGTGTGCGCACTTTGGATGGGATAAATGCAGCGCTCTGAGTATGGGTAACCATACTTGGCCACATGTCACGTCACTTTTTTTTTTAACTACATGTATTTACTGGTCAGGGTTAGGAGGTAACACTTTTATTTTACGGTGTCCTTGTTACAAATGTTACATGTACTTACTATTATAATAACAAAAAAATTAAGCATAATTACATGCAAGTAACCCTAAGTCAAACCCTAACCATATAATAAGAACATGTATTTAATTAATATTACTCATTACTTATAATTACACTGTAACAAGGACACCTGAAAATAAAGTGTTACCCGTTAGGATTAGGGTTTGGCTTAGGGTTATTTGCATGTAATTATATGCACAATTTATTGTTATCATAATAGTAAGGACATGTAACGTGCAACAGTGACACCGTAAAATAAAGTTCTACCGTTATTTCTTCAGTGGCCGTGATTCATAAGGTTGGTAAGAAGTCAAAATATGTTATGCTCTGTAGCTCAATAGCGCCTTCCTCTGGTGTGTGTTTGCAATATGTTCCACATTTATTTAGCATAAATATTGTGTAAAATAAAGTCTGAAACTCTTTTTAAAAATCCTAAAAATAGATTATCTATCTTTTCTTTTTGTGAAAGCCAACCTCATGAGGGCAAACTATATGAGGGTTTTTTATTTTATATGGTATGAGAATATATCTAAATCATGTTTAAAAATGTATGCAATGAGATACAATAAAATTCAATAAAAGGTAAGTTTAGCATAAATTAAACTGCCACTCAATAGAGCCTATAGCTGGTTTAGGACTAAATATCGGTTCATAATATTTATAGACTTAACAAAAATATTACTTCACCTTTCTTAACTTAAAAATAAAATAGAATAATCAGTTAACCAGTAAAACTAACTAAAGAAATTGTTGTAACACTTTACAACAAGACACCATAAGTCCATTAAAGAGTATTAATCGATACAACTTTTGATTAAAATAATGTTGAAAATAACAGATTAATAAAGGGTTTAGAACTATTTTTCATTGTTAGTTCATGTAATTAACTAGTAAACAAATAGAACCTTATTGTTAAGTGATACCAAAATTGCCATACTGTGCAAAATAAAATAAGATACTAAGATAAAAGTAAATTAAGTAAAATTAAGTAAAGTAAAATACACCAGAATGGGTAACTGGGTCAAAGGTTTAGCTTACATTAAACTAGCCTAGCTAGTAGACTAAATGTTGGTTCATAATATTAATAGACTTGACAAATCGATTAAATCACCTTTTTCTGGTAACAGATTGAAATGGTTGAGTTTGACAAATGTCAACACAACAAATGGTGTCAAAACCAAAAATTGCAAAGACCATATTATTTGTCTGTATAGAAAGAGTCTTACTTTCGCATCTTTTACTTTAGCAAATTTGATCACAATAAAATGAATAACAAAACAGATTGTTAAAATTATGATGTATGATTTTAACTGCTGTATAAGGTCCAAGACCTCTGAGACTGGACAGACCAAATCACCATGTTGATTTTGGCCTACATCCTGGGTACAATTTGCCATGGCAAGCTAGTTTCATGTAATAGTTTATCTAACAAAGTAACATGGCATTTGTGCCCTATACATGAAAAGCAGCATGCATTTTACAAATACAGTACAGCAGCTCAGGAAGTTATCACTGTGTTCCCATAGCGTCGACTTTAACCATTTACCAGCAGTTTGTTTTGCTATCGTACTGTTTACAATAGTCCCAGTGCTGATAAGACATGCAAAAGAATGTTGCTGTACTCCGTCCAATGAAATTACGGCATTGTTAATTGTTGGGGAAGTTGTGGCCTAATGGTTAGAGAGTCGGACTCGTAACCCAAAGGTTGCGGGTTCAAGTCTCGTGCCGGCAGGGATTGTAGGTGGGGGGAGTGAATGTACAGTGCTCTCTCCACCTTCAATACCACAACTGAGGTGCCCTTGAGCAAGGCACCGAACCCCCAACTGCTCCCCGGGCGCCGCAGCATAAATGGCTGCCCACTGCTCCGGGTGTGTGTTCACTGTGTGTGTGTTCACTGCTGTGTGTGTGCACTTTGGATGGGTTAAATGCAGAGCACTAATTCCAAGTATGGTGGCCACATGTCACGTCACTTTCACTTGTTGATCATCCTCCAGTGTTATGAATCAAAAAATGATACGTGCACAACTCGCTGAGATTTCAGATCACATTTAATGATTTTCATTCAAGAGCAGATTCACATGAATCTTCCTCTGGCCAACAATTCCATGGCATTTTTCTCTTTTCAGCCACAAAAAGTCTTTTCGTCTCTCTCATACACACAAATAATTGTACAGATACCGCAGTCTAAACCAGCTGAGGAGATCTTTAGGAGAACGTACACCATCAGCTGTAAAGCACATGCCAAATGGGCAACAGTCACAAAATGACCCAACTAACCAAGAACATAATGTCCAGAGCAGTTGCATTTAAGAGACACGTTTTTAGAGTCCTTGCGCAAGGACTTGACAATCTCCCTTTGGAACAATCTTCAATTAAAATACCCCCCCCCCCCCCATCACATCACTCGTCCGCATGAGCACCAATGTACTGTATCTTAAAAGAGAAACTGACAGAATAAAAAGTAAAACACTGATCTATTCCACTGGTATGTAATTGCAAGTAAAGGAACGCACGTCTCATTAAAAAATACACAGCATTAAAAATCTAAATAAATTCACAATGATCAAGATCACATTTGAAGTGTTAAACTGTTAATATCTTCTTCTTGCCTATACATATGTTAGGTTAGATATATCAATAATATTCTCTTTTGGAATACTAAAAGCCTAACAGTCAAGAGTTAAGTCGTGAAAGCTGCAAAACACATCCATAGTGGACCAGTTTGTTACTGCTTTCCTGTGCAGATAAGGAAATTTAACCAAAAGTACTCGTATGTTTGGGAGGCAGTCACCATATTTGCGGTAAAAATCGTCATAGTCAATTCCTGGCACCACGAGTATGGTGTACTTGTATCTATACTCATATAGTACAACTCAATTGTCAGTTGCTATATATTTTTTTTCCAAGCAAATCCACAGCAGCAAATCTGCTGCTGCCATCAACTGCTCAAAGACAAAACAACGGACTTGCAAAAAACTTGCAAGCTACCGAGACATGCGTGACGTTCTCTTTGGCACATTCTGTCACTGGCAAATTTCTACAGTTTACGTTTTTGTGAAAATGCCTTCAAATTGGTACAGGGAAAAACATCTTTAAGAAAAAAATGGTCATAGACTTGGCACTTTATGCTCAGAAAAACAAAAACTATGTATGTGTGTATATATATATATACAGTGGGGCAAAAAAGTATTTAGTCAGCCACCAATTGTGCAAGTTCTCCCACTTAAAAAGATGAGAGAGGCCTGTAATTTTCATCATAGGTACACCTCAACTATGAGAGACAAAATAAAAAAAAAATCCAGAAAATCACATTGTAGATTTTTTAAAAAAGAATTAATTGGTAAATTCCTCGGTAAAATTTTTTGGTCACCTACAAACAAGCAAGATTTCTGGCTCTCACAGACCTGTAACTTATTCTTTAAGAGGCTCCTCTGTCCTCCACTGGTTACCTGTATTAATGGCATCTTTTTGAACTCGTTATCAGTATAAAAGACACCTTTCCACAACCTCAAACAGTCACACTCCAACTCCACCATGGCCAAGACCAAAGAGCTGTCAAGGACACCAGAAACAAAATTGTAGACCTGCACCAGTCTGGGAAGACTGAATCTGCAATAGGTAAGCAGCCTGGTGTGAAGAAATCAACTGTGGGAGCCATGTTACATGGACATTTACTTTTAGTCATTTTGCAGATGCTTTTATCCAATGCGACTTACAATTGGGGGATACATAAGCGATTCTTCTTAAAGAGGCAAACATACACAAGAAGTGGTTGTAATACCAAGTTCTTAGACATGGTTCAAATAAGTACAAGCTAGAAAGAGAAGATAATACAGTTTTTTTTTTTTTTTTTTTTTATGGAGTCAAGTAGCTTCGAAAGAGATGAATTTTCAGCTGTCGCTTGAAAATTGTCAGGGATTCAGCATTCCGGATAGGGGTGGGAAGATCGTTCCACCAGCCAGGCGTGGTGAATGAGAATGTTCTGGAAAGTGATTTTGAGCCTCTCTGTGATGGTACCACGAGGCGTCGCTCACTAGCGGATCTCAGACTTCTGGAGGGGATGTTGATTCGTAATAGTGAGTGGAAGTAGGAAGGTGCTGAGCCTGTGGCTGTTCTATATGCAATCTCAGTGTCTTGAACTTGATTCGGGCCGCAACCGGTAGCCAGTGCATGGAGATAAGGAGAGGTGTAACATGGGCTCTTTTGGCCTCGTTGAAGACCAGTCGTACCGCTGCATTCTGAATCATTTGTAGAGGTTTGATTGTGCTTGATGGGAGTCCAGCCAGAAGAGCATTGCAGTAGTCCGGCCTAGAAATGACAAGGGCCTGGACAAGAATTTGTGCAGCATGCTCTGTTTGGAAGGGCCTGATCTTTCTGATGTTGTACAATGCAAACCTGCAAGATCGAGCGGTCTTTGCAATGTGGTTTTTGAAGGTCAGCTGGTTATCAAAAGGTACACCAAGATTTCTGACCGAAGTTGATGGGGTAATTGTAGAAGAACCTAGCTGGATGGAAAAATCATACTGTATAGTTGGAGTGGCAGGGAAGACAAGAAGCTCAGTCTTTGCCAGGTTGAGCTGTAAGTGATATTCTTTCATCCATGCCGAGATGTCTACCAGGCAGCCTGAGATCCGTGCAGCTATTGTTTTTTTTATTTTTTACCTTTTGGATCATCTGGTTGAAAGAGAGATAGAGGCTGTTGTGTCATCACATACAATGGTAGAGAAGCCATGTGCCTGTATGATTTGACCCATGATGTGTGTACATTGAAAGAAGGAGGGTCCAAGAACTGATCCCTGTGGGATCATTTATTAGAAAATGGAAGACATACAAGAACACTGATAATCTCCCTCGATCTGGGGCTCCCCGCAAGATCTCACCCCGTGGGGTCAAAATGATCACAAGAACTGTTAGCAAAAATCCCAGAACCACACGGGGGGATCTAGTGAATGACCTGCAGAGAGCTGGACCAAAGTAACAAAGGCTACCATCAGTAACACACTGTGCCGCCAGGTACTCAAATCCTGCAGTGCCAGACATGTCCCCCTGCGTAAGGCCAGTACATGTCCAGGCCGTCTGAAGTTTGCTAGAGAGCATTTGTATGATCCAGAAGAGGATTGGGAGAATGTCATATGGTCAGATGAAACCAAAATAGAACTTTTTGTAAAAACTCAACTTGTCGTGTTTGGAGGATAAAGAATGCTGAGTTGCATCCAAAGAACACCATACCTACTGTGAAGCATGTGGGTGGAAACATCATGCTTTGGGGCTGTTTTTCTACAAAGGGACCAGGACGACTGATCCGTGTAAACGAGAGAATGAATGGGGTCATGTATCGTGATATTTTGAGTGAAAACCTCCTTCCATCAGCAAGGGCATTGAAGATGATACGTGGCTGGGTCTTTCAGCATGACATGATCCCAAACACACCGCCCGGGCAACGAAGGAGTGGCTTCGTAAGATGCATTTCAAGGTCCTGGAGTGGCCTAGCCGGCCTCCAGATCTCAACCCCATAGAAAATATCTGGAGGGAGTTGAAAATCCGTGTTGCACAGCGACAGCCCCAAAACATTCGTGGTGGGGGGGAGGTTTTTTGGGGTTTTTTTTTTGGATTCTTTAGCTCTGCAGGAGGAATGGGCAAATACCAGCAACAGTGTTTGAAAACCTTGTGAAGACTTACAGAAATTGTTTGACCTCTGTCATTGCCAACAAAAGGGTATATAACAAAGTATTGAGATGAAATTTTGTTATTGACCAATACTTATTTTCCACCATAATTTGCAAATAAATTCCTTAAAAATCCTACTGTGATTTTCTGGATTTTCTTTTCTCATTTTGTCTCTCATAGTTGATGTATACCTATGATGAAAATTACAGGCCTCTCTCATCTTTTAAGTGGGAGAACTTGCACAATTGTGGCTGACTAAATACTTTTTTGCCCCACTGTATAATATATATATATATATATTATATATATACGGTATATATACAAACACTCCCTAATTCTTCGCAGATAAAAGTGCATTAACCTTTTATTCTTGTGAAACATTCAAATATAGTGTAGCCAAATATTTCAGTTCGTTCAACATTCAGATGAGCCATAATTTGGGTTCTCTTGAAATGCATCTGGGAAAAAAGTGACTTTTATGAGCATAAAATACTTTGGGCCATCAACTTGTTCCAAGGCAATTTCTCAGAAAGCTTAAGTATCATTTATAAAGCAGCAAAGAAGACTTTTAGACAGCTACGTCGACTGTTTCCTTTAGAGTTTAGTTTGTGCCAAGCACAGAATTAAATGGAGAGAAATGGAGCGATCTAGGATCGGATTCATCAAAGCATTATGCAAAGCATCACATAAGCTTGTGCAAACGCGCTACAAAACAATGTGCCATACAAAAAAGCAACAAAGGCATAAATACGTATGGTTGAATACAACTGGAAGGCATGACAGAATTTGCATGCTCATTTTGTTGGCCATGTGCTAAAACGATGCATTTAACTAAGTGTGCTTAACTTATTTAAATATTTAGCAGCAATCGGTTCCAGACAAATTTGATCATCAACTCTAAGTGGCAAGACTCAACTGAGATTATCAACGTCTAGATTGCAGTGGGACTGCAGAAAAGAAAAGGCATGTCCCGTTTGGACACAAACCCATCTGTGTCTGCTTAAAACGAACGTCTCGTATCTTTTGATAAATGCATGGCAGTGCAGGCTTGTAGTCAATTATCACAGCTAAAACAGTTACAAACTGTGAACTTGCGAATGCTAGAAACAGATAAGCTTTGTTTCAAAAGGGTCAAGGCCTTTTGTTTAAGTCCTTCATAGTAAAACCATTTAAGGTTGAGCTTTATATATGTGCCTTTTTGATTGTAATTCTCTGACTTGCCGACAATTTAAGAATACATTTGGTAAGCTAATCAGATTTGAGTTCATTTTAAACAACAAATATTAGTCATTGGGCATAAGGGCCAAATAGCTTACTGAACTGAACTCACCACATACTCATTCTGCTTTTCGAAACAATCAAAGCTTATCCACAAAACAAATGTAAAGTTGCATTATACTGTGACTTTTTCTTGTTCATAAATAACAGTCCATCCTTGCGAGACAAAAGGGAGATGAGAACTGTCATGGCAACACACCTACCTCACGCCTGAATCATAACAGATGCTTGCGAAGTAGGTCAGCGTAAGTGGGTCGCTAGCTGAGATTTTTCGAAAAATCTCTCCCTTTGATCAGAGATTGAAATAATCAAAGATGAGTAATACAGAAACAAATCATGGAAATAACTGGTGAAGATGATGGCATCTCATACATATGTAGAAAGGACACATGGCCTAATTAGCAGGAGAAGGAACTGGCTCTGCTGTGGCCGGCCGCCCCGCGGAGGCTTGGCTGGGGGCAGGTGTAGGAGTGGAGGCTGATGTGGGCATAGTTGTGGGCTTTGGGGAGGGCGTGGACAGGGTCGTGGCGGGAGCTGTGGTCGTAGTTGACGTGGAGGTAGCAGCTGAGACTAGGGGCTTGGGATCAAGAGTGTCACTTTGGGCGAGAGTGTCGTTTGCGGGTGAAGCAGTCTTGTTGTAGTTAAGATTGAGAATGTGCTGCTGTAGGTGCCTGATCCAGTCCTCCTGTACCGAGAGAGGGCCGTGAAACTCCACGTCACAGAACCTAAAAGAAATTAATTACAAATAAATGACAATTGGCTCTGAGGACGTACACATTTACAGCTATTTTAAACATACTATCTAGATGCCAAAATGCACTAGGACAGTGGTTCTCAAACCTGTCCTGGATTAACCCCAGCCCTGCACATTTTGTATGTCCATCTATAACACCTGATTCAACTCATCAGCTCACTAGTGGAGACTGCAAGACCTGAAGTGGTGTGTCAGATATAGGGAGACATACAAAATGTGCAGTGCTGGGGGTATTTCATGGAGAGGTTTGAGAACCACTGCACTAGGACATAAATATTGCTTGGATAAACAATATGCTTCACATTTTAAGGCAACATAGACATGCTCCCATAACAAAGACTGTTCCAAAAGACACACAGTTTTAGGCTGAAAAAATATATAAAATTTGAAATATTTTATGAGTTGAGAGAGATGCTGAATTATGTAATTATATATAATTTTACTTAGCAAAACATATCAATAAAAATAATATATAAAATACAATTAATATAATAGCTCTAATAATAAATACCAATGATCACACTTTAAGGTCACTTTAATGTGTGCAATATTTATTTTTATGCTTAATAGTGCAAATATACCAACACGCTAACATTAACTGAGAGCTGAGTGATGTAAGAATACTGCTTGTTGCCACATGGAGTTGCTACAATTGTAGATAATGTCATTATAAATATATTTTACTAAACAGAGAAAAGTATCAAAACAAATATGTTAAAAAGTGGACTAGTCTATCCAGTATTTATGTGTATTATACATTCTTTATATTTATTGCCGTATCATGTTATTAGCTTAGCAACATGCTTGCTAACTGGAATTAGGCTACGTTTACACTAGTGAGTTTTTGTTTTAAAATGTATAACTTTTGCTATGGTATGCCTGTTGTTTACACTACTCCGGCATTTTCGATCCTCAAAAACTGAGACTTTCAAAAATGCAACAGACCCCGTTTTCGTTTGAAAACTCAGAGGTTGCGTTTCAGTGTAAACTGAAAACTTTTTAAAACAATGGCGTGGCTGCCCACATTCGAACTACTGTAAACGTAGCCTTAGTTGCAAGTCGGCCCAGTGAGAAGTGCTGTTTGCGTAGCACATGGAATTTCCACCATTCTAGATTGTTCTAAAACAGAACACTTACAAGGTTCCTTTTTGGTTAGCATGCTAGTAGGCAGTCAAGATATCAAGGCAGCTCACTAGGTTATGGAACAGATCTAATATCCAAGTACAGAATATACACAACTCACCGGCACTTGAGTGAGTAAATTTTACCCACAAGTCTAACCAGTGGGGTGGAGGGGGGCTTTGGCACAAGGGCAGGAACGGTACTGGAGCGAGGCTTTGGGGGACCACTCTCTCCCTCACCTCCTTCAGCATGTGATGGGTGTTTAAGTGGCCGTCTCTCAAATCCTTAAGAGAAAGAAATTGGTAGCTTAGGTATAATTTTCCAGGCAGATAGAAGAAAAGGGATAGGAAGAGATCGAGGTGAAGATGTGCTCAGACCTCGTGGCAAACGCACGTTGAGTTCACTATGCGCCACCTGCGCATGTGGAAGTGCATTATTGGAATGATGATCTCCAGGCTGTGGAATAAGGCCATGCTGAGTGGAACTTCCACTCCTGCTTTTTGCGTCAGTTCCCCGTGATGACAACCCCCAGGAGCAACTGTTGACATCCCGTCCAATTGCTCTCTTTTGAGGCAAAGTGAGAGATGCCCATTTGGCCACAGCGGGCTTTTGGGAAACAGGAGTTGTAGAGTCAGAGTCACAGGATGGTAAGAGAGTGGAACTGCACCTCTGCAAAAGATTACAGCCATTTTAATTGATATTAAAAAGCAAGCTTTTCAAATTTTCACAGCAAGACACCACAGAATTGCAATGACTGGGCAGGGTAGTAAAGAATCACTAAATTGTTCCAGTTGCGTTCATACTTTCTTTTGGGCATAGCGGGCTCCTTGTGCATAACTTTGCTGCATCTCTGCTGCCTTTTGTGGACGGCTGCGTATCCAGGCACTCAGCGTCTCGATAGGCGAACCATTTACACACCATTCCGTCACGCCAAACTGTCGTAAATGTGCTCGAGCGTGACTGGCCAGTGCCTTCCGGTTCTCAAAGTAGAATCCACAGAGTTCACAACTGGCATCTGAAAAGGAAAAACAAAAAGATGAAGTCACATTGTTCTTGAGACTATTCGCACAACAAGGAAACCAATAAATATTGTGCCAAACATGCAAATAATGAGTAGTTCACAATAAGACCAGAAACATCTAAAGATTGGGTCAGTTTTAATATCATTTTTCACTTATAACCACTGACATGATTGAATCTATTTTAAGTATTGGAATTCTGAATTGGGGTCTTTTATTTATTTGAGAGTCATTCTTCTGCAAACATGGAAGCAACACAGGCAATGCACTACAAATAGTCTTCAAACATTGTCATGGAAAACAACCAAATAAGGAGTCAGGCAAAAATATAACCTTACCCATGTGGCCTACCACATGCTTCTCCACTGAGGCTTTACCCTTAAAGGAATAGTCCTGTGGGGGAGGCAAGAAGTTTTTAGATTGGATGAGCAGTGCTCTCTCTCCTGGCTGTCCCTCCTCCACCAGCACCTTCTTCTTCAGAGGAGGCACTCCAAAAATCTTCCCCACAGGTGAGGTGGAGGACAAGGCAACACTTCCCAGACCATGCTTATGAAGACGCGAGCCAGAGTGGAGCAGGTTAAGAGGTGACTTGCGGGACAGGGCACAGGACTGATAGCCTGGACTGTTCAATGAAATCCCACCATCCTGACAGTGTGTCACAGTTGGCTGCGCCTGTTCAACAGAAGCCATCCTGGTTAAAGCCAATATGCCTTTAGTGAAGCAAAGTGGAGGTTGTGCTTGCTGACGGTGGCCTTTGCCGTTTCGAAGAATTCGCCACAGAAGTGCACAGGAATATCCAGCTGGGGTGAACGGTTCCTTATCACTGAGTCAGACTGTAGGAGGGAAAAAACCACAAGTAAAGATACAGCTGGCGGTGGCGCGGGATTCAGTGATCCCATAAGGATGCCTGTGAAAGCAATCTACGGGTACACCAAACAAAAAATCGTCAATGGTGTGAGGAAAACAGCACAAAAGAGTCCCCCAAGTTGCCTGCGTAAGAACCAGGTATCTGAAGTGTTTAAACTGGAATCGTAGTGGCTTGGGTTCGTAGCCTTTCAATTTACTTCCCATGTCTGCATTCCTTCAGGTAACTTACTATTTCCGCTCTGTTTTCGGTTAATCGAGCTCTACCGGTGTGGGGAAGAGATTAGGGGTAGGATGTAAAAGGAGGAACATCTTTTTGGGTAAGCAGGTGGTCCATGGGCTTGGAGTTTGGGCCGAACATGGAATAGGCAGGCGCCCAAGCACATTCATGGGGGGAAGAGGAGACTGAATGCGGGGTACCGAGGCAGTACCGGAACTCGGAGAAGAGGAGTGGGATGTTTGGGGACTTCAGAGGTATGTAGAAGGTAGGCATCGACGGGATATAATCTCTTTGTGTGTCAAATAGGTGAGCCGCAGCACAAGATCATTCTCCCGGTGATACTCCCAAGTAGGCGCGATGGATGTCGGGCATTGGACTGGAGAGGCCTTTTGCGGTTCTCCAAAAAAGTTCGTCCGCAGAGTTACCGAGCTCACGTCCTTATATACGGGCTTCTGGTAGGCGACAAACTGCGTCAGGACTGTACACGTCAGTTTAGGTGTGTTAAGCTTACCTTACATTGTAATGAGTGATGGTCCATGAAAATGGACCCCAGAAGACAATCAATGCCATAAAAATACAAAATAGATGGTAGTTTGCTTACCTATGGAAAGGCAGTCACTTACACCACTACTGGAAACGAACGCGCCCTGTAATGAGGGTGTCCGCTCTTGGGGGATGGGGCCAATACAGAGGGTGGGTAGAGGAGGAGGTAATCGCGGTGGAGCGCCGCTATGTGGTCCTCAGAGACAGGAAGAGGTTGCTGTTTTATATAGGACAGGGCTGGAGTGAAGAGATCTCTTAGGGGAAGTGGAAGTGGAGGGTAAGAGGGATGTCTTGCTGGTCTTGTGGGACCTCAGGTCTTCTGGACCGTCTGAGAGAAAAGAATTTGCTCTGTGCTTAAAATCATCAGTCAAGATGAACCGATTGAGTAAGTCAATGGGGGAGCCCTTGGATTCTGAATACTCAATCCCAAAATGGCGCAAATGGGCACGAGCATGACTCGAGAGGCCTTTTCTTGTTTCAAACCACGCACCACACAACTTGCAAATAATGTCTTTAGAGTCCATGTCCATCGCTAGAAAGGAGTGTGAGAGGAACAGAAAAGTTAAAGAGATTGTAAAAAGGACAGACAATATACACGCAAAAAGACCAAATTGATGACCACAAGACAACAAAAACAAATCACAAACAACTTGTTGAAATTATTTATTAGTATTTAGTACATTAAATGCTTTCTTACTAAGATTCAATGGGGCATCCGACTCTTGCGGTGCCCAGAATGGTTTGTTCGGACTGGAGAGGTTTGTTGACTGGTTCTTTCCTAAGGTCTTATGCTCCTGGGATCGCAGTGGGGAAGACACGGGTAGGAGGGAAGAGATGGGAGCCTTTCTCAGCACTGGGGAAGGGGACCGAGACTTTACAAATGGAGAGGAAGGCAGGGAGCCAGCTGCAGAGTGAGTAGTTGGGGAAGAGGAAACTTTAATAGCGGAACCTGCAATAGAGAACGGGACAAGGGGCTTGGTGTCCAGCAGTCCTTCTTCAGTTTCAACATCTTTTGTGGGGCTAAGTATAGGAACAATAGGGGCATGGTGCTGGAGCTTCTTAGGAGATTCCACAGTAGGGGAGGTGCTAGTGAAGTGTGCATCAATGGAGCGTTCCTTAGTGATCTGGTAGAGGAGATCAATGGGTGCGCCACTGTTCTCTGACATGCCGATGCCGAGCTGGCGTAGGTGAGAGCGGGCATGGCTAGACAAACCACGACGTGTCTCAAAAGCAGCACCACAAAACTCACATTTCAACAGGTTAGAGCCTGGAAAACAGAGAAATGGTGATTCAGGACCCATCTTATGCATTTTGATAGATTGGACTTCAAACCAAATTTTTTCAGTTTACTCACTAAGCAGAGTTGAAATTCAGATGTTTTTAAAGGATTACTTCATCCATAAATTACCATTTCTGTCTATATTTACTCACTATTAGGTTATTCCTAACCCTTATGAATTTATGTGGAACACAAAAGATTAATTTTTAAAGAATATTCTCAGATTTTAAACATCACAACGTGTGTAAATGATGATGGAGCTTTGATTTTTGGGTGAGCTATTATTTTGAAAGTAGATTAAAAGACTAAAATTCATATTACCCATAGCGTCTGTCTCTTCGGATTCAGGGCTTTGTTCCTCAATAGAGAACAGGGTCTTTTCTCCTGGACTTGCGGCTAATTTATCTGTAACAGGCATTTGGGCCTCCTCTTCTCCCTCTTCCCCATCCTCTGCCTCCTCCCCATCTGTATATGCATAGACAGAGACAACGTTTTTTAATTCGCTAATTGTAGAGTCAAACCCACCAAGGTCTCAAATGAATGTTTCCTTTAAACAAACTGTAACTAGCTTTACCTTCATCTAATGCACAGAATGAATAAAATAAAAATATTTTTAATCAATTTATGCTCAATTACCTGGCCAGGTGATTCTGTAAGATTATCTGTTAAAAGACATCTGCTAAATATTTTCCTTATTATGGGGTCAGTAATTTATAAGGCACAAAATCATCACAAAATATATAGTTTGATGTCAATTTCAGCGAAAGAATTTGAACATAAATAATTTCAACCTTCTAATAGCCCTTAAAATTCACATAAATTATTTTCCTTTGAGATTATACACTGTACAATTTCCAATCATTTTGGTCCAATAATGACATTACAGTCTCCCTATTCTTTTGCCATAAATGTAACAAATTAATCTGTGACTAAACAACTATTTCTACCTCTTTTTTTCTCTCTCTCTCAAGCACCATATTGCACAGAGAAAATGTTAAAAGGGGGAATAGCCCACCCCAGCCAGCACCCTGCTAAATCTTGTCCTGCACACAACTTTCACGGCTCTTTGATTGCAATTATTGGCAGCAATTAAACTTAATGACTGTGAGCTTTTAAAATGGACAAACTGGCGATAAAACTAGAAAAATAACTAGTGATGCGACTAACAGCAACCAAATAGATTATAAAACAACAGGTTTGTCTGACTTAAAGTTGTTTAATTTTGATTTCTCGAGACTAACTATTAGATGAACATACAGACTGATACTTTATTCACTCCAGAGGTAAATTCAGAAGGTCTACATTCAAGCAGCACACAGTGATTTTCTTTTGAAGCTCCTGCTGGTCTTGCTCTTCTCAGCATATTCAATATAATAAGCTGTGAACGGCGTTCCTGCTGTGGGCGTTTCTGTTCTGTCATTTGATCTGTCCTAGACACATTTCTAGCAACATCAGCCCTTTTTCTGCTCAGACTGAAAATGAAAATTCACTGTAATGGCATACTCCATGAAATAACCAGACAATAAAGAGGGGAAAAAATACATTAAATGTAATATGTTAAACACGAAAATCTACCGTTTAATAACTTATTCAAGACAGCGTAAAAGAAAACAAGTAGCACTGACATTTTCTTTTCAAAATGTTTTGTGAAAGTGCGAGGAAAAAATAAATAACCAAGAAAAAAGAGCTGGCGCGCTCCATTTCAACATTTAAAAAAGCACCTCAAGTAAAATGGCGAAGACTCAGCCTAATTTCGAGAATCATAAAGACAGGCTATGCATTGAAAAAAGAAGCCGTCATTTTGACAGGACATCAAAAACTGCCTTTATTAAGCACCTGAGCGCAACATGTCACATATTGTGACTTTTCAGATCGAAAACTGTTCAGGCAGCTGGGGAATGAGTCGCTTTCGTACGTGCACTCTGTAACTGGACCATTCCTGGCATCAGTGATTTAAAACGCACATCGGGTATGACAGGAGCTTAATTAAATGTTAACACGATTGCATGCCATGCAAGCTTTAAAAGTGGCGAAGCTCCGAGCATATGCATCTCTCACGCATCCCCATGCACGGCGTGGAAGTGCATGCACTCACCATTCAGCGGCTGCAGCGCATCGGACCTATTACAGCACCTACAGTCAGACAATTTTTCCGCTATTGTTTGTGTCTGCGGGGAGATGGAAGCAGCCATTTTGCCCCGCACACATGCACTAACGCACCAAGGCGTGACGAACCGAATAAAGGCGGAGACTAGGCAAAATATTAAATGCCAGACATCAATTACATTAATGAAGATTGCATTAAGAAAGTGTTCTGCACCATACAAAAAGCTTTACAGCTGCTTTCACAACTCTGCCCCTGGCAGCATTACAAAAACCCCTAGGCATGCACAAGCTTTTGAGGTTTCCTTTAGTTTATTTTGAACTTCTGACCACAAAGCAGATCAGGTAAAGGCTATTTAATATAAAAGCAATAGCACGAGTAAGTAATACACACTTTGTATTGCCTTGTTAACCTTTGAAAAGCGAGTTAAAACATCTAAACATCAAGAAAAAAATAACCGAGAAACAAAAAAAGAAATCAAAAGTGAAACCAGTCTGAGCCCACTCGAGATTTTGCATTTTTGCTAATGCAGTAGGCCTACAACCATTTCCAACACAAATTATATTATGACTTTCAATTTCATATTTTTTTTAAACAATACATTTTCTATATCCCCCTTTGCTTTGATAACAGCATGCACTAGCATGGACTCCACAAGTTTGTGTAATAGTTCCTTAAGTTATTATCCAGCATGACTTTACAAAGTTTCAAAAACCATCCTGTGCTTCAGTAGAATCAAAGAACATCTGACCATTTGTACAAAAAAGCTTGCATTTGAGTAGTGACAAAAATAATCCAGACTCTTAAATACTTCTTATGTGTGTGTGTGTGTTATAGCATATATAACCTATCTATCATCCACACAACAGGTATGTATGACGAATGCGCGATACGCTCCTGGGACAAAGAGCGGGAGTCAATTTGACTGTCATGCGAAAAAGTTTCTTTATTTCAGTATGCAACTCAAAATTGTGAAACTCATCGCATTAAATAAATTCAATGCACACATATTGAAGTAGTTTACGTCTTTGGTTCTTTTAATTGTGATGATTTGGCTCACATTTAACAAAAACACACCAATTCACTATCTCAACAAATTAGAATACTTAATAAGACAAATAAAAAAAAAACATTTTTAGGGAATTGTGGGCCTTCTGGAAAGTATGTTCTTTACTGTACATGTGCTCAATACTTGTTTAATTATGCATCATCCCCCCCGGCGTGGCAGGGAGGTGATCAGTTTGTGGCACTGCTGAGGTGTAATGGAACCCCAGGTTATTTTCTTTGCAGTGGCATTCAGTAATCTGCATTTTTTGCGTTCTCTTGTTTCTCATTTTCGTTCTGACAAACCATAGATTCCTATGGGGTTCGGTCGGGTGATTTGCTGGCCAGTCAAGACCACCTAACACCATGGTAAATGTAACCAAACTTTGGGGCTTTTGGCAGTGCGGGCAGAGCCAAATTTGCTGGAAATGAAACTCAGCATCTTCAAAAAGTGGTCAGCAGAAGGAAGAGGGATAGTGCTCCAACAGCTGTCTTGGGTAAACGCGGTGGCAAGTGACTTTGGTTGTCAAAAACACAAATGGACTCAAACACCAGCAGATGACATGGTCACCCCCTCACAAATAATCACAGATGTGGAAACTTAACATGGACGTCAAAGGCAAATGGGCTATGGCTTGCTCAACCTTCTCAGACTCTCGGCCTTGGGTCCATAAATACAAATCAAAAAAGTGCTCATCTGAAAAAGAGGATTTTTGACCACTGGGCAACAGTCCAGTTCTTAGCCCAGGTAAGACGCCTCTGAAGTTGTCTGTGGTTCAGGAGTGGCTTAACAGAGGACGTATGACACCTGTAGCCAAATTCCTTGACACGTCTATTTGTGGTGGCTCTTGATGCCTTGACCCAAGCCTCAGTCCATTCCTTGTGAAGTTAAATCAAATTCTTGAATCCGGATTTTGCTTGACAATCCTCATAAGGCTACGGTTCTCTTGGTTTGTTGTGCATCTTTTTCTTCCACACTTATTCCTTCCACTCAACTTTCTATGAATATACTTGGATACAGCACTCTGTGAACAACAGCCAGCTTCTTTGGCAATGAATGTTTGTGGCTTACCCTCCTTGTGGAGGGTGTTAATGATTGTCTTCTGGACATCTGTCAAGTCAGCAGTCTTCCCATGATTGTGTAGCCTACTGACCCATACTGAGAGACCATTTAAAGGCTCAGGAACCTTTGCAGGTGTTTTGATGTTGATTAGCTGATTGCATGTCACCATATTCTAATTTGTTGAGTATGTGAATTGGTGGGTTTTTGTTAAATGTGAGCCAAAATCATCCAAATTAAAAGAACCAAAGACTTAAACTACTCAGTCTGTGTGCATTGAATTTATTTAATACACGAGTTTCACAATTTGAGTTGAATACTGAAATAAATGAACTTTTCCACTACATGACATGCTGTACACACACAGTATTTCACAGAAGTGAGTACACTCCTCACATTTTTGTAAATATTTTATTATATTTTTTCATGTGACAACACTGAAGAAATTATATTTTGCTACAATGTAAAGTAGTGAGTGATACAGCTTGTATAACAGTGTAAATTAGCTGTCCCATCAAAATAAATCAACACACAGCCATTAATGTCTAAACTGCTGGCCACAAAAGTGAGTACACCTTTAAGTGAAAATGTCCAAATTGGGCCAAAGTGTCAATATTTTGTGTGGCCACCTTTATTTTCCAGCACTGCCTTAACCCTATTGGGCATGGAGCTCACCAGAGCTTCACAGGTTGCCACTGGAGTCCTCTTCCACTCCTCCATGACGACATCACGGAGCTGGTGGATGTTAGAGACCTTGAGATGCTCAATAGGGTTTAGGTCTGGAGACATGCTTGGCCAATCAATCACCTTTACCCTCAGCTTCTTTAGAAAGGCAGTGGTCATCTTGGAGGTGTGATTGGGGTCGTTATTATGTTGGAATACTGCCCTGCGGCCCAGTCTCTGAAGGGAGGGGATCATGCTCTGCTTCAGTATGTACATGTTGGCATTCATGGTTCCCTAAATGAACTGTAGCTCCCAGTGCCGGCAGCACTCATGCAGCACCAGACCATGACACCCCCACCACCATGCTCGACTGTAGGCAAGACACACTTGTCTTTGTACTCCTCACCTGGTTGCCACCACACGCTTGACACCATCTGAACCAAATAAGTTTATCTTGGTCTCATCAGACCACAGGACATGGTTCCAGTAATCCATGTCCTTAGTCTGCTTGTCTTCAGCAAACTGTTTGCGGGCTTTCTTGTGCATAATCTTTAGAAGAGGCTTCCTTCTGGAACAACAGCCATGCAGACCAATTTGATCCAGTGTGCGGCATATGGTCTGAGCACAAACAGGCGTACCCCCACCCCTTCAACCTCTGCAGCAATGCTGGCAGCACTCATACGTCTATTTCCCAAACACAACCTCTGGATATGACGCTGAGCACGTGCACTCAACTTCTTTGGTCGACCATGGCGAGGCCTGTTCTGAGTGGAACCTGTCCTGTTAAACCACTGTATGGTCTTGGCCACCGTGCTGCAGCTCAGTTTCAGGGTCTTGGCAATCTTCTTATAGCCTACGCCATCTTTATGTAGAGCAACAATAATTTTTTTCAGATCCTCAGAGAGTTCTTTGCCATGAGGTGCCATGTTGAACTTCCAGTGACCAGTATGAGAGAGTGAGAGCGATAACACCAACTTTAACACACCTGCTCCCCATTCACACCTGAGACCTTGTAACACTAATGAGTCACATGACACCGGGGAGAGAAAATGGCTAATTGGGCCCAATTTGGACATTTTCACTTAGGGGTGTACTCACTTTTGTGGCCAGCGGTTTAGACATTAATGGCTGTGTGTGGAGTTATTTTGAGGGGACAGCAAATTAACACTGTTATACAAGCTGTACAATCCCTACTTTACATTGTAGCAAAGTGTAACTTCTTCAGTGTTGTCACATGAAAAGAAATAATAAAACATTTACAAAAATGTGAGGGGTGTACTCACTTCTGTGAGATAATATATATATATATTATATATATATTATATATATATAATAGAACTATAATATTAATAAAAAAACCTTGCAAGTAAGAACAATGATATGACTCGTGGACTTAATTTACAACGTTTGAACAAATCAAGCAGAAGTAAAACCCATCCACTTACCCTCTAGTTCACTTATATTGTGCTCTTCCTTCCAGTGGCTTTTTGGAGAGTCAGAAGAAAGAGTGGTGGGTTCTACTGTCATGTTCTCCTCATCCTTCATGTATTTCCTGCACTCTTGCTCCTCATCAGAGTTTTGCTCTTGACTTGACTGGAGAGTATGAGTGGGTGCAGTGGGTAGAACAAGATCTGGATGCTTGGCAAAAAGCTCTCGAAGAATATTAATGGGAGAAAGTGTGACTTCCCAGTTGGTGATGCCAAAGTCTCTGAGATGGGCTCGGGCATGACTGGAGAGACCAGCTCTGGTGTCAAAGCCGGCACTGCAGAACTCACATCTCATTACGCTAAAGGTCGACGGGTCAAAGTTGGCAACTAGAGGTAGCAATGGAGAGAAGAGCGTCAAAACAAGCCTTTGGTTCTGTGTAGCAGGCAATTAAACTTTAATGAGACATCAAGTTAATAAACATTAACAAAGTTACATTTACATTTACAAGCATCCTCACCTTTTTTCTTCTTTTTCTGGTAGGAGAATTTCTTCTCAATGGCATTGACCTCTTCCGGAGAGATAAAGTGCCTAACATTGTAACTGACACCCACTCTGTTCAGGTGACCCCTAACATGATTGGCTAGTCCAATGCCATTATGGAAACGATCTGGGCAATAAGGGCATTTTCTTTCCACACTCTTCATCAACCCCTCTCTATCATCATCTTCATAATCTTCCTCAGTTAATGCACCAATAAGGCGACTAACAACATCCTCTTCATCTTCGTCATCATCAATATCATCATCATCCTCTAGTTTTGCAGCAACAAGTGTGTCTTCTCTGCTCTTCTCCTGACTATCAGATGTGTCTTCTTTGAGTTTGGGTTCCTCCTCCTGTGCTTCAAGCTTTTTGCTGTTCTTTTTTGGCGAGGAGGAGTTGGCTTTGAGATCAGGATCACTGGCAGGTGGCTCCGTCTCTGGGGTGGGGTGGGGTTAATGTGGAGTGTTACAGTGTTCAACAGTTATAAAAAGAAAAATACAATCAAGACCAGTATTGCACAATTTAATGGTTAAATGCAAACAAAATGTATGTGGGATGCAATGATAATGGTGACAAGCTGAGTTAATGGAATAGTTGACCGAAATGGAAAGTCTGTTATCTTTTATTCATTCTCATGTTGTCCCAAACTTGAATGACATCCTACGAAACATGAAACAAGATATTTTGAAGAATGTCCATGCTACTTTTTCTCTACAAACAAAAGTGCATCCAAAAAGTATAAAAAGTTGGTGTGAATGTCCGTCAGAATTCTCCTTTTGTGTTCCATGGAAAAAAGCTTGAGTGTAGATTCGGGTGATTGGACCATGTGGTCAAGTACCTGATGATAATTCTCATTTTTGGGCTCATTGTATACAAAAGGAACAGTCTGGCCTGGCTACTCTGCAACCGTTTAAGATTTCTGTGGCTCTGCTCATCACTCACCCATCACCCTGCTGCATGAGAGGGGAGTTTGGAGGTCAGAGCTGAGAGACTCTATGTGGATGAGGGGTAACTCGTTTCTTAGCTGGGCTTGCTGCCCCTTAAGCAACCACAGGCTCTC
>JADLZN010001724.1:0-156149 GCA_018155175.1 Sinocyclocheilus anophthalmus | reverse complement strand
TGCGTCTCATTTCCCTTCGTTACGTTCGAGCTCGTGAGTGAAGCACCTAACCCTGAACACATGTGCTTCACCTGCCGTCCTCAACAGCTGAGCAAACGCAGAGCTGATGAAGAGACGATCTTCAGCTCATCTGCTGCTCTTTACGGCTCAGCTGCTCCTCAAACACATGCCAAACAAAAGTCGAAAATGCATCTTAAACCAAGATGGGTTAAACGGATCGAGTCTTGTTTTCTGAAAAAATAAGTGAGTTTATTCTTAAAAGGGTTTAGAAAAATAATCTTGTTTTCCCTTTAAATTAAATTTGACTGCTAAACATTGTTTCTTAATTATTGGACCGCACTGTTTTTTTAACATAACTAGACCTTGGTTGTTTAATTTGACGGATGGCATTTATCAAAGTATCACCATAATGCATTTTATGGATGTTTTTGTCTATTAATTAAGCTAATGTCTTTTTTAGACTTGTTTATTTGGTTTCTTTTGCCGTGAGATAGGCTTTGCTGCTGACATGGGCATTCAATAATAACTAAATACAAAAAAAATAAAACTGTTATCGTAAACCAGACTTTATATCTTGTAAGTGAATGGGAAGTGGAAGTTTCATTTAGTGGAACCGTTTAGCACTGCACTCCACACAAAATATTTTTTATTTATATGTGTGTGTATGTGTATATATAGGCCTATATATATTATTAATTCATGATTTTTAAAAATGTAAATAAATACAATTTATTTATTTTTGAAATATCAACCTCAAATTTGGAACACAACTGTTTCTGTGCGTTTATCATGATAATAATCTTAAACTTCTGTAAAAAAAAAAAAATTTGTCTTCTCTTTTTTGACTTTTCACTTCAGCAATAATCTTGAAGTGTCTTCTTTAAAAAGAGACCCGACCGAACTTAAGTCTGTGTTTTAAAAGCATTCAAGATTCGCCACAGCTTAAGTTTCAGGTCTGTGCTCAAAAAGTGGTTCATAGCTAATAAATGGATTATAATTATTGCATAAATATAATTTAGTAACATAACATCCCCTAACAAGCATAAAAAATATCAAACTAAAATGCATTGATCTAACGAAGGCACTGGTGATGACTGAAGGTGTTGGGGTTCTAGTCTAGCTCTCGACCAGCGGCTCTATTAACAGAGTCTTATCTCACATTGTTTCAGCTGCGTCTGGAGCGATCGCTCGTCTGGATCTGTTAAACCGTCTCCGCCGGTTATCTGTTAGTGAACACTGATGCTAGATTCTCCATCATGCCAGAGCCATTACAAACATCAGTTCAGTCTCCGAACATAAACCACTTCTGTAACTTTGCAACACCGTTATTTTCCTCTTTATTAATGTGACGCAAAAGAATCCCACCATTCAGATCATTGAATGGGAAGATCGTGGACACGATGAATTCTACTCTCTGGGCGTCTTCATGACCATGACCACACGGGCCACCGTCTACCCGTTCACCCTGATCCGCACCAGACTGCAGGTCCAGAAGGGGAAGTCGCTCTATAACGGCACCTTCGACGCCTTCTGGAAGATTCTGAAGGCCGAGGGGGTGCGTGGCCTTTATCGAGGGTTCATGGTCAACACGTTGACGCTTATCTCAGGTCAGGCCTACATCACTACCTACGAGCTGGTACGGAAATATGTGTCCTGTTACTCGTCCAATAACACGGTCAAGTCTCTGGTGGCGGGAGGCGCGGCCTCACTGGTGGCCCAAAGCATCACGGTGCCCATCGACGTGGTGTCCCAGCAGCTGATGGTGCAGGGTCAGGGCTGTCAGCTCACACGCTTCAAACTCAAGCCCAAGATAGTGATGGCCACGTCCAAACACAAAGTGACATTTGGTCAAAGCAGAGATATTGTGGTTCAGATTTTTCACACGGATGGATTTCGGGGCTTTTATCGTGGATATGTGGCGTCGCTCCTCACCTACATACCCAACAGCGCCGTCTGGTGGCCATTTTATCACTTTTATGCAGGTAAAGAAAATAAATATTTAGTGATGCTCTAAAATGATTTTCTGACCCAAACACAGAAACACTGAAACCAAAATTTAAAGGAATAGTTCATCCCAAAATGAAAATTACCCCATGATTTACTCACCTTCAAGCAATCCTAGGTGTATATGACATTCTTCTTTCAGACGATACAGTATGAGTTATATTTAAAAATTTCCTGGCTCTTCCAAGCTTTATAATGGGAGTGGATGGTAGCCCAAAATTTGAAGTCCAAAAAATTGAACCAATCCATTATAAAAGAAGTCCACACGGCTCCGGGGGGTTAATAAAGGCCTTCTGAAACGACGCGATGCGTTTGTGTAGGAAAAATATCCATATTTACAACTTTATTTAAAACTGTTAATCTTCTATCTTCCCCCGTTAACTGTCTTACGCACGTTTCACGAGAGAGGTGCCTCCACGTATTACGAGCACGTTAGCAAACGTGGTTACACTGAAAGCACATAGAGAGAGCCAAACAAAGCACCGGTCCACGAATAGTAGTACAAAACAGGATTTGTAGCGAAAATTTCCGGAGGATTTCAATATAGCCAAGAGGACACTGGTTTTCCTTTGCTGTAAACAAACCTTGTTTCTCGCGAGACTAGCATATTCTCATTGGAGTTTACGCTACGCCTACGTCATCTGTTGGACACCACTCTCTCGTGAACGCGCGTACGACAGTTATAGACAAACGCATCGCGTCGCTTCAGAAGGCCTTTATTAACCCCTGGAGCCATGTGGACTTCTTTTATAATGGATGGGTGCATTTTTTTGGATTTCAAATTTTGGGCTACCATCCACTCCCATTTATAAAGCTTGTAAGAGCTAGGATGCTTTTTAATATACTCCGATTTATGTTTGGGTGAACCTAACCCGGTTTTAAGTTAACATTTAGCTGAAACCTAACCAAAAATAGAGTAATAATAATCAACTACATGTTATTTAATAATAATTAAATATAATGAACACTCAAATCAAAAACTCAAAAAAAAAAAAAGACAAAAAATGCAGCTCTTAAATGAAATGTTGCATTTTTGTTACAATGAACAACACAAACAAGTTTACATTGTTTAAGTTAAGCAAACAATAAAATGGCATTTTTAATATCAACTAATTAATGGTAAAATTATGTTTCTTTAATTTATTGTTGAAATATAAACTTATTTAAACGCAGGCTGTCATACCCTGTTTTCATGACAGACTTATTCAAACGTATTTTTAAAGAATATGACTAGAATATTCATTAATGTTTAACATTGAAAACAACAAAGTCTATGCATGAAATAGCTATCATAAAAACTTGTTTTCTTAACAGATTTATGCAAACATGCATTACCGGTAATTAAGACATGCAATATCCAATATATGTAATATAGTGCATATATTTAGCAAAATGCTCCATCTAGCTGACAAGCTAGTTTATGAAAATGTAATTGTTTTTCTGAGGTAAATATAACGTTGTTTACTGACGTCTTTCACCAGTTGAAACACTGATTGAGCGATTGCATAACACCAGAATAATACATACCCTTCTGAGGTTCATTCTGGGTATTCTTGCTATAACTAGCAGTAAAGAGGAAGAGATGATGGATTCACGTGCTGCCTGAACTGAGACACATTAACGCCACATTAAAGTGCGCCACCTCTATGAATTTCCTGATAAAATTGACAGAATTTGAAAACTCAGACTTTGTTTCATATTCAAAGTAACAAAGCACAAATAAGTGGAGAAGCGCTAATTAATTAAACGTCACTGTTCTGGTCTGTGATTTCGGTTCTCCAGTATATTTTGGGTTGCCGAACTAAAATATATAATTTCCTAAATGCTCTTATTGCGTCTCATGAAGCCTGTGGGTGTGTGTTTCCAGAGCAGCTCTCCAGACTGGCTTCTGCTGATTGTCCACACCTCCTCCTGCAGGCCGTGGCGGGACCGATGGCTGCAGCTACAGCCTCCACCCTCACCAACCCCATGGACGTGGTCCGAGCCCGAGTACAGGTACAGACTCACCCATAACCTGCTGTAATTCATATCATTTATTGTTATTATTTAAGTGTACCGTTTAAAGGTTTGGGGCAGTAAGATTTTTGAACATTTTTGAAAGTCTCTTATGCTCGCCAATACTTTTATCTGATCAAAAGCACTGTAAAAAATACTGTGAAATATTACAATTCAACATAACTTTTATGTAAATATATTGTAAAATGTCATTTATTCCTGTGATGCAAAGCGAAATTTTATTTTTTCTTCTTCAGTGTCACATTATACTTTAGAAATCATTCTAATATGCTGATTTGTTGTAATTATGTTAGGATTTTTTGCTGAAGAACAGCATTAATTTGAAACAGAAATATTTTGTAACATTTTAAACGTTCAATCCTAAATAAAAACTTTTCACAACAAAATCTCACTGACCCCAAACAACCCGAACAGTAGTGTATTAAAGATAATATTCTTCATTTTTATTTATTTGCATAATTTTAAACTGCATAAAATACATCTATTTAAATCAGGATTATAGTTAAACTATACTTGAAATAAAGTAAATGTTAGCTGAAATAAAAATAAATCGTAACTCATATTTCGGCTAGTAGGCAAGGCACCATTTATCATTTACTTTTAGTTTAACTTGAAGTACTAAAATAACAAAATCTAAATATAAAAAAATAAAACTAATAAATAAAAATGAAATAAAAACTGTTATAGACAAAAATGACAAAACACAACTTGAAAAAATGACTAAACCTTGAGCTAAAAATAAAATGAGAAGAGAAAATATATATAAAAAAATCAATTATAAATTAAAGGGGTCCATATGATGCGATTTCAATTTTCCTTTATCTTTGGAGTGTTACAAGCTCTTCGTGCATAGTAGATCCTTGAAGTTGCAAAGACTAAAGTTTCAAAACCAAAGAGATATTCTTTATCTAATAAGCAAGTTATTTTAAATAGTAAAAATATTAAAAAAAATTACTGTTTTTGCTGTACTTTGGATCAAATAAATGCAGGCTTGGTGAGCAGAAGAGAATTCTTTAAGAAACATTAAAAATCGTGAGGTTCAAAAACCTTTGACTGCTAGTGTAGGCTGATTATTCTTATAGATTGTAACCGTGCTTCACGGATACCGAGTATGAAACATGCTACGGTTGCCTTCGGAAAAAAAACCCCAAAAAAAAAAAATAGAGCAACAACAAAAGCATGTTGCTGGAAATGGGTTTATTCTTGAAAATGCGAACTGATTGTCTGCCAGCAGGAGGTGCTTTGAGAGCGGTAGAACTTGCGGTTTTCTCCAGTAACGGCTGTAAACACAGCAGCTCCGCTCATGAACGCTACTTTATCAGATAAAAATGCCATCTAAACTATTCTGAAGACAGTCGGTTCCCTTCAGAGGTACATTCATATAAAACACCGCGACACGTTTTGATTTTGAAACGTGCAGCGCTCGTGTTTATTCAACGAAGTCAAACGCCACAAATACATCAATGTATGGGAAACTGGTAATGTATATCGCAATATCGGAAATGTGTTTAAAAATCATATCACCGTTATTGAAAAAAATTATATCGTGATACATATTAATATTGAATTATTGTCCAGCCCAATCACCTTCTATTTTCAAAAGCTCAAAACGTTCTTGTTTTTGAAATAGCTCATTAATGATTTCAACATGTCATTATTACTATGGATTGAAAGCTTTTGTGAGTTAATACACTGTTTTTGTTTGCAGGTTTAGGTCGCTCGTCTGTGATGGAGACGTTTAAGCAGCTCCTGGCTGAAGAGGGCATGTGGGGTCTCACCAAGGGTCTGTCTGCACGCATCATTTCCTCCACGCCCACGTCAGTCATGATCGTCATCGGTTACGAGACACTAAAGAGACTCAGTCTGCGGCCTGAACTGGTGGAGAGCAGACACTGGTGAAAACACACATACCTCAGTCTTTTAAACAGATGCCTTTTATTATTTTCATGTTTTATGAGGACCAGGCAATAATTGGCGCTCAAATGTGAAGTTATATTTCCTTTCTGACTTTTTTGTGGATTTTGTATCCTGTTGTCATGAACTCGTCCGGCCCGAACTAGTATTTTGTAACGAGACGTCATAGATCTCGTTTGTTCTTTTCGCCCGGAATGTGTTTGTTCATCAGAGGTTTTGAAGTGAAAATCATTTTGAAATGGTGAATTTGACACTTTCTTGTGAATCTCATGCAGTGCTCTTCACGTCATCTGACAGGAAGTGAGATCATCACATCTGTTACATGGTAGGAAGAATGAGAACATGTATGGGCTTTTCACACTTGAAACCCTGGGTCATGTTAAACCCTAACAAATTATTCGGAATAGTCAGTTTTGTCTTATTTGCATATTTACATGGTTATTAATATTGTTTGGACGAGTGTCTTCTGAAACACACTAAATAGTCTAATTTATTACATATTTAGTCGTGGTTTTATATTTTTAAGTATTGACCTCAGACACTTGAATAATGTGTAAAAGTAAATATGATGAACAGTAAATATTTCACTATGCTCATGAATATTTAATGAGGTGAAAATTGACTAAACATGTAACTAACATTTCCACGGTCATGAAAAATCTGGAAATATCAGTGCATATTAAAATTAACAAGGCAATTCATTTTGAAATTCATACCTGGAAAACGTTTTTTTTTTTATAGTAAATAAAAATGTACTAATTCTATATTTAGCTCAGGTCTTAAACATTTCATTGGCCTGAAACTGCTCTTCAAGTGTAGTTACTATGAAATTATTGTACAAAAACGACTGTAAAATAGTGTCAATTAATTTGAAAAGTGGCCTTTACCCAGGGTTAAACAATGGTGTGAAAAGCCTTGTGAGAAAAGTTAGAAAGCATCATGTTCTGCAGAATGATATTTCAGTCTGATTGAATCTTCTTTGGTTTGTCATAGTGTTTTTATCATGGCCTTGTCTTTAACCTTCAGAAAAACAGTGTTTTGGGGCCAAAGCTTTTACAGTTTAAATGTTTTAGAAATGCGTTCATATTTTAAATATAACTGCCATAGTAATTTATTTCTGTAAGATTGTTTCTAACTGGATCTTAGTGTCACAATTAAGAGTGAATTAAATGAACCAAACAAGAATGAAACCATTTGGGATTTTTTTGTTTCTTCTAGATTTTCTCACATGCTCTACAAAGGGTTCAGCATTCAAACAAGTTCTGCTTTGGATCTTTATGTATTATAATTCATGTTTACATGTCTGCTATAACAGTCCAAAGCAAGGACTCTGAATTGGTGCAGTAACATTTGGTGTCCTGTAGAGGGCGGATAGTGATTAGCAAAGCCATGTGTGCACTCAAGTCATGTGAAGAGTTAAACTATAAATAATATAAATCTCATAATAAAATGTGTATCCAACTAAAAATGTCATGCAACATCATCGATCATTGAATGTGTGAACAGGATAAACGGCAACAACGACAAAAAAGAACTAGGGAAAAAAAAGACATTTATTTGTAATACCATATATAGATGTTGAATTTAGCAATAAAAAAAAAGCATTTGCATGATTGCTGTGGTCTTGAGAGGGTGTGACTCTTACGCAGCTTCATCAGGGGGCTGTAGTTTTGTGGAGATTCACATGGGACAGTCGTAAATGTGGATGGCTCTGTCATCACCTGCAGAGACGATTTTGGAGCCTGTGGGGTTGTACTTCACACTCCAAACCTACACACACACACACTTGAACATGAGCATGCATGATTCATGCACTTCAGAAACTAAAACAAACCGTGATCTGCTTATTAACCAACAATACAGTAAAAACATTATTAATGTTAAATATTACGATTTACCATTTTCTATGTGAATATGTCATTTTTTTTTTTTAAAAAGTTCTTGTTCCTATGATCAGGGTTGGCACAGCTGAATTGCTCCATTTTTCAGTGTCACATGATCCTTCAGAATAATGCTTATTTGCTGCTCAAAGAAACATTTCTGATTATTATCAATAATCAAACAGTTGTGCTGCTTCATATTTTTATGGAAACCGTCATACATCTCTCACCTGGTCCTGATGATCAAAGAATGTGTTCACACATGACCTGCTGCTTGTGTCCCACACTTTTACACTCTTATCAGACGAACTAAAACAGAAACAAGTAACCGTTAAGAACACACAAACGACATTTTACATTTTCTATTCATCTGAAGCGCATCAACTCTTGCCTGGACACGAAGTGTGTGTCGTCAGGTGAAAAGGCCACGCTCAGCACCCAGGATCCGTGACCGCTGAGAGTGCCGGCCAGGTTAGCCTGCTGCCTGTGAGACACACACAAACAACCAGACCGTGAGATTCAAATCAAATGTGTTGGAAGGTGAAAGATGCACACAAATTTGCAGCGTACACGTCATAAATCTTGATGTAGCCATCATCTGATGCGGTTACCAACAGCTGAGAGTCTGGAGAGAAAGTCAGAGACCTGATAGGCATCGCATGACCTGAAGAAAAAAAAAAAAAGAGCATATCTTAATCCCACAGTTTGGCGACTGTACCTTTAATATGTCTATATTTAATAGTGTTATAATAAACAGTAATAAATGTTTTATTTATTTGATCAAAAATACAGTACATAGAAGATGGAAAATTGTTTTCTACTGTAATATATTTTAAAATGCAATTTCTGTGGTGCAAAGCTGCATTGTCAGCATCATTACTTACATGTAACGTCTTTAAAATTATTTAAAATGTCACAAATATTTATCATTTCAAATACAATGCTGTTCTTTAACTCTCTATTCCTCAAAGGAAAAGAAAAAATTCACATCTTAATCCGGTTTTTTTTTTTGCCACTTAAGAATAATAGTTCACAATATTACTGCTTTTACTTTATTTTTGATCAAATAAAAGCAGCCATGGCATTAGGTTTGTGGACGGTGAGGAAATTTTCCTAACCGGTTATCGACTGTGCAACACGATAATACCAGGTATCACTGTGGGGTTGGGGCGTTCCCTCTTTCGCCTTTCCTCGTGTTAAATAGCTTGTTAAAGCGCCGTGCGCTTTTTCTTTCACTTTCAAGTAGCGGTCATTCGATAAAGCAATTGTGTTTGGTTAGAATTTTCCCTCTTTCGCCCTCGCATTTTAAATAGCTTGTCAGCGCCTGCACATTTTACTTTCAAATAAGCGGCAATTCGGAGAAGCACGTTGTTAGTTTTTAGTTTGTTTGTTGTCCCTATTTTTTCTCGCTTTTAAATAGCTTATAAGCGCCGTGGCGCATTTGACTTCACTTTCGCTTACTGTCCAAGTAGCGGCAGTTCGTCGTCAGTTGCTTGAATCACCCACAAAAGACAATGTAAACACACTTTAGCCTATATATATAAAACAATAGAACTTTTATTACAAAACAAATACATACACCATTCTATAGGGCAGCTATGGCCTAATATAATACAACTACCTTAACAGTTTTAAATAGGTATACAAAACTGAAATACTAAGTAAACTCTAATAAAATGGTTAATATATATCTATCACCAATATAAATAATGAACGTAGAAAGTTTATTAGTCAAACAAGTAAGAAAGCTGGGAGGCACGGCAATACACCTTGATGTCAAATAAAATAATTAAATGACACAAAGTTTAAATAAAGTAAAAAATCATGTTGGGTAGTATGAATGGCGGGATCGAATGAGATTGGAGGGAGCAAACACTGTGGAACCAGTTAAATAAGAAACAAATTTTTAAAAAAACTTCCAAAATCACCTTAGATAAACTGCAAAAGTCAACAGGCTTTTCAAAATATTGCTTAACAGGCGCTTTTGCATCTCGTTTCGGAACTAAATCATCTGCGATCGTCTTGTCCGTCTCGCCTCACTCTTCTTGTCCGTCTCGCCTCGCCTCACTCTTCTCGTCCGTCTCACCTCACTCTTCTCGTCTGTCACACCTCACTCTTCTCGTCTGTCTCACCCCACTCTTCTCTTCTGTCTCACCTCACCTCACTCTTCTCTTCTGTCTCGCCTCACTCGTCTTGTCTCTGCCGCCTCACTCTCTTGGCAGTCTCGCCTCACTCTCTTGTCCGTCTCATCCCTCACCTCACTCTTCTTGTCCTGCTCACCTCACCTCACCTTCTTTTCTGTCTCACCTCACCTCAATCTTCTTGTCTGTCTCGCCTCACTCTTCTTGTCCGTCTCGCCTCACTCTTCTTGTCCGTCTCGCCTCACTCTTCTGGTCCTCGTCTCGCCTCACTCTTCTGGTCCGTCTCGTCTCACTCTTCTTGTCCGTCTCGCCTCACACTTCTTGTCCGTCTCGCCTCACTCTTCTTGTCCGTCTCGCCTGGCCTCACTCTTCTCGTCTGTCTCGCCCCACACTTTTTGTCTGTCTCGCCTCACTCTTCTTGTCCGTCTCGCCCCACTCTTCTTGTCTGTCTCGCCTCACTTTTCTTGTCTGTCTCGCCTCACTCTTCTTGTCCGTCTCGCCCCACTCTTCTTGTCCGTCTCGCCTCACTCTTCTTGTCCGTCTCGCCTCGCTCTTCTGGTCCGTCTCGTCTCGCCTCACTCTTCTGGTCCGTCTCGCCTCACTCTTCTTGTCCCTCTCGCCTCACTCCTTGCTTGTCCGTCTCGCCTCACCTTCTTGTCCCGTCTCGCTCTCTCTTCTTGTCTGTCTCGCCTCACTCTTCTTGTCCTTCTCGCCTCACTCTTCTTGTCTGTCTCGCCTCACTCTTCTCTTCTGTCTCGCCTCGCTCTTCTCCTCTGTCTCGCCTCGCTCTTTTTGTCAGTCAGCTCGACTCACTCTCCGCACTGGAGAAATGAAATCTGATCTGTGATGCGACTGTCGTTCGGCATCGCTGCATTGAGCAGCCGCGTTCAGTTCTTAATTGTAGTGTCTGTTATTTTACTGAACTAAATTATTTTTATTACTATAAAAAAAATCTAAACGACGGTGGGGGTCGGTGCTGCTGTGGGCAAGTGACGTAACCGGTGTTGCGCTTTAACACCGGTATCACCATCAGCACCGTCTCTGCGTGGCAAGCTCTATTGATCATAAGAAGACTTATTTCACAAACATAAAACAAAAATCGTATTATTATTACTTATGACCACTAGTGTAGTACAATAAAAACGGAACTGCATCTAATGTTCAACATTACTTCCAGCTGTACTTGGAGCAAATGAAAGGGATGAGTGAGCGATGGAGCGACGCAGGAAGACAAGGAGGAAAAATGGAGTCGCTCTGCGACAGGAGCCGAAGTTTACGACCCTTGAGGGACGGCCAGAGACACAAACAGTTTTTTCCACCGCATTCACGTAACCCATAATCACCCTAAATGCATCTAGCAGACTAACGGACAGAGCGTCTAGAGCGTTTTAATAGAGGAAACTGAAGACAGCTTGAATCATGTGGGAGATGATTTTCACCTTCCAGCGTGTGCAGGAGTTTCCCAGTCGCAATATCAAAGATATTAATGAGGTCCGTCTATACACCTCTGGCTAAGTATTCTTTCCCTCTGGACTCTAGAGAGAGAGAGAGAAGAGAGAGATCAATTATTAGAGGCTTGTAAAACTTTTATTATAAGAGGAAAATCATCATTTTCTCAAATATTCATTCCACTGTGTAATGTGATGACATTTGACGGTCATTTGTTAAATTAGTCTTTTGAACACTGATTCTGACTGTTTACACGGACACTTATTTTACTATATATATATATACATTTCATTACCTTTATCGATACTTCATATGTGGGGGTTTGTTTACTGGATGAAGACTTTTTTTAATAATAGCAATTACACTCAAGAAACCGTTTCTTGCTGATAAAATATTTTAGAGCCGAGCATGACAAAAACATGTATGTTCAATATAGGCTTAAAAATGTTTGAATTTAATTGAATTCATTTGAAACCTTTTTATTTAGCATTTCAGCAAGACAGAAAATTAAACATTTTGTATATAATGAACAAGAACATATTCTAAAAAAATAAAAACGTAAATAGTTATTTTTCAAAACGAAAATGTGATATACACTTCCGTTTTAAGGTTTGGAGTTTGATTTTTTTTTTTTGAAAATACTTATTTTATTCTGCAAGAATGCATTAAATTGCCTAAAGTGACAGGTAAGGAACACTTACTGTTATAAAAAAAAAAATTGTGTTGTGTGTATATATATATATATATATTTCAAATAAATGCTGCTCTTATGAACTTTTTATTCATCAAAAAATCCTCAAAAAGAAAAAAAAAATCAGTTTCCACGAAAATATTAAGCAGCACAACCATTTTTAACATTGATAGTAATCAGAAATGTTTCTTGAGCAGCATCATATACGAATGATTTCTGGAGAATCGTGTGACACTGAAGACTGGAATAATTATGCTGAAAGTAATATTTCACAATATTACTGTCCAATCTTACCATCTCCAAACTTTAGTTTATTAGAATTTTTTAACATAATATTTAAAAAAGGTTAAATATATAGATATATATATTTTTTTTAATAATCCAATTCAGTACAACAGTATAAAATGATTCTAGCCTAACACTTCTATCCACTGAATATTTAGTTTTTTGTTTGACAGAAATAAGACATCAGTGCCATTGGCTTTAGATGAGATTAACGTTATTTCAGACACTCAGAGACTCTTACGTAAGCGATGCTCAGAATGAATTTCCCTCTGGTGTCCAGCGAGTGCTCCTTTTTCCCACTTTCCACGCCGAAGATGTTGACCTTCCCTAGATGGCTGCCAGTGGCAATGTATCTGGAGTCAGGAGAAAAGGCAACCGTCCAGGCGTCAACTGCAGATGGTATAGAAAGAGTTCATCAGTGTTATTTTAGTGTATTTATATACTTATATTTTTATGTTTTCATTCAATTTTTTTAAATTGTAATTTGAAGTTTTAGCAATTTTTTCTGTCTTTTTTCTGTCTATATACTTTTTTTTTTATATTAAGTTTACATTTATTTAGTTCACTTTTAAACTTTTAGTATTTTATTTCAGCTAATGCTTATTTTAATTCAAGCAGTAAAAATGGTCTGATATTCATTTTAGTTAATGATAACCTTGCGTCACACTCGCGCATTTAAAGCGATCTTTAAAAATAAAAAATAAATACATTCGCAGCTCACCTGGGCCTGCGTCCATGGACTTAATCTGTTTACCCGTCTCCAGATCCCAGAGCCGAATATGAGCATCAAGAGAGCTGGAGGCGGCAATCGCTCCATTTTGACTGATGTCCACCGACACCACACCCAGCTGGTGACCCTCCAGCGTCCACTGCAGCTCCAGCTTTTCATCCGACCTGCGAGCCATCACAACAAGTGACGTATGTTCAGAAACAAACACTTTTTTAATCACTAGCTGATGCTTTGATTGCACTTTATTCACTGATTTACCATTTCCACACTTTTACCAGGTCGTCCAAAGAGCCGGTCACGATGGTTTCTGACCCGTCCTTCTCGCTGCGACCCCATGCCGCGGTCCAGATGGCATCTTCGTGAGCTGCAGAAACACAGAGATTCTTTGGCTGTGCCCAAATATGTTGCCCAAAAAATATTTTTGGCCTCTAAATCAGAACAGATGACTAAGTGTGTGTGTACTCACCATGCTCCTGCTTGAATAGAATACTGTACTAAAAACAGAACAATTAAGATGTTTATATCACATACAATCATTATTCTGATCACCATAGATACAATAAACCAGACAACATGCAGGAGTGTGTTCATATTAGAGATGAACTCACTTGTGTGCTCATAGTCTTCGTTTCAAAACCTGTTTGTATGGAAAGTTTCTAAGCGCGTGTGTGAGCTGGATTATGAGTTATTCTGAGTTTATCAACTCACTTTATGCACAGCTGCTAGTGTAGCTTAGTTTATGACTAAATAAAGTGCCTCTGTGAGCGTTCGACGCGTCCTGAAGAGGTTTTAGCGCGTCCGTGGAAAAGTCGGATAATCCTTAAGATTCGTTACATGCATCCGATGAAAAATCAAAGCGATTTATTAACAATAATAAACACTCGCACTGATGCTGCCTAGAGAGCCGCCATGACACCTGCGCGCAAAGCACCACGGGAACATCCGTCTGACTCCGCCTCCCTGTACTGGCTTTCAAAACGTGCATGTTACATGCGATATTATCAAAGCATCAATACAAAAGACAGATGATAAGATCAAATGAAATATTACCGAGATAAAACAGTAGTAGTAGTAGTAATAAATGTATTTATAAAAACATTTAAAAAAATGCCAAGTATAATCAATTTAAAATAAACTTGAACTAAAAAACAAATAAATAATAATTTTTAAATACATAAATTTACTAAATAAAAGCTAACTGCAATAATTCTACCCACATTGTAAATAATCAAATGCCAATAACATATAACCGTGATATTATTAAAATAGTCCAGTATTTAAAATAAAACAAAGACAGAATTATGAGGTACTATAATCAATTATTTATTATTATATAAATAAATAAATAAAAACATTTACAATAATACCAAAGCAGCCATAGCAAATAAACAGGTACTAGTGATGTATGAAATAAGTAGTACCCATCAATAAATATAAAAACATCATAAATTATAATAAATAAATAATGCTTTTATAAAATGAATCAAATCAACCTAGCATGTATACTGCATTTTAATAAATATTTAATAAAACAAATCCAAACAACAATGAAAAATAATAATAATACTTTTATAAAAATAAAAATATTAGCAATCACTACTAAAATGAACAGTACCAATGAATAAAAATATAATAAATATGCTACATAATACCGACAATACAATATTGTTAAAGCATGAATACAAATAACAGGTAGCACTGATGGCAATAAAATAATACTATCAATATTTAAAATAAAAAAATAAATAAGATAAACAAAATGTATTAATTATTTACAAAATCTATAATACATTTAAATATTAAAATGAAAACAAAATAATAATAATTATTTAGCTTGTTTTATTGGCATGGCTAATAACTGTATCTACAAATAAAGAGTGCAATACAAGCGGTCTCTTTATCAGATCTACCTCTTTTATTACTTTGCTTATTGTCAGAGTTTCTAAAATAAGATATTTTTAAAATGGATATTTGTTCTATTTTTATGCCAACTCAAAAAAACCAAAAAAACAAGTCCTTTCTGCTGCTACGGTGTTGAGTCATAACAGAAAAGCAGAAGACATTTAAGCACAGCCTACGACACGTCTCTCTATACTGCAGCATTTGATTACAGAAAAGTCCAATCAAAGATCTTTCCTCTGTGTTAGAGAGTCGGACAGAAGGAAGTCCATATGCTATGCGGGATTTGAGTCCTTTTATGTCTGGAGCAGTGAGTTTCTCAGCTGATGCCCTTTGAGGTGCAATGTGCCTCGCAGAGGGAATTCAGCATCGACTGACCTAGATCTGACAGTGCCAGCGAGCGAGAGAGACAGAGAGGAAGAATGTGCTGCTTTATGGTTTAGATGAATGAAATATGGTCTGTTTTATGGCTCTTAACTGCTTATACAAGACAGCAGCGCTTGACAAAAAACGACCTTCTATAAAAACCCATGATGTTTACAAATATTACCGATCTGAATGGTTAGCAAAAAGAAGCTGATTGTATATCGTCACATTCCAGCATGACAAGTACTACCCTGGCCCCCCTTTACAAAAGAGCACTGTACCACGGTAAAGTTATAGTATCATAGATCATGTTACTGTTGGATTAACATATTCATATATCATGGTATGCACATAAGTGGTTAAAATACCTTACATATACCATAAAATCATTATTTTATATATTTGAATGGTAAAATCATCAGTTCGCTCGTTCTGACTGAAGCTGGCACTACTTTTAATATCTCTTGTATTGCATTACAGACTCTTGTTTAAAAAAAAAAATGTTGAAAAAAACTGCTGCCGCTAATTTGTATAAATTTGTACAATCTCATTAGATCTGCTTATGCCACAACGAGGGTTAATTTTAGGCATGGGGTTGTGGGTGGATCATCATACTTAATTTGTTTTTCTAAAAATCATGCATTTCCATTCAAATCACATTGTACAAATTCATACAAAATCACCACCTTGTAAAATAGTTGTGTTTTCTCATGAGATCGGGTTTGTATATCAGTCTGCTTGTCCTGACCAAATGTTGGGCAGTGGCTAGTTACTAGTAAATGTAGTTATATTACTTTTTATTAGTGTAACTAATTACTAATAAGATTGCAGTAATAATATTACAGTTACCATCCAAAAAACAGCTAGTTACTTTTGATGCCTCAACTCCGCTGATTTGAAATCCAACAATCAAATAATTCCTAGATTTACTTTCACGAATGTCACGACTCCACAGGCACAGCCGTCACCAGTGCATCAGGGAATGCTTGGAATATGGAAAAAGCTACAGTAGGGATGGAAATATTTTGCCATCCCACTGATTTTGCAGAGAAAAAATGCTGATCTTAAGACAGATCGTCAGTGGCATTGCTTTACTCTGGCAGTACATGGCTGTAGCCCCAACCACACCCTCTATCCCGATATACTATAATTAAAAATCTTATGAACTTACGTGATTTCTTTTGATAAAATACTAAATGAAATATAATCATATATTAGGGTAACAGAGAAATTATAGCTACAGTTAGCTTCAAGCTACACATGACAATTACAACACTTTTTCTTAAGTCACTATCAATCACCATTGAGTGTTTGTAATAAATTCTGACTGCGATCCAATGTGGATTTTTGTCAAATGATGAGGCAGAAATATGTTTTTAGTAACATTCTAGAATTTTACACAATTACAACGGTCTGTGTGGCGAGAAGGAAAAAAGTAATGTAACTGGTAGTGTAACTAATTACTGTTGCCAGATAGTAATAAGTAAAAGTATTACTTCTGAAATGAGTAACTAGTCTGGTAACGAATAATAAATTCAATCTTGACTGAAACCGGCACTACTTTGATGTTTCTCTTATCAAATCGCGAACTTGTGCACACATTTCATAGAAACATAACTGGTGCCACTAATTTTTATGAATCGTACAATCTACTTACTCTCTACATGTAAAAAAATGACCGTGAATTTAACGGTAAAAAAACTGTAAAAACGCTACAGTAAAAACCTGTTAAATGGTAAAAAACTGTAAATTCCTCTACTAAATACGGTGAAAAACTGTATTGGACATTACATGTACTGGACATTAATTTTACGGTAGTATACCATTTTTGGAAGTGAAAAATACTGTATAATTTACAGTGAATAACCGTAAATTGACATTCCCAGAATTCCCTGCTTTACATTTCAAATGTGATGTTTTTTGGTGAAATAACTATGTTTCTTCTTAGTTCTTTCTTATCAGTTTGTATAGTAGGGTTGTGTGTTACACCCCAATGTTGGTTAAATTAATGTTTACTGCATTATTTGTTTCATGTGTGTTACCATGATGGTGTTTAGTGTTGTGTGAATGACACTGTGCACCTTCTATATATGTTATTATTTAAAAGCTGCTTGTGATGGGCTTTGGTTCATTGTGTGACTTTCTCATCACCTCCTGCATTTGGTGGTTATCAGTGTATTACAAAGGTACAAAACAGATTTCAGTACATCAATAGGTTGGTATATTAACATTATATCAGTTAATGAAATTGCGGTATTTAACTGTAAATTTAACTTAAAACCGTAAAACCTAAAATGTTGTTACTGTATTTTTTACGGTAAAATTCCAGCATCCATAGCTGCCGGTTTTTTACCGTAATTTTTTTTTTTTACAGTGTACGGTTAGCATTAGGTCTGGGGTTAGGGTGGTTCTTCATAACTACTTTTTAAAAAAAAAAATTTGTTTCAAAACAAATTACATCATACAAATTCATTTTGTATGATGTAACAACATGCAACATTTTAGTTAAAATTAGTTGTTTTACTTTAGAGTACCATTAAGTCTTCAAACTCAATCTTCTGTTTTCCATTTGCATGGTCGGTTAACATGGGTCTGTGTGCATCTTCCTTCTTTTCTCTTGGCTTTTAATTGCTTTTGACTAATCTTTTAACTCAGTAAAGACTAAATTTACCATCAGGGTTTAGCTGTAATTAGTGCTTAATTTGATCATCTTTTTGTGCTCACGCAAACCAGTGCGTTTTCTCGGCAAAACAGCTCTTCATTTTCCCTTGTTCGGTTTTTCAGAATGAAACGAGACGAAGAAGCAGAGAGAAGTTTGTCTCGAGATGCAAACCCTTTAATGTGCCTTCTGGAAACCAGTTAGCGTTTAAGAGGTTGTGGAGTTCATTTGTGTCCATCTTCAAGAAGAAAAGCTCAGCGTGCAGCGTCAGCACAGGCTCTCGAAGCATGTGAAAAATGACCGCTCCTGGTTTCTCATGGCTTAATACGCTGAAATAAAGTCACCAGAGTGAGAAACGACTAAGGCAGCCTTTTCACGGCCACTGGAATGTTTATCTCTGGGAAATACGTTTCAGTGCGAGCACTTTGAGGGCAGGAAAATGAGAATTGAATATAAAGACCCTTCATGCTGGGAACAAAGCACCAAAGCTTGTGTCCAAACTATTAAGACCTCATTTAAATTCTTCCATTTAAGTCTGCAGCATTCATTTGGTGTAAATAGAGTTCACTGATAATTTCCATATATATATATATATAATATATTCTATAATATACAGTGGGTACGGAAAGTATTCAGACCCCCTTAAATTTGCACTCTTGTTACATATTGCAGCCCCATTTGCTAAAATCATTTAATTTTTTTTTTTCCTCATTAATGTTCACACAGCACCCCATATTGACAGAAAGACACAGAATTGTTGACATTTTTGCAGAAAAAAAAGTAAAACTGAAATATCACATGGTCATAAGTATACACATTGCTCAGTATTTAGTAGAAGCACACTTTTGATATAATACAGCCATGAGTCTTTTTGGGAAAAATGCAACAAGTTATTCACACCTGGATTTGGGATCCTCTGCCATTCCTCCTTGCAGATCCTCTACAGTTCTGTCAGTTGGATGGTAAACGATGGTGGAGCAGCCACATTTTTAGGTCTCTCGAGATGCGCCATTGGTTTAAGTCAGGGCTCTGGCGGGGCAATTCAAGAACAGTCCAGAGTTGTGGTGAGCCACTCGTCGTTAGTGTGCGTGTGGTAGGGTTATTTCTGTTGAAAGGTAAAAACTTCGCCAGTATAGTCTGAGGACTCTGGAGAAGGTTTTCGTCCAGAATATACCCTGTTCAATTTATCTTTCCCTCGATTGCAACCAGTCGGCCTGTCCCTGCAGCTGAAAAACACCCCCACAGCATGCTGCTGCCACCACCACGCTTCACTGTTGGGACTGTATCGGACAAGTGATGAGCAGTGCCTGGTTCTCTCCACACATACCACTTAGAATTAAAGCCAAAAGGTCTGTTCTTGGGTCTATCAGATCTATTCAAGCATTTTCTGTATTTTCTCACCATGTGGAGCTCTCAGTGTTTTAGCTTGCACGAGGAGAGGCTTCGCGGGCCACTCTGCCATAAAGACCAGTGGTGGAGGGCTGCAGCATCGGTTGACTTGCTACAACTTTCTCCATCTCCGACTGAATCTCTGGACGGTCAGCCAACAGTGACTTTGGGTTTTTTTACCATGGTTTTTCTTCTATTATCCCAAGGACTCTTCTCCCCGATAAGCTCAGTTGGCTCCGGGTTTCTATAGTGTGTTTCCATGTTGCTTAGGAAGGTTTTTTTGGTCGTCCCATTTGTTAACGTATTCCTATGGTAAGGATTATGGAGGCCACTGTGTCTTAGGAACCTTAAGTGCAGCAGAAAAATTTTTTGTAACCTTGGCCAGATCAGTGCCTTGCCACAATTCTGTCTCTGAGCTCTTTAGGCAGTTCCTTTGACCTCATGATTCTCATTTGCTCTGACATGCATTGTGAGCTGTAAGGTCTTATATAGACGGGTGTGTGTGGCTTTCCTAATCAAGTCCACAATCAGTATAATCAAACACAGCTGGATCAAATGAAGGTGTAGAACCATCTCAAAGAATATCAGAAGAAATGGACAGCACCTGAGTTAACTATATGAGTGTCACAGCAAAGGGTCTGAATACTTAGGACCATGTAGATTCAGTTTTTCTTTTTATAATAAATTCGCAAAAATGTCAACAATTCTGTGTTTTTCTGTCAATATGGGGTGCTCTGTGTACATTAATGAGAAAAAAAAAAAAAACTTAAATGATTTTAGCAAATGGCTGCCATATAACAAAGAGTGAAAAAATTTAAGGGGGTCCGAATACTTTCCGTACCCACTGTATATTATATATACATATATAAATATATCAAGTAGAACAATGATTTTAATGCTGCAAAAAAAAAGACTTTTATTTAATCTTTTTCCAGTAAAATACCTAAAAATCTCCAAAACAATTTAAAGTTGCGATGATACGAAAATAGTGACAGATCTTCTCTTCCGTACTGTGATGTACAACGAGAAACAGATTATCGAAACACAAAACAAACAAAAAAAGGGTGAGATTTGATTATCCATCATTTGTTGATCAGTTGGATTCGTCACAGTTTTTGATTAAAAATGACAAAAAAAAATATTACAAAGTTCTAAAAAAATTAATAAATGAAATATGCATGGATGAATCATTTAAAATATGATCAATAAGATGCATCAACAAAATAAATGATGAATTTCCACTTCATGACGACTTTAAATTCACTTGTTCCACTTTTTTAGTGAATAAATCTGTCAGTGTAGCAAGAAAAATACAGCCGTATTAAAGATGCATCACTAAAAAGAGTCTTTATATGTTAAGCAATATTGCTTCTTGAGGAATTTTATCTTATTTGAATTTTTTTCAAGACAAAGGTTGGATTTTTAGGTATTTTAACTGGAAAATAAAGCAAAAATATACTTTAGATTTTTGCAGTGAAGTCACAAATTGCCTCATTAAAACAGTTTTATATCCTGACACATTGATACAAATCTGAAAGTTGCATTGCAAAGCTGTGCAATCTAGTGCTTTTTTTCACAAGCACTTCAAGTCTGGAAACGTATCACCTGTGCAGAGGCGCTTCTGCACAAACATCTGTGTTAAAATCAGAGCCTGAGTGTGCGCCACGGTTCACCGGACACATTAGGACAGCAATACAGTGATGCATCTCATACGGAAACCACAGACACACCCACAATACATGGTGAGGAAGAAACATTAGTGGATGGTTCTGTGGCTGATGCTGGAACAGGTTGTTTGATGCAGCGGTCTGAACAGTGAGACAACAGCACTGCCAGTGGGCGGGAGAGAGACACAGACAGACCGAGAAAGGAAGAGAGAGAGAGAGAGAGACATAACCGAGAGAGATAGAGAGAGAGACGACCAAGAGAAGAGGAGCGAGAGAGAGAGAGACACAGACAGACCAAGAGAGAGAGACAGACAGACCGAGAGAGAGAGACAGACAGACCAAGAGAGAGAGAGAGAGACAGACCGAGAGAGAGAGACAGACAGACCGAGGGAGAGAGAGACAGACAGACACAGATAGATGATAGATAGATAGATAGAGAGAGAGACAGATAGAGAGAGAGATAGACAGACCGAGAGAGTGATAGAGAGACAGACAGACCAAGAGTGATAGAGAGAGAGACAGAGAGGGGAGGGGCAGGCTGAGTGAGAACATAAGACAGAAAGGGAACGGACGATCACAAAGAGAGTAGAAAAGGAGAACAAGAGTAGCGAGGGACCAGAGGAGAAGAGAGAGAGACAGAGCAGGACAATCCGAAGCTCAAAATGCCTCCCAACTTCGCCGGCACCTGGAAAATGAAGAGCAGTGAGAATTTCGATGAACTTCTGAAAGCTCTCGGTAATATTTCATTTGATCTGTTCAGCTGTGCATCACGTTCGCTCATCTTCTCGCCTCCAGGCGTTCACGCTAGAACATCTTGAGAGGATCTAGAGATGTTTCAGATAGATTCGGCTCTCGGGGAAGATGTTATCGTACGGTAGAATGCGAGAGGGCTGATTATTCACATTTATCACGATGGGCGATGTGGTTAAAGTGGGTCATGTGGCTGTTAAAGTTAACTGAGGGCTTTGTGTTTGATACATTCACTCACAGCGATTTGTTTAACTGTAAGAAAGGAAGGTCTCAGAACCGTTTGGAAAGAAATCAGCCAGTCTGGAGCAAAACTCAGGATGCGACATTTATGCATTTGCCAGCTGCATTAAGGATTGTATTATAGCTAAACGTGTGCTCCATCACATCAAACCCATTATGGTGACATTGCGAGCACTTTGCTCTAACAGTTGAGCTGAGGAACAATTTTATTGCTTTTTCAAAGCTGTTGAGCTTAGTTCAAGTATCAACTCTGTCTCAGAACAGTGTAACAATTTTAGTATTATTTATTTATAATATTTTGAATTAGATTTTTTTTATATTTTCAGTTTTCATTTAATTGGGTAGTTAAGTGTTCTAGTTTGTTATATGCTTTTGTCATTTAGCAGTTTTTTTAATTAATATTTAAGTTCTATTTAGCTTTGTAAAAAGTTAATTGTACTATTAGTTGTTTTTGTTTTTTTAGTACTTCAGCTTCAAAATAGTCACAAATAATAAATTATTCACATACAGAAAAAATGGGAGAGTTTAATGAAAAATGTCTCAATTTTGTTCCTAGGAGAGCAAATGCAGTCTGGGAGAAATTAGAAAAATATTATAAAATATAAAATTAGAAAAATATCTAATTTTGAATTTTTCTTACCAATTGACAGGTTTAAAATTGGCTTGATTAAGCTGTTCCACTATTTTGTGAGATTTTTGATTTTGCATGATGCAAAGGAGCTGCATAAGAGTGTTTTTTGATTGCAAACTGATATTAACGTGGCAAATTCTCACAGATGTTGCTGGTTTCAAACCACAAATGCTGAATCTCTCTTAGCTGGATACCAGGATGAATGAGGAACACCCAGAATGAGAGAGAAATGAACTCGGGTGGCTCGTGTCTTTCTGTAAAACCCGTGTTACGGTCCAAACCAGAGCAAAAACTTTTCAAACACTCCCAGAATTCCTCAGATTCATCCTGAGGGATCCTCCAGCATTTGTGGAGTTTTAGATGGCAGAGAATTGAAACAAAGTATCTTGAGGACATTATAATTTAAGAGAACGGCAAGCCTGGAATTATGTTAAATTAGAATCAAGGCTAAAACAACAGTCCAGGGTAGCAGAAGGTTCTTAGTATTTCTACTTTGAAATAATGGAAAGCTTTTTCTCATTCCTTCCAACTTTACAATTTGCATACTTCACATAATGCACTAAAAGTATGTACTTCACCGACGATGGGAAAGTACATTTTGTACATGTAAGACATGTGCTAGACATACTAATTAATGAGAAACTGTGTTTAATTGCAGCTTTGTATTTTGCATGTTGGCTAGTTTAGTTTAGCTAGTTTAATTACCTTAAAATGCATGGTTAATTTCCTTTTTGGTTTATATATTTAAAACCGTGCAACCCAGGTGTGAACGCTATGCTCCGGAAAGTGGCTGGCGCTGCTGCAGCCAAACCGCACGTGGAGATCCGACAGGATGGAGAGCAGTTCTACATCAAGACCTCCACCTCGGTACGCACCACTGAAATCAGCTTTCGCATCGGAGAGGAGTTTGGCGAGGAGACGGTGGACGGCAGGAAATGTAAGGTGAGTCACGCCGATGGCTGACATCAGAAACGAGACACTGACCTGCTGAGCTTCACAGCGACTAGTTAAGCCTCTTAAAAACCACCTGAGCTCCAGAACACATAAACAACAGCCATTCGATAACTATAGGACAGAAGGGGAAATTTTTAACCATAAGAAACAATTAAATTGCCACTCAAAAGCCCATATAGCAAATAGGTTAAATGTATTATTTATTATTACATACTTATTAATATATATATATATATTATATATATATATAATATCTACACACATGTATATATATAATATATATATATATATTATATATTACATAATTAACGGTAAAATTTATAATGACAATATATATTATAGTTTATTATACATTTTCTTACCATACGGATTTTTATGGTCATTTGTTTAAACTTCTTACAACTCAGATTTGGTCCCGTTTTCCGTGGGGATTCATATTTTCAATGGCGCTGTATATATATTTTAAATTTTTATGTAATTATTTTAATAATAAATGTAATAAATTACTTGTTGTTTTTTAACATATAATATCAATATATATACTTTAAAAAAAGAACTTAACACACACACATATATATATATATATAGATATAAATATATTATATATATATATATATATATCTATATACCCACACATACACATACTAATTTCAAATAATTTTAACATATATATTAGGCCATTTTGTAATTCTCTTAGCCTTTACGTGGTTATTGACATTGGACTGCCCAATGACTATAGCAAGTTTTTAATTGCTAACAAAGGGTGGGTAGTTTATTTATTCCCTTATAATTAAAATTAAGTAGCTTGTACCCTTCGTGGGTTTTTTTTCTTTTTGCTTAAAATTTCATGTTGTGATTTAACTCAAAGCTGGTTGGTTTGGTTCTTTCTTAGCTTTAAATTCTTCATTGAACAATTATTTTTTAACGACTGTGGAGAAAATGAATGTGTAAAAAAAACATTTCGGAGAAAAAATCTTGAGCTCAGCAAGCACCTATAACAAAACAAAATGCTGTTAATGGTGTCCTACACCCACAGACACGTTTATGTAGATTTACATTAGTTCACCTCGCATCCATCAGAACAAATTGGCCACTAATGTGAGTATCAGTTTCCTCAGCATGAGTTTGTCCATCTACTCTAATGTCCCTTCAGATGAATCTTAATCTCTCTGTATCGTCTTAATCTGGTCTTCACATGTTTTGCAGAGGCGCAGTTTTTTGTTGCTTGCCCAAGCAGTCCAATTCCACCCTGTAACCCAATCCTTCCATTCACATTCAACAAAAGCCATCCTACACTATACAATCTAGAACCTTGTCCATAAAACCGAGAAATATATTTTATTTCACTGACCTTAACGATGGCATCTCACTGAGCAAAATGATGGCGTTATCAAATTGTGAGAAACCTAAACCTGGTCTCAGACTGCAAAGCTCAGCAGAGAGTGAATTTGAACAACTATGGGACGTTTTTGTACATGAAAACCCCAAAAATGAGACAAGGGCAGGAGGGTCACTAGTTGCAACTACTACATTCTTCACAAGGTTTCAAAATGGGGCTTTTGCTGTGATGCCTCAGAAGAACCTTTTTTGGTTTCCCAAAGATCCTTTCATTGAACAGTTCTTAAAGGGGTCATATGATGCTACATGCACTTTTAAAAGTAGTTTGAACTGAAATGTGTGTTGGCAGTGTGTGTACACAACCACCCTATAATGATATAATGATTTTTATCTGGTAAAATCTTTACCCCTTTCTCAAATCGAGCCGATCTCAGATGCCTGTCTGCGTGACGTCACACAGACAGGCCCCTCCCACGATAGTTTGATTGACAGTAGCGTTTCAGCACAGACTGGACTGGTGTCTTACCTTAGCTCCGCCCTGAGTGAGTGTCATCAGTCCGCCATTGTTTCATCGCCCGAGCAGATGTAGACAAGAATGACTCCTAACAAGCGATTGAGGTGTTCTATTGTTGGGTGTAATAATGAACAGCAGTCGTCATTTACTCCCGACATCTGAGCCGCTGAAGACGCAGTGGATTACGTTTGTTTCTGAAGGGAATGCTCCCCCGATCTACATAAATGCGTCTATGTTCGCGCGAATCATTCGTGATCCAGCCTCATCTACAGAAGAAGTGAGTATAATGTTTTGTAATGAATCTTTGCAAATCGCCTTTCCTAATAATGTGCTAATTAGCAAGTTTCACTATGAATGCGGCTAAATTAAACAGTCTCTCTGAGAGCAGCTCGTAAGAAAGGGGCGGGGTCAGCAGAGCTCACTGATATTTAAAGGAAAATGCTACAAAAACGCTTGATCTGAAAAGAGCTGTTTTTTGACAGGATAAAAAGGTGTTTTTTACACTACCATTGAGAAATTTTAACCAAACTATGTTACAGACTTTTCATTAAGACCCTAAAGAATCATATCAACTTGTGGAAAATGGGCATCCTATGACCCTTTAAAAGAACCCTTATTTCTCTAGGTGAAAAGATTTTAAAAATCTACACACTTAAAAATAAAGGTTCTTCATTCCATGATGAATCCATGGAACATTTCCATTGCACAAAATGTTCTTTATAGTGGAAAAAAGGTTCTTCAGATTATTAAAATATTTTTCACATTCTTTTCAGAACTGTTCACTGAATGGTTCTTCTCTGGCATCACTGTGAAAACCCCTTTTGGAACCTTTCTTTTTAAGGATGTAAAGAACCTTTTTTCGCTACAAAAGAACTTTTTGTGGAATGGAAATGTTCCACGGATGTTAAAGGTTCTTCATGTAACCATCAATGCCAAAAAATAACCTTTATTTTTAAAAGCGTAGATGTCTCTCAAAATCAAGTGAACTGCCTACTTGGCTAACATTTTTGCATATTATAGCCTTATGTATAATTCCCTGAAAAGCTGTCTTTGTAGGCAGCTCACTAGGTTTTGAAACAACCGCTTCAACTTTTTTAATTGTCGGGACTTAATAAGGATATCTTATTGAATATTATTCCCAAGAAACTTTGAGAATCCTTTTTCATGGAAATGGCTTTGTTGGGAGATAGACAGAGAGGATGGGCGTATAGACAGAGATTTGACCTCATTTTGTTCTGGAACTGACAGCCGTGGGAGGGGGATTATTTGGGAGTCTTGCAGCCCCTGAGAGTCACGTAACTGTCTGTCTCGAGCGTTCTGAGAGCTGAGACATCGTCAAGTGTGTGCTCTGTATTTATTTAGCCATGTGTGTCTTTCTGACCTACCTACACGTTTGGGAACAAAATATCTGAAAATGTCCCAAAATGCTAGCTGATTGCGAGAGCTGGACCATCGGCTCCTGGAGCATCATGGAAAAAGCCTACCATGAAAACTGCATACACTATTAAAAATAAAGATTCTTTATTGACATTGATGGTTCCATGAAGAACCTTTAACATCCATGGAAACTTTCCAATGGACAAAAGCCTCTTCACAGTGAAAAAAGGTTCATTAGATTATTAAAATGTCCTTCACACAAAGAAAATTGTTATTTATACAACTTGTCACTCAAAGGTTCTCTGGGGAACCAAAAATGTCTCTTCTATGGCATTGCTACGAAAACACCCTTTTTAGAACCTGTGATTGTAATAATCGTATATAGAAAATTTAATTTGATAAATGTCAAACAATAGAAGTCAACGTAAAGTCTCCATCATGGATACAGATGGTAGTGCTATTTCATGTTGGGAACATTAATTATAACGGAAACGCTCAGAAATGTTCATCCTGACATTTGTAGCTATGGAGTTGGCAATGTGAAGCAACAAGCTTTTTGATTGAATTATATATTAAAGGTGACATATCATGAAAATCTTCAGGTTTTTCAGGTTTTAAGTGCTATAATCAGGTCTCCTGTGTATCTACCAACCAAGGAAATGTGAAAAAGTTTAACCCAGTAACTTTGTTTAGGTAAGTCTTTTTCTGCAAGCGTCTGAGAAAACCAGCGCGTCTGATTTCGCTCCCTTAGTGACGTAGCAAAGGGATCTCATATTACCATCCCTTAATCTGTAAACTTCTACTCAAGGCACCGTCATTTTGATTTAGCAAGCGACAACGGTGTACCAGCTCTAATGCCATGACGAAATTTTGAGCAAAGCATCCTAACTGTTCTGTCTTTAGCTGCACATACGAGCACAGAACACTATTTACAGATCCAGCCTCAGAGGAGACAACAGAGCAATGGATTTATTGATTTATTTAATGTATATATATCTGCTGCCACACAGATCTAAAATAAAAAAGCGATTTATTTCCCAGCTGTTTACCTTCACAGACATAACCAACTGTTTTTGCAACACGTGTGTTTTTAACGTAAACCTGTGTGTGAATGAGAACTTAGTTTAGTACTCACATGCTGTGACAGCCGCTTTCTGTGCGTGTGATTCAGATGTGTGCGCTCAGAAAACCTTATATCTGACGTTTAAACTCATATGGTTTAAAACGCATGATTTCAGCACGATAAACATGATAATCAGAACCAAAACAGATGTTTTTAGCAGACCTGAGCTGTAAAGGCGCAGCTCTATTCTGAAAAAGGGGCGGGGAGCCCAGCTCATTTGCGTTTAAAGACACAGGCCCGAAAAACAGCGTTTTTCTTCTTCCACTCAATATAGGCATTTTCAAAATGATATAATATATTATCTGTGGAGTATTTTGAGCTGAGACGTCACAGACACATTCTGGGGACACAGAGACTTATATTACATATTATAAAAAGGGGCATAATATGTCACCTTTAATACCCCAAGTTACAATAGATGGAAATGGTGGCAAAATCAATAGATTTAATGGTGGCAAAGTCATTGACCCTTTGCAAAGACTTAGTTACTGTTGCTACGTGCGACAAGCCATGCCGCTCATACGCCACACATGTTCTAACACAGTCAAAACGAAATGAAACAATGAAACAAAGTCTCAGCTTACAAACATTGTCATTTTTAAGAAATTCAAACATAATACTGCAGGATTTGGGCTCTTTAATGTGTCGTGACAGATCGCTAGCTCCTCAATTCAAGCAGCACATGAACGATCATCCCTTCCTCTTTACTAGTTATAGCATGAAATAAACATCAGAAGGTATCTTGTTTCAACCGCAGAAATACGTCAACCTTTTTTCAAATTCAAGTCCACCGACTTACACACTCTCTTGTCTGGTTTGTGTGTCAGAGAAAATGGTAGATTCGACATTATGTTTGGTCAGACAATATGAGCTCTGACACAGCCCAATATCTTTTTGGAATAGTCAGTGTGAACACACTACTCATATATTCTATAAAACAACAGAGAATAGTGTATAACTAGGTGAACTGAGATGCACCTGTTTGTTGTTTTTGCGCACTTCGCTTCTCAAATCTCGCTGCACACGCTCTGAGAGTGTGCGCGTGCGAGAGAAAAAGTCTTATTATAAAAATAAGACATTTAAGCCCTTTATTTACCTCAGTTGCCCTGTCATCACTGGGGAACAGAGACGTTAGCAGGCAGGGGACTCGAAGTAATCCAGCCGATCTCAGGACCGGTTGCTATAGAGACAGACCGCTCACCTGCCACAGGGCAGAAGGCTGAGACTAAATGATCGTCAAGTGAGAGAGACGGAGAGAAAAGATGGGTGGCCATGCTAATCAACCCCTGGAGCTTTTGGTTTTTGGGAGAACAGAGACTATTCTACTGTTATTTTCTTTCATTTTAACTTATATTATTATTCTTTATTTTTACTTTGTTATTTTATTGTTCAGACTCTCATTGTCTAAGCTGCAGATGCTTTGACAATGCAATTGTACAGTCTTGGTATTTGTCATGTGAGGAAAGCACATTAAACTGAGACAGAGAGAGGCTCTTTCTTCGAGGGATTTTATGATTTAGTTGCCTACACATACATTTACATTACGCATTTGGCAGATGCTTGTATCCAAAGCTATTTACAGTGCATTTTAAAAGTACATCTGATCATCGCATGCATTTAAAATTGCAAGAGGGTTAAAAAAAAAAATCCAGTTTTCGGATGCATTACACTGAAATATCATCCACAATACATCCCACAGTCATCACAACCACCATAGACAATGATATTCAGATTAGCTGTCCATCAATATAGGATTTTCAGTGCCAGATTAAACTTTTACTTTAGTTAAACAGCAGTGGATTTTTTTCATTGTGTTTTACTCTGTGTCCTGGTTAATGCACTGAGCTTAGATTGTAAATGAAGATGCTTGTGTGTGTGTCTCTGTTGTCAGAGTTTTTGTTAGTCTGAGCGAGACGAATGAGTGTGTCAGGATGCTGTACACCGTCTCATTTTAAAGGGATTTTAGATCAAGCTGCATAAATTAGTTTAAAGACGGTGCCTGGGGCCAGAGAGAGAGAGAGAGAGAGAGGCACAGAGAGGTGATATGAACGGAGTCTGATTGCTGATGCTGTTTTGCTGCAATTCTCTGACACGGTTCATTTATCTGGGCCCTCCACACACATCCAAATAAGCAAATTTATTGAGTTATCTCTATGAGGACATGCCATTGACTTCTAATGTTTCATATTTTATATTTATAAATTAAAATCTTAATTTGAGAGGGATATTATATTTCTGTATTTATAATAAAAGTCCAATTATATCTGCTGTTATTTAAATTATTTATACGTGACCCTGGACCCAAAACAGCCCTAAGGGTCAAATATTTTTAAATGAGGGATTTATACATCATCTGAAAGCCGGAAGAATAAGCTGCTTTTCCAGTATGTGGGGTTTTTGTTAGGATTGGAACAATATTGCCAAGAACACAAATATTTGAAAATCTGGAATCGGAGGTTGCAAAAAGAACTCTAAATTGAGAAAATCGCTATAAATTGTCAATTGAAGTTCTTAGCTTGCATACTACTAATCAAAAATTAAGTTTTGATATGTTTATGGTTGGAAATTTACTAAATATCTTCATGGAACATGATCTTTACGTAATATCCTAGGTTTTTTTTTGGCATAAAAGAAAAATCAATATTTTTGACCCATACACTGTATTTTTGGCTATTGCTATTGCTACAGCGACTTAAGACTGGTTTGTGCTCCAGGCTCACATATTACATATGTTTATATTATTGTAAATATGTGTAGTAGTGCAATAAACTACAATGAAAAAACATGGTGTGAGGATTTACCAATTTTCACTCAAAAATGGCTCGTTTATTGAAGCAGAAAGACTGAAATGGAATTTTCTTGTTCTCTTTTAACAGTGTAATTTACATGATAAATTTAAAAATTTATTAAATTCACGTTTTTACGAGGGGAAAAAAAAAAAAAAAGTACTTTTATGTACAAATAGTTTTTTCCAAACTATATAACTACTGTATAATTAAATTTAAAATGCAGAAATTAATAATTGACACACACACAAAAACAACAACCCTGTACTAAATGTCTGAATAAAATCCTAGGCACCCTTTATAATCTAAGAAAAAAAAGTGCTTAGGGCCTGGGACTGTCAGGCTCCAAAATGCCAAAAGGTATGTCATACAAGATGCTCATACAAGGTATGTATGAGTAGAATTGACTCAACACTAATTGATTTTCGAATGAATCATTCCGGTTTTGCAGCAGCTAACAGATCAGTGGATGTATAGATTGTGTTTTAATTATCAAATTTACAGATAACAAATACATTTTGGTCTGTAGAGTTTGGCCATGTGGGAGACAGAGAATAAAATCTACTGCAAACAGACGCTGGTGGATCAAGACGGACCCGTTACATACTGGAGTAGAGAGCTGCGTGGAGACGAACTGATCCTGGTGAGAGACACACACAAACACACCATATCATCGCTAAGACTTCTTCTACAAGACTTCTTCATTTCGCTTCATTTAAATAGCAACTTTCTGAGCCACTTTGCTAACACACAGCTTTGTCTGCTATTTTGGAGATTGTAAAGGCAAAGGATGTTTCTGGTGTTCACTTCTCCAGACAGGAGGGGCTGGATGAATTTACAGGCTGCACGGTTCATATGAGAGATCACTGTGATCATATTTTATGACTTCAGACAGGAAACAGCCTATGGATTTATTTCCATATAGCTTAACATTAAGACAGAGAGAGAGAGAGACAGTGGATGTGAGATGTTTAATGGAGCAGATCGATCTGAGAGGAAGAGAGCAGCTCACAGGCTGATTTTCTCACTTCTGTCTCATGTGACTTTGCACTCTGGGTGTCCTTCACATAAAGGTTTGGCCACAAAAAGGGTACAAAATAGGGAATGAACATATGTTTTGTTTTTGTACAAGTTCTGTACACTCTAAACCCCTAATTTGTGATTTTGTTATTTCCTAAAAAAATAAATCGAGGACTTATTTAAAAGAAACATCAGTGGAATAAACTTATGTATTTATCTTCTTACAATAGCTTTGGTAACAGGGCTGAATGGTTGAGTTTGACAAATGTATTCTACACTACAATGTGTGTAAAAACTGATTGATTGTTTTGCACTTGTCCCAGACTTTCAATCGTAAAATTTTAACAACCCATCTTAAAATTATTATATTATACTATTAAAAATTATTTTACATGTATAATAGTAATTACTATACCTAAGTTCAAAAGTTTAAAATAAAAAAATGGTTCAATAAAAAAATCAATACATTAATAATAGATGGATTAAAGGATGCATTCAATTGATCAGTTTCTGAAAAGACTTGATCATGGTTTCTCCAAAGGTATGAAGCACACAACTGCTTTGATATGATAATAATGAGAAATGTCTTTGAGCAGCAAATCGCCTATTAAAGATATGAAAGGCTCATGTGTCACAGGAAAATTAAACTTCCAATCTCAGATAAATTACATTTTCAAATGCATTAAAATAGAAAACATCATGTAAATGTAATAATATTTCGCATATTGAAAATCTACAACCACGAATTGCATAGATGCAATTTCACGTTTTCCTGTCTCTTGGTGGTTACAAGCTGTCGCGAATAGATAGATCCCTAAAGTTGCAAAGTACCTAAGTCTCCAACCCTACGGATATTCTTATAAAAGTTAAGACTATCCCGCACCTCCTTAAAACACCTCCTTTAAAACGCCCCACATGTCTATGCACCACAACTGTGTGGGGAAAAGCTTTGCATACCGGCCACCCACCGTTCACGCAAAGAAAGAAGGTGCAACTTTTTTCTCGCTGTAGTATTGTTGCCGCCGGTGCCGCTGCCATGTTGTAGAGACGCTGTGTGTTTCGTTGTGAAAGCAAAACTACTTTGTTGGCCTTCCAAAAAGCATGGACACAACTACAAATCAGTGGTTAAGTTGTATTTAAAACACTGTTCCAGAACATTCAACCCAAATATTCAGATGTGTGCAGCGCATTTATGGAGGACGAGGACTGTTAGAGTAGCCTACAATGCCGGTGTTCGGACAAATAATTCCAACCACAGGTAAGTATGTTCAGATTTAAAGGAAGTTGCACTGATGATTCAAACGCGAGTTTTGAGCACTTTTGTTGTTTGTCATTTCTTCGATCACAAATGAAGACATGGTTTTATGTTTACACAGCACGATACGCAACACAACGCGTAAAAAGACAGTATAAGTCCATTATAATCAGTAATTATGTCCCCACTGGATGCAACAAATGCCTAATTTATAATGGGTTTTAATGTTTTTGTCTTGTCGCTCCGGCCGGACAAGGCATCACAGTATGGTAAGTGGCGTAACATTTCCGTCACACGCTTGAGGTATTCGGCCAATCACAACGCACTGGATAGCTGACCAATCAGAGCACACCTCGCTGTTCAGAACGATGAGCTTTGTAAAAATCTACACGTTTCAGAAAGGCGGGGCATAGAGGAGCAACAATAATGTACATTATGGGGAAAATAATGTGTTTTTTTAACCTTACACCGCATAAACATATTTCGTTACACCAAATACACAAAATAATGTTCTTTTTTAGCAACATCATATGACCCCTTTAATGGTAGTGTATGTAAGTGAAATAATATTTTTGCATAATTTTAATTAAGAAGATTGCTTCGGTTTAAGATACATGAAATGGTTGCTATGAAATAAGCCTTAGAAAAACAGAGTCGGCCATTTTATTTCTAAAATGTTTAAAACGTCATTTCACCACATAATGCTTTCAAACACGATACGTAATGTGTGAAATGTTCATGAAGAAAAAAAAAACCTCTTCTATGATGGATGTCCACTGTTGGACATTATCAGAAGACAAGTTCAATAAGCCTGTGAGAGTGTGAAGAGAGTTTATTTTCTAAAAGTCCACAGGGCCAAAAGTGCTAATAGTTGATGAAACACCCATATGTGGGCCTTGATCCAAATTCAACAATAAAATAAGAGCATCATGAATCGGTTCCAGGACAGGCGCTCCTGACGGCCGACCCCTGAGAACAAATGTCAGACGCTTATTCAGGCTGAACACAGGAATGTGAAGGACTGTCCAAAACATATGCAGGTCTGACCCAAATCAGAACCGCTCACTTTAAATCTGACAGTCAGGCCACTTGACATTTCTCACGGTTTGCTAAGTGAATTCAGAGCTTGTTGTCTGGAGAACAACAATCCCAGAATGCAGCACTGATTGTCTTTTGGGTTTCCCTGCGAATCTAGGACACATTTCCATAAGATGAATGTGCTTCCTTTAGTTTAGTCCAAAATAAAGCACAAAAGGGATTACGGACAGTTCCGATTGTCTTTATTTCATAAACACAGCATAATGGAGGTTAACTGCAAGACGCTCTGCTTCAAGCGGATTTCTTGGTTCCTTTCTCTCATTTTCAGATCTTTGGGGCCGACGACGTGGTGTGCACAAGGATTTACATGCGAGAATAAGGAGAAGTGGAGACAGCGACCATGAAAAACGCAACCAAACAGCCCTGCATCCCAAGAAACCTTCTATCTAGAAAAACCAGAACCCTTCTTTACATGTCAGGCAGTGAACATGCATCCGTGCAGTGCATTGTGGGATTTCATTCTGTTTGTTTCTCTCTCTTTGTCCGTTTCTGACACAGATATGTGTATTGCAAACAAAAACAGTAATAAAAATGGAAACGAACATCAGTGGTTCTCTCTCTGTCATATTTTTTGAAGAGCTACTTAAAGATTTCAGAATTAAAAAGGTCTGATGTCATAGAATCTTTTCAAGTTCCAAGAACCTTTGATTCTTTAGAAAACCATCATGTACTGGTGCTTTAAAGAAGCTAGAAACCAAAACGCTGATCTGTAGAGCCTATCAAGAACCTCCAAAAGATCAACTCAAGAATCCAATGTAGTAAAAACAGAAGATGGTTCATTGTTGAACTAATGAGTCTTCTGCAGAGACACAGTTGTTCTGTCATTAGACACAGACTCTGGCCCGCAGTCAGATTCGGGCGGGTGGCAGACGCAGATAAGCAGCAGACGCTTCCACCCTTTAAGGGACATGATTCTGAAGTGAGTGATCAGATTTAGCTGGTTGTGTGAATTTCACTAAACAGAACGGAAATCCAAACGCACAGACAAAGAGGCGGGTTTTAAACCCTAAATCCAGACAAAGGGATGCCAAACACACCGTCTACACTGAGAGCGGGCGATGCAGCACAACAAAACTAGAATACTACACACGATGATCAACAAAGCTGTCTACACTGCAAACAGGGGATACAATAAATGTGAAGGCTCGCATTATAATTAACGACGTTTTTAACTTGCGCACTTGTACAATAAAACTAGAGGACTTGTGATGATCTTGTGATGAAGCTTTCTACACTTCAAACAGAAAATGAAAGACAGACACAGACAGACAGACACACACACACGGACGGACGCATGGTTAGGACGAGTGTGTGGGAGAGATGGAGCTGTTTTGGCCTGTGGCTGCAGTGAGATTAAAGCTGATGGATGAGGCAATCCATCACTGCGATGAGAAACACAGGATAGACTCTCCTCATCTTCCTCTCTGTCTCGCTCCTCGCAAACTGTGACGACAATACAAAACAGAGCCAAAGAGTATGTGCAGATTTTCAGACAGTGCTGCTGATATTGTGAATGTGTGTGAGCGCGGCAATTTGCAATATTTCACTTGGATGTTATAAGTTGCACTGAGTAAATACAGCTGGATAAAACAAAAAATGTGTCAGTCTTCATTTCAGGCTGCAAAGCAACAAAATGTGATTATTTTAAAGGGGGTGATTCTTTTCTATACCCACTGTGTGTGTAGGCGATAGATAGATAGATAGATAGATAGATAGATAGATAGATAGATAGATAGATAGATAGATAGAATCTTTTGTGTTCAACAGAACAAATAGGCCTACATTTGTACAGGTTTGGACCAACATGAGGGTGAGTAAATGACAGATTTTTCATTTTTGGATGAACTATAGGCCTACCGTTAATCAAAAATGAACATGTTTCAATTTACGATTTTGTTATCCATTGTAGAAAACATTAAAGGGGTCACATGATGCTTTTTTAAATATCGTTATTTTGTGTATTTGGTGTAACCGAATATTTTGACATGGTTTAATGTTCAAAAAACACTTATTTTCAAATAATGTACATGATTGTAGGTCCTCTATGCCCCACCTCACTCAAACGCTTCATTTTCTACAAAGCCCCCTCCTTCCGACAAACGCAGTCTGCTCTTATTGGCCAGCTGACCCAATGCATTGTGATTGGCCGAACACCACAAGAAGACGGCGGTGTAGGAAATGTAACGTCCCTTACCATAATCACGAGCTTCATATTTTAAAATAAATGTAAAGACAGAGCCCGATAGGGGAACAGAGTCGCGTGACAGACATTGATGAAGCTGGTATGTGTTTGCAGTGTACAAGCCACGGTTAAGACAGCTGACTACTGTGATGTGACCCCGTCTCTCTCTATCTCTCTCTCTCTCTCAATCTCTCTCTCAAATGACCCTCACTTGCACATGTCAATTTAAGAGTGCTTTATGGCCTGACAAAAAGTATTCATTGGTATTGCCAAAACAATTGCAAGTGGATGCGTCCAAATAGTAACAAATGTAGTACAGATAGAAAAAGGAATAATAATAATGACTAATAATAATCTATTAAAAAAGTATTAGCCTGTAGTGCAAAATGAATTACACACCTGCACTAGCCCTCATCCACTAAACATAGAACTAAAATAAAATAGGGATTAGACATTTACAGAAGCAAAATATACATCTAAGTTAATACAGTAATTTGGCATAATATAATGTAGATGTGATGGAAACATCAGATCAGGGCAGGAGTGAGTGTTTTCTTTCTGTGGTGACGGCAGAACCCCCTATTGAGCAGCAACACACAACAGTTTTGTTCTCCTAACAGCTATGGAGTTTCTCCTATTTTTAAAGTCTGATGGATCTGCTGTACTTTATCGTTGAACACTGTCCGTATATCTGTGTATTTGGGGCATTCTGTTAGATGTCTCTCTGATATGGCTGCTTCAACACTAACTGCGGTTACTGAAACCACGCCTTCTTTCTTTGCGTGAACACTTGGGCGGCATTATGCTAATATTTCCACATAGTGAGGTAGATATGTGGGGGCATGTTAGAACGAGCAGTTAGGTGTGGCTTACTCTTAACTTTTATAAAGAATATATCTCTTTGGATTTGAGACTTTAGTTTTTGCAACTTCAGGGGTCTCATCTCTGCACAATCAGCTTGTAAAACACTCCAAAGAGAAAGGAAAACTTGAAATCGCATCATATGACCCCTTTAACAGCTACAAAAAGGCTTTCGTGAGACTTTTGTTCTGGCAACACTCCTGCTCAACCAATAAAGAACCCCTGAATGTTCAACTCAGTTCCCACTTTTAATATAAACGTCTCAGGAAGTCCTGACTCGATTGTTGCAGCCGTTCCGCGCGTCTTTGCCTTTGCTTTGGCTCAGCTCTGAAGTTCTGAATCACTGTCACCAACAAACAAACCCCAAGACACGAACCACAAAACATCAAACGCCGAGGAACGATTAGTCTTCCAGCCACCGGGCTGCCAGGAGCTAAAAGCTGCTCTTTCAACACGCTGTTTCACAAAACCGAACAACGCAACCTCCCAAAGCGGCGTTTGCCAGGCCCTCTTCACACCGCCCTGATTTCTGACCCGCTACACCGCGGAAGAATGTGTTTGTCCACAATAAACACACTCAGAAAGCCCGGGCCACCGCGCAAATGTGCGCCGTTATGTTAATTTGATGAGGGATTTGGTTCTGACACTGCTCTCCGCGCTGAAAGAGCTCATTGTTGGGAACGATCAGCAGACGGGGGCTTTGAGAAACACTGCACGCTCTATGAGCTTGGATAGGGGTTCCCTGCAGCCCTCCAGATCTTCCGAGGGGCCCGCAGGGGCCAAAACGAGGCCAGCACCACTGTGAACTGAAACAATTAGAGCTCATCTGTTGTTTGAAGTGAATCTAAGGGAGTTAATGAGAAGATTTTACGTGTTCATTCGGCGTTTGATGCTCCAGCTATGCAGAATGGATTTCTCCGCATCCAGATTTGCATACTATCCATTCTAAATACCCTGCATAACCAGCGTTAGCATGGCCCTGTTAGCCCCTGCTGATAATGTAACAACAACACGTGTAAGAAAAATATTAACAAAAATAGTGCAATGAATAGCCTACCCTTGATGCACCCAAATCACAGTAGGTCTAGACAAGGAGTTTGTGAAGATTATTTTCTAAATAATAATGGCAATGACAATAGTATTAATAAAAATGAAAATAATAAAAAAATTCTGCAATAGCCTACCGAAGTTGCCATAGATAGTTTTAAAGGCATGACATTTTTATTATCAGTTAGTAATTTTAGTGCTTCAACTTAGTTAGTTGCCAAGGTACCATAACTCAAATTTATTTTATTTATATTTATTTTAATATACAGTGGTGTGAAAAAGTGTTGGCCCCCTTCCTGATTTCTTACTTTTTTGCACGTTTGTCACGCTTTGTTTCAGATCAAACAAATTTAAATATTAGTTAAAGATAACACAAGTGAACACACCATGCAGTTTTTAAATGAAGGCTTTTATTATTAGGGAAAACAAAATCCAAAACTCCATGGCCCTGTGTGAAAAAGTGTTTGCCCCCTAAACCTAATAACTGGTTGGGCCACCCTTAGCAGCAACAACTGCAATAAAGCGTTTGCGGTAACTTGCAATGAGTCTGTTACAGCGTTGTGGAGGAATTTTGGTCCACTCATCTCTGCAGAATTGTTGTAATTCAGCCACAATGGAGGGTTTTCGAGCATGAACCGCCATTTTAAGGTCATGCCACAGCATCTCATTAGGATTCAGGTCAGGACTTTGACTAGGCCAATCCAAAGTCTTCATTTTGTTTTTCTTCAGCCATGCAGAGGTGGACTTGCTGGTGTGTTTTGGACCATTGTCCTGCTGCATAAACCAAGTGAGCTTGAGGTCACAAACTGACGGCAGGACATTCTCCTTCAGGATTTTTTGGTAAACAGCAGAATTCAGGGTTCCATTTATAACCGCAAGTCTTCCAGGTCCTGAATCAGCAAAACAGCCCCAGACCATCACATTATCACCACCATATTTTACTGTTGGTATGTTGTTCTTTTTCTGAAATGCAGTGTTAATTTTACGCCAGACGTAATGGGACACACACTTTCCAAAAAGTTAAACTTTTGTCTCGTTAGTCCACAGAGTATTTTCCCAAAAGTTTTGGTGATCATCAAGATGTTTTCTGGCAAAATTGAGATGAGCCTTTATGTTCTTTTTGCTCAGCTGTGGTTTTCGTCTTGGAACTCTGCCATGATGACCATTTTTGCCCAGTCTCTTTCTTTTGGTGGAGTCATGAACACTGACCTTAAATGAGGCAAGTGAGGCCTGCAGTTCTTAAGATGTTGTTCTGAGTTTTTTTATGACCTCTTGGATGAGTCATCGTTGTGCTCTTGGAGTAATTTTGGTTGCCAGGCACTCCTGGGAAGGTTCTCCACTGTTCCATGTTTTTGCTTTTTGTGAATAATGGCTCTCACTGTGGTTTGCTGTAGTCCCAAAGCTTTAGAAATGGCTTTTTAACCTTTTCCAGACTGATAGATCTCAAATACTTTCTTTCTCATTTGTTTCTGAAATTCTTTGGATCTCGGCATGATGTCTAACATTTGATGATATTTTGGTCTACTTCACTTTGTCAAGCAGGTCCTACTTAAGAGATTTCATTATTGCGAACAGGTGTGGCAGTAATCAATCCTGGGTGTGGCTAGAGAAATTGAACACAGGTGTGATAAACCACAGTTTTAACAAGGGGGCAAACACTTCTTCACACAGGGCCATGTAGTTTTTGATTTTGTTTTCCCTTAATAATAAAAAACCTTCATTTAAAAACTGCATGTTGTGTTATCTTTGACTAATATGTAAATTTGTTTGATGATCTGAAACATTAAAAGTGTGACAAACATGCAAAAAAAAAACGAAATCCAGGAAGGGGGCCAAAACACTTTTTCCACCAAGGTAGTTATTAATAATATTTAATATATAATTATTGTAGTTCATTAATGCAATGTTGTAAAAGATGGTGTTTATGTACTATAGTAAAGCATGCGTTTAAATTGTAAGGTAGGCTAAATAATTTAGATGCATTGTGTTATTTTAGTATTATTTATATATTATTATAGTATTTAGTAATATTTTGAATTAGCTTTTATTTTATTATTCAGTTTTTCATTTGAATTTTTAGTTGCTATGCATTTCATTTTCATTATTGTTGTTCTTTTAAAATATTACTATTTAGGTTTAAAGGGTTAGTTCACCCAAAAAATGAAAAATTGTCATTAATTACTCCACCCTCATGTCGTTTCAAACCCGTAAAACCTTCGTTCATCTTCGGAACACAAATGAAGATATTTTGATGGAATCTGAGAGCTGTCTGACCGTCCCATGGACGGCAACGCAACTGAAATGTTCCCAAGTCCAGAAACGTAGCAAGGAGATCTGTTAAATAATCCACGTGACATCAGGGGTTCAACCGTAATTATACGAAGCTACGAGAATACTTTTGTGAGCAAAGAACAGAACAGCATACGTGTTTACATTCCAGGGATATTCTCCAAAAGGGAGCTACAGGGTGATGCGGAGGAGACGAATTTTTGAATAAAGTCGTTTTTTTTTTTTTGCGCGTACAAAAAGTATTCTCGTAGCTTTGCAAAACTGAAGTTGAGCCACTGATGTGACATTGATTGTTTTACCGATGTCCTTACTATGTTTGTGGACCTGGGAACATTTCAGTTGTGTGCTGTCTACGGAGGGTCAGGGAGCTCTCAGATTCCATAAAAAATATCTTAAATTGTGTTCAGAAGATGAACGAAGGTCTTACGGTTTGAAACGACATGAGGGTGAGTAATTATGACAGAATTTTCATTTTGGGTGAACAAACATTGTAAATGGGCAATTAGAGTGATGTCTCAGACATTGTGTTTATGTGGTTGACAGTAGCTTCACATCCCGTAGCAATATTTAAAAGAGCGGGCAATTGACGACTCGGATTTCCGTATATCGTTTTAGAGACACATTATGTGGCCAAGTGTAAATGGAAACATTTTAACAAATCAGATAGATATCCAATCAGCGAAAAACGCATGAAATGACCAGGTGTAAACAGGGCCCAAAGTCATAACACGGTTTGACTGTCATGAAGGTGAGTAAATTATAAAAATTTTCATTTTTGGGTGAACTACCACTTTAATGTCAGACAGTGACTTCCTGTCCCGCCAGAAAAATCTGCAAGGCAGACCAGACTTTTTGACTATAAGTTTGGCTCTGCATGACTCAAGTGTATTTGCAGTTATAGCGATCTATAGAGACGCCAGATCAGACTAATGAAGGTTCCCTCGGTACAGAGTTCGTCTTGTCTCTCACACACACCTCAGACAGCGCGGCCTATCTCTCTCTCTCGTTAGCTCTCTGCAGGAGACGCAGCACCTGTCAGCCCGAGCGCCCGTCACAGACACGCACAACAATCTGGGTCACTCTGACTGGGCAGGAGAAAAAGCACCATCCTTCACCTGTCCAAAACAATTCTGTCTAGTAACTAACATACACACACGGATCATTCCAGTCCTACGGAGTCAGATGGGGTCCGCTGAGAAAACATTCAGACTGGATGAATTATTTTACACCTTTCACTTCGAAAGATGACTGTTTTGCAGTCTGTCTACTTATCTGCTTATTAATTTTACCTCGCAAAACATCTTTATGTAAACACCAAATGCAATGTAAAATTATTGTCTTATTGATATGAATGTTGGTATAGATTCAAAGTATTGATAACGGACAGCTTTCTTCAGGCATTACAGATAAATCGTAGTAGATTAAATTGAAAAAGTTAAAGTGACATGTGGCCAAGTATGGTGACCCATACTTGGAATTAGTGCTCTGCATTTATCCCATCCAAAGTGCACACACACAGCAGTGAACACACACACACACAGCAGTGAACACACACACACACACAGCAGTGAACACACACCCGGAGCAGTGGGCCCGGGGAGCAGTTGGGGGTTCGGTGCCTTGCTCAAGGGCACCTCAGTCGTGGTATTGAAGGTGGAAGAGAGCGCTGTACATTCACTCCCCCCACCTACAATCCCTGCCAGACCTAAGACTCGAACCCGCAACCTTTGGGTTACAAGTCGAACCTCTTAACCATTAGGCCACAACTTCCTGTGTGCCTAAAAAAAGTATAGGATACATTAATGGTTCATGTAAAAGTCTCGACTCAACAGAGAGAAAGAGAAAGACCATTTTTTGAATAGCATGCTACATTTTTTTTCAGTATGTAGTATGTATTCTGTGCGCACAATGCAAATATGAATACCTAAAATACACACATGACCAAAATCTACAGAATACTACACATGTATCCCACAATGCAATGTGCTCAATGTGATTTTACATTTCCATATCTGAATTAATGTCACCCGGCCTCATGTATCTGACATTATACACAAAACTGATTAGTAAGATAACTGGACTAAAGTATGTGGCATGTTTACATATACATATACATACATAGGCTTATTTATTTATTACAAACAAGGATAAAAAGGTTTTATATTTACCACACCACATTTCTGGGTACAAATTTGTCCCCAAAGTATGGTAATGTACTCAGGAATTATCGGCAGAAGCTGGGTAGGATACGCTACATACAAATTGTAGTCTGTTACTGATTCCAAATTACATGACAAAAACTGTAGTCAGTAATGTAATCCATTACATTACACATTTCGGTAATTAATCAGATATTTGACAAACTATTTATACATTGATTTAAATAGGACAATCGTGTACCATAGTGATATATATATATATATATATATATATAATAAAAGAAAATATATTCATCGTTGTAATTAACAAGAAGTACAGTAAACATTACATTTCGATGTCAAGGTTGCCCAAAATAGGGTCATAAGGAACGGAAGGGGGGCGGGAGTTTAAGGAAAGATAATAACTGTGATTAAATCATAATAATGTTAATTAAATACACAGTTTAAAATAAATCGTCAAAATAAACATTGGTTTGTTTAACCTGCATGTCATGTGACTTTAACACCGTCAGAGAGCTGTGAACATGCAAATGTGATAATTATTAAAATATTTATTTTAAAATCTCAGGGGTACTTCAAGAAAATATATTAGGTGAAAGAGGTTCAGATAACAAAAAAGTTTGGGAATGCATGCATTACACATGTAAATAAGAAGAAATAACATCAATATGTGCATTTTAATGTGTTTGAAAGACAAAAGCCTTCCAAAGAGATAATAATAAATAGTTAAATAACTTACTGAGTGATAATTCAAATAAAAATGTATGTATCAGTAGTTAATGCCGTGTTGAAACACCTCTTACCCCTGAAAATGAGTTTTGTAAATCCAGTGGTCAAATGCTGTGTGGCCTCTCAGTTTTCTGTGTAATTCTAGCCACCTGACTAGTGACTGGTCTTTGTGTGAAACTGGAGGACTTTCTGAATGTATATAAGCGGTAGGCTATTTGAGAAAGGAACATTTAAAAGATGAAAAAAAAAGGAATTAGGGAGAATCAATAAATTAATAATTTATTGCTATTGTGCGAATAATAAGTAATCATGTAATCCATAAAAAAGTAAATGTAGTTGATTACGAGGGTTGAAATGTACTCTAAAAAATGCTGGGTTAAATACAACCCAGTGCTGGGTAAAATAGGGACAAACCCAGCAACTGGGTTGTTTTGACCAAGCGGGTTGGTTTAATACCCAGAAGGTTGTGTTAAAATTAATCAAACCGCTGGTCCAAACACAGCCAATTGGGGTTGGTCCCTATTTTACCCAGCACTGGGTTGCATTTAACCCAGCATTTTTTAGAGTGTCATTTATGAATTACAAGTACTTAATTTTTGGAATCTGATTACGTAATCAAGATTACATATAATCAGTTACTACCCAGCTCTGATTATAGGCATCATTATAACAACTGGCCATGAAGGCAGATAACCACCTTCCTCTGTACAGAAACAACCCTGTAACCAGAGCACCAAATCTAAGAGGACCATCGCCTCCTGGTGGTCGTCACAGATGACAACTACAGTCTGATCACCGAGAAAACATGACGCACTCAGAGCATATATATTCAGCAAATATACCACCCATTTTTGCAGAACGTAGACAAGTCAAAAACAAGCCAGATGTTTATGCTACAAATGTAATTTTTATTAATTTAAATAATATGCAAATAAAGGGTCTATAATGATCCACAGAAAAGACATGCTTTGTGACTCATTTTTAAAATGTGTATATATATTTATATTTCGATTTGTCCAGCAGAAATCTATCCAGAGTGAAGACTGAAACCTCTGACAACGATAAAGAAGACCTTTACATTCAGAAGAGCTGTGTCTGTTTGCCAGAGGACACGGCTGAAGGTCTATCCAAAATGGTCAGTGATAAAAGTGTACAGAAACGAGATCCATATTCAAACTTCAAAAATTAAAATGCTTCTTTTTTTTTTCTTATAAAAACTTCCATTGCAAAAAGAAGAACCTGGATACATTTCTACTTTGCAAAATTAACATTTTTACTAATAAAAAAAAGAAAAAGAAAAAAAAAAATCGAAAGAAGACACAGAAAACACACAAAGGAAAAAGGAAACAAAAACCCCAACTTAATAATCGACTCCCTTTGGGTAACACCGTAATTAAAAACAGTCTGTCAGCGTGTTCCATTGTTCTCACTTGTTCTCCCCAAACGCCACATTAAAGCACTAAACACAACACACATCTGGCATAAAAAGGTCTGGTGATATTTACACTTATTACAAAAATGTTGAACTCTGTGAGTGTGTGTGTGTGTGTGTGTGATGCACAGGTCATGTCCACTGTAAGCTGGTGTACGGAGCAGAAATAAGCGTGTTTTCTGATTCATAACATGCCTTCACACAGGCCTTAGATCTTTATTGCTGTCGCATTTATATTTTTTGCCTATATTTTTAAGTAAAAACTGAATTTGTTCATTCTAATATTACAATGCTAAATTCGCACCTCAAATCTTTGTTCTCCGAAATGATGTGCAGAATAAATCTCTCAAAAGTCACGTTAAAGTTAAGTGCACTTATCCCGAAACGCTTTTTTGTTTTGTTTTCATATAAAGTCCGATTCAGATTTTTCCACCACTTTTTCTCAGATCTGCTGCCTGTGAAGTTTTAACTATTAAAAACCAGTGAACACACTCGACTGGCGTTCAAGAGATGCGCAAAATCCGATATATGTATCAGATCGGTGGGCTGGCCTACGGTACGGCTGGGTTTGACTGACAGGTCTTCAACCCTGTGATTTTTGGCACTGGGTGACCTGTGTTTCTGCAGGAACAGCGAAGGAAAAACAAAAACACTTTTAAAAATCTCACGTCGCCGCTGAGCTCCGCCCCTTGCCGCTGATGTCACTGGCTCTTGTGGGGGCTGCCGTACTGGACTCTGTACTTATTAATGCGCTGGAAGTGAAGGGTCTTGGGGTCACAGGTGGTGGAGCAGGGCACCAGTCCCTCCCGCCCTTCTCCCATGAGCCACCTGCTGGTTTCAGCAGCCATGTCTCTGGTTACGTGCTCCTTCACCCAGCGCTGAGTCCAGGCGTGAAAGCGCTGGTGCAGACGTGTGCTCACTCGATCGTGAGAGAGAGAGAGAGGGAGGAGAGAGAGAGAGAGAGAGAGAGAGAGAGGGGGAGGGAGAGAGAGAGAGAGAGAGGGAGCGAGAGAGAGAGAGAGAGAGAGAGAGAGGAGAGAGCGGGGAGTGGAAAGAAAGAGATGTATGGAAGGAAGAGATGTGAGAGAGGGAGCGAGAGAGAGAGAGAGAGAGAGACATGAGTCAACTGTGCTGAGTGACAGGTAAGGAGTTTTTGCATAGAGTACAAATTTTTGCAGCCACAAGATTTTTAAAATGCAAAAATTTGCTATGCGGTAAAACTTTTTTTTGTGTACCATCTGCTGATATTGACTATCCTTTTAATACCATAACATAAATATTAAAATTGGCCAAAATGGCAACAAACACTCAGAGGAAACAAATCAGAGGTTGTATTATTGAACAATATGTAACTGCAGTTTCATACTAATAATTAATTTTTGCATATTTAAATATATAAATGAGATGTTAGACTTTGGCTATTTTGTAAAACATGATGTAACCTAATTGCAACCAATATACAACGTGGTAAAAATTTACAAAGAAAAAAGGAGGGGACAGGTAAGTTATAGATGTGCTAGTTCATGTGACCCCCACAAAAATAAAATCTCATAAATATTAATTAGGTTATGCACAGATAATGATTTTTCTCTTTTTTAAGTGCACAAATGAACAAAACTGTAAAATCTTGATAAAAAAAAAATGGAGACGGTTCTTCTGTATTAGACATTTAGAAAAAAGCTAAATATGGTTTTGATTGTAATTAGCATCTTGTCACATTAATTTTACCTGGTGGGCTCTCAGCAGCGCGGTGCGTCTGTACATGTAATCTTCTGATTTGAAGACGTACACCATCTTATAGGAGTTGAGTTTGAACATGCACTCCATCTTCATGCTGTCTGCGTTCTCTTTTCTGCCTCCGTCCTTCACCTCCTTCTCCTGAGCCTCACAGCCACGCTGACACTTACGGATCTGCCGCAGGTTCCTACACAAACAGAGGAGGACGGTGACGACAAACCAATTGTATATACCTCAATGAACTTCTCTGCTGCATGAGAACAGTGTGAATGCTGAGATTCAATCATTGGTTGGGCAGTTCAGGGGTCAGGGGTCACAAACACAGGGTACCTTGGCAGAAACACAGGCTTTTGAGACAGATGTTCCCTCAGGTCTGGAGATGTGAAATCAGCCGACAGATACCGCATAACGTAATCCGACCAGCACTACATGTGACCATGAGAACAGAGAAAATGTATTACATTAAGATTCTTTAGAATAACAAACACAAAAGTGTTATTTTTAAATCATTTAAACGGTTGATTCATTCAGGAACGAAACGCTGTCATGTTGCTCAAAGACGCAAAACAGCGCTGTGGATTTGTTTGGAATTATTTTTGTTGCCTGAATTTCTCGTGCAAAAACAGGGCATATGGGTCTAAACCGTACGTCTCTTAATAATAAAATTTCTAGTTTATTGAACTGTTGTAAAAAATCAGTATCACATTTGTATATAGTAATTTTTGGAGAAAAAAGGCACTCTTCACGTGAAATTGATTAACTATATGAAGTGGTATAAATATACACATTTTCTGCCCCTATGTCTTGAATTTGTGATCATTCTGAATGTATTTTAATAGACTGAATCATGCCATAAAAGAGCGCACTGTAAATGCGCACACGCACAAGACTTCACGTAGGCAAATGCGTGCGCACTGTAGGGTTTGAATGTTTTTTTGGTCGGGAGAAATATTGAGCAAATAGCTCACCTGGTACTTGTACTTAAAGTCCCCCTGTAGTGAAAATCAAGTTTTTTTATGTTGTTTATTTGTCTACGTGGGGTTTTTAATATGCTTTTAGACAAACCATGTGCCAATCTATTAATCAACACCATTTCGGTGTATTTTCTCCTTAAAACTGTAGTTTCCCAATGGCTGACCCAGAAATATGGTTTGAAACAACTCTTTGTTTGCTACATCACAAACCAATAACGTCAAGGATCGATTCCTAATACTAGCATGCACAATATACCAATACCAGCACAAAACCAAAAAAAAATTGGAGCAAAAAACCCATGAAGCCGTGGTTTAACGTGAATTTAGAACCGCTAACTTGCATAATAACCCGTGGCAACAGTGTAAAAGTAGCCCGGAGTCAGATGCAGCTCTCCCGCAGCGGCGTCTGCACTTCACACGCGTATGCTCGCGGGCGCGAATGAACAATCACAAACGGCTGCATTCAAGTCTTCAAGGCATTTTAGGACACGACATCGTCAAGTAACTTTAACGAATGTTACAGTAATCACTGTAGTTGTCCGCTAGTAAAAAACATAGTTTTATCAGTCATTATCAGTGTATGCCATTGTTTTGCGTTTACTAAAGTTCAGTGGATCAGGAGGCGCTGGCAGGTGTGAGTGAGTGGAGGCGGGAATAATTTGCATATTCATAGATCAGCATATAGTAAATGAGGCAAGGGTATTGAGTTACATGCAAGCTATTTTAAGGCATGAGAAAATTATTTTCACAAGAAAAAAACATTTAAATATGTCATTTTGATGTTCAAAGATAAGTTTTAAAGGGGATAAAAAATATTGACTACGGGGGATGTAACATATATGTTATGATATCTAAACATTTGAATATTTTTACCCGGGTGTGTTCTTTTTTCTGAGTTATGTTGGGTTGTCAATGATTTTAAACCGTCATTTAGGCCGTCCGATGAAGCTATTTTGCGGTAATGTGTACCAAAACTATTTAATCTATCCGAATTTAAGACTTGTTAAGGACACCGTTATGTCTAATTAATTTCTTTCCTGTATTATTTATATATTTATTTTTATTAATTAATTCATTCTTTCTTAAAATGATTACTTAATTTAAATGTTTTAAATGATTTCGTTTTAAAATTACTACAACATTCCAATTCAGTTCAAAATGACAGAAGTGTGGACGTTTGCATCCATGTTTGATCTGTGAATCAATCAGTGAAGCTCACCTCGATCTCCATTGCCCCATCGAGTCTCTCCTCCTCGGAGTCAGCGCTCCACAGTGAGCTGAACGTTCCCTCTGTTCTTCATAAACATCAACTAGAGTGAGAGAAAGAGAGATTAAAGACTCTTAATACCGTGAGTCTCTCCGTGTGGCCTTCACTAGCCGCTCATTTTGAAACTCTACCTTAAAGCAGTTCTCGTCGGACATGAGCTGCTCTGCTTTGTGCTGGTAAGACATTTCCACCGGTGCCCTGCTGCTCTGTGTGAGCAGAGATCCGCCTGTGGCCGAGTGGCTGCTCTCACTCAGGTACAGTTCAGTGACCTGAACACAGATCTCCTCACTCACTATGTGCTGGAGCTACAGTTACAGACAGGGAGGAAAAAGAGATTTTCATATCCTACAAGGCAAATCAAGGATTATAAAAACGGATCTTTTGAGACATTGTACTATGAACTTTTGATTTCTTGAAAATCTCACAACTTCTTCACATGTCCAATAAATAAATAAATAAAGACATAAATAAAAGTATATGAAGTGAATAAACAGAAAAAAAAAAAAGTTATGTAACCAATTATGAAAAATTCAAGAAATTATGAAATGTTTGTCAAAAATTACATTTAGAAAATGGAATAAACAAATCGTAAAACAGAAAAAATAAATAAAAAAATAAATAAAATTATAATAGAAATGGAAAATTAAAAATATAGATCATTAATTTGTGCCATTTTTTAAAAAAGTTTTATTTTATTCTCTTTGTTATTCATACTATTATCCACTTTATTTTTCCATGTTATTTTTCATATCCAAAAAGATAATTTTTTCATTAAAAACATAATTAAGTAAGATATCTACCAATTAAATAAAGGGAATAAACAGAAAGTAAATATGAAACTTCCATAATATATATATAAGTTTTTATGTTTATTATACATATTATCGCACCTCTATATATAATATTCTTATATTATTACTATTTTTTTTATATATTATCTTTTTTTTCATCTTACCAAATTTTGCTTTTCAAAATAAAACTACTAACTCTATAAATAAGGCAAAAAAGAGAGGGAAATAAAAACTAATTTATAATATGATCACTTCAAGGGGTATTTTTAGGCATGACATGCAAAAGCACTATATTATGTCAGTGGATGTGGGCAGACGGACCTGTCTGACTATGTTCTGGATGAGTTTGTCCATGGTGAAGGCCATGTAGGCGTGAATGGTGAACATCTCTCGGAGAGAATCCTCATACTGAGACGCCTCCATATTCCCATCCAGCAGATTACGCACCATCTCCAGAAACGCAGGGTAATAATCCTCCACATCCATGTCCACTGAAAGAGAGAGTGCAAGTTTCTAAAATCAGTCCAAAAACAGCAACAACATCCACCAGACTTTAAAACACAAAATCAACATAAAATCTAATTTAAGTTTCTGGTCTCCTTGCGCACAATTCATTCCTTATTCTGATAAAAACAATAGCGCAAGTTAGCTGCTTTTGTTACTCACTGGGCTCCTTCAGGCGCAGCTGGATAGCAGTGTTGTCGTTTTTGTCTCGTTTGAGTCCGAGCATCTCCCTCTCCCACTCGCGCTCCCTCAGGTCCTCTTTGATCTGTCGTTCGGCCTGCACATAGAACCGTATCAGACGCGAGCACAGGGTGTGGTGCAGCCGGAGGAAGATGTACCAGTTGTTATTCACGTAAAACAGATTATACGCGTCCTCGCAGGAGCGAAGCCGTTGAGCTGTGGACGTGCTAAACAGCAGTTTGGACTTTGTCGGGCTGCCGCTAACTTCTCCCGTTAGCCCGTTGTGCTTCTTCGACGCCCCATCGTCAAGGTCTACGTCTTCTTCATCGTCATCTTCCTCAGCGTCCGACAACACTCCTCTCTGGGAGAACAGCATGTCGGGGATGAAGAGGTAGATGATCTGTTTAATCTTGTATTTGTCCTCTTTGTTGATGCTGCTGTGGCGTTTCACGTGATGGATGATTAGTGCTGCCGCATCCTCCAGAATCTGACGGTCCTCGTAGGTCAGTGTCAGGTGAGGTCCGCTAGGAGACGTACTGTTGTCCTCCGAAGCCTGTTCCTGCCGCTAAACAAACACAAGCATCAATTATGTGTGGGAAAATGAATTTCTCTGAGAGGAACAAACCCCTTTAACTTCTTCTAGAGAATAAAGAGCATCTCACCTCATCAAAGATGCTCTCGATCTCGTTGAGAAGCGTTTTAGAGCGCAGCACCTTAGTGTCGTTCTGTTTGAAGTTAATGCCTTGATGGTCCAGAGATTTTAGGTAGTATTTCTCATTTTGCTCTCTCCAGATCTTGTTAAAACCCCTTTGAGCCTCACGCCACTCTTCCTCCTTCAGCTTTAGCCTGAGACCCCGAATAAGAAAACCAGTCATAAGGGTCAATTTTTCAAAATTGAGATTTATACATCATCTGAAAGCTGAATAAATAAAGCTTTCCATTGACGTATGGTGTGTTAGGATATGACAACATTTGGCCGAGATACAACTATTGATGAAAATCTGGAATCTGAAGGTACAAAAATATCTAAATATTGAGAAAATCGCCTTTAAAGTTGTCCAAATGAAGTTCTTAGCAATGCATATTACTGATCAAAAATTAAGTTTTAAAATATTTACAGTAGGAAATTTACAAAAAAAATTTCATGGAACATGATCTTTACTTAATATCCTAATGATTTTTGGCATAAAAGAAAAATCTATAATTTTGACCAATACAATGTATTTTTGACTGTTGCTACAAATATACCCCAGCGACTTATGACTGTTTTTGTGGTCCAGGGTCACATATACACATATATAATATATATATATATAATATACTATTATATAATATAATATTATCATATATTATGTAGCCAGTTGTGAAATAAATAGGCTTAAATAACAAATAAATAAATGACTTTTTAGATAACTACATAAAACATATACAAATACCTTTATAAAAAAACCTACATTGGTCAACTATTAATTTAGAATATTATGATATATAGTGCTAGAGAAATTATAAAGTAATATTATTGCTGATGTAAAATGTAAAAACACAAACTCACTCACAAACCCTCTACTGCTAAATAAATTCTGGGCCAGTAAAAAAATAAATGCGTTTAAAATATCTGAAAAACCCACACCGGTTAACCCCTAAATTTGAATAATATACTACAATGTAATATAATAAACGTAATGTGCCTTTCGAAGGCCGTTCTCTCTAACCTCTTGAGTACAATGGGAACAGTCACTGCCGGATTCTTCTTCAGTCCATCGATGATGTCCAGAGCTTTGTCTCCATATATCCGCTGGATGGCTTTCCTGTGGATGATCTCTGAGCAGCCTCCCAGAGTGTTGTCCAGTCGGAATTTCACCTGCTCTTCCGCAGACATCCGAGACAGCTTCTTCTGAACCACCTCCAGCACACGAATGGTGGCCAGGTTGGTTTCCAAGACAACATCCAGCTAGAGGGAGGAGTCAACGACATCATTAGCAAGAATAACATCACAAACAAATCAAAACAGCAAGTGGAACAGTAAAAATGTTCTTGTGTGTGGAAGCGTCTCACCTCGAATCGCTCATCCTCACACCTGTACATGTGTTCTTCATACTGAGTCTTCTTGGAGCTGACGAAGGTAGAGTCCTCAGACCAGGAGGGGAAGGAAACCCAGGTATCATTCAGCACCTGATGCATCCACAAAGAATTGAGTAACTTGATGCATGTTCAATATTAAGCCGGCAAGGTGATGGGGTTTGTAAAGAAGCTGTTGATAAGGGAAAATCCTCTCTTACCTCTTTACAGAGTGATGTTCTTCCTGTGCATTTGGGAAGCTGGTAGCTCTTGGGTAAAGCTCGATAACTAGAGCCCAGACGCTTGCATGAAGCGTAGTCAATTTCCATGGCAATTCCTTCAGTGGCTCTTTCTTTTGGGTACCTCTCCAGGTGTGACATCTCTTTATATCCAAGGAAGTTCTTGAACCAAGTGAACAGCTCAGGAAATTTGCTGGGGAAAAACGGGTTGATTAGTAAAAATCCACTACTGCAAAATAAAAACTGGAGGCAGCTTTGTAATAAATACAAAAATAAATATAAATAAAAATGAATGACTGAATGCCAAAACAATTCTAAATACTGCTAAACAAATGCTAGGGGAGTTTTGTAAAAAAAATGAAGTATAAAAGTTTTTGCATAAATAAATAACATAACATAAAAAATAAAAAAAATGAATGAATGCTGAAAACGTAAAAAACTAAATCCCATGACTGCAAAATAATTTCTAGGGCAGGTTTGCAAAAAAAATAAATGAATTAAAATAAAACAAAAGATTATTGCCAAAAATGTTTTGGCAATACCCACTTCTATACCCAAAACACAAACCTACTACTTCTAAATAAATGCTAAGAGAGTTCTGTTAAAATAAAATAAAAATATTAAATTAAAAAAAAATAAAAAGATAAAAAAAATCTGTAATTTACTTAAATCAAATACATTAAATAAATGAATTAAATTAAAATTAAATAAAATCCATACAATTAAAATCCACTTCAAACTGGACTTACCCCAAGAATGGAACCACAAGTTGAACCAGCTCAGCACGAGAAATTATCTCTTCGTTAAAAATAATCAGGCACCGGAGGAAGTTGTCATATGCTTCAGCACTTCGTAAAGCTTTCCGCACCTACGAATGCACCAATAATGTTAGACAAAATAGGAAAACAAAACTTTTGAGATAAAAGCAACCTGCATATTACATCAACATCACTACGTTGACCCAGAGCAACTCACTTTGTCAAAGAAAAGAGACTCTGTTCCTCCACCATGTTTGCCAGCCTCTGCCATGGATGAATCTTTGATATTCATTAACTTGAGCTTTTTCTGGAAAAAAGAAAAAAAAAAAAAAATTCAGATATCAAGAAAGTTATTCCACAAAAAAACATGCTGAATACTACAAAAGTCAGTATATAATGAAATGTATTTCCTGTACCTTCACAGGTGGGGTGACACCTGTAGTTGAGTGCTTGCGTATCTGGCAGCCATTCTGACTGGGCCTCTGCTTGTTATTGAGCTGTGGTTTCTTGGCCGTTCCACCGTGATCGTTACGCACAGATTCGGCCTTCTCTGCTGTCGTCTTGCTCAGCAGCTAGAAGGAAATTCATAGAAGGAAATGTGTCACTTTCACTTAGTTTAACGTCATGTACTGAAATAACCAAAGCTACAACTGAAATAAAAATTACAGGGCGCGACAGTGCGAGCATTTCACTCGCATTTGCCACTAAAAACAGATGTGTGCAAATGTTGAAATGTATTTAGGAGCATGTGCGCGAACAAAATTCAGTTTTATGAAAATTCAAGTAATAAAAAGTCTTAAATATCTTAAATTGTATTACAAATCATCATTTTAAGATGAGAAGGAACAAAACAGGAATCACCAAAGGTCCTAAGGTGATTATTAAACTTCTAAAGGCTATGATGTAATTATTGTATATAATGCTATATATATATAAAAAATATAAATAAAATGACAAACACAACACAAATAGTTACATTTTAAAAAAAAAAACAAAAAACAAAAACAAAATAAATTCAAAATATTCATAAAACTATAACAGCATCTCAATGACACTATAATAACAGTTTTTCTTTCTTCCGTTTAAAAAAGAAATCTTCATCCACATGAAAACGCAAACGCATGCTGTGAAGCACTGTCAAGAGCATGCCAAACCAACAGGTGGCAATATAACCCTAACCGTAAAGCCATGTTGGCCAATCAAAAGCCTGAAAAAGTTTCCAGTAGGCGGAGATAACAGCGCAGGCTCCGACGTCACAAGCCCAAAACTCTGGTTTCGCTGTCTACACGAAGACACTGCAACTGGAGCTTTTGAAAATCTTCACCCTGGCAGGCATTTTCAAAAATGTTCGGTTTCAGTGAACTGGCGCTGCATTTGCTTGCGGACGAATGGCCAGACTGCGTAGAAAAAGCTGCGGTTTTGAAAATACCCGCGTTCGTGTGGACAGGGCCTAGAACTGGAGTAATACATCAGTCCAGTGGGCGGGCTCAGAGTAGAGGCAGAGCCTCAATCAAACTCACCACAGAGCTGTTGGCATCAGGCAGGAACTGTCCAAACTCGGAGAGCAGATCTTCCTGGTTTTTGAAGAGTTGGGCCACCTCAGCATAAACTTCCTGCTCGGTCAGGGTCGGGGTGTAGCTCCCGCCCGCCTCTTTAGCATTACGCTGTTCCTTCTGATTAACAAAACAAGTATATGTATAAGTGGATTGTGAATTATAATTTATTTGTGAAGTATTTTCAGGGGCCTGGCCCGACCTGGTACTTGTGCAGGATCTCGAGGAAGGACTTGTAGATGTTGGGCTGGCCCTGGAAGCGGTTCTTAATCTTGTTGACGTAGCTGATGGCGTGGTTGAACTCCACGGGCTGGTTGTTCTGCAGCGGGGGAGCGGTGGGCATGCTGTTGATGGGGGTGTGGGGCTGCAGTGGGGGCGAACGCGGGGACGCGTACGGAGGGATGGACGGACTGGGTTGACTGCTTGGGGTCAGAGCTGGAGACTGCAGCGGCTGCACAGAGAGAGATGGAAACATATCAGTGATCTTGATCTGGACTATACCAGAGTATCTGCAGAGTTTTCAAAAACACATTTAAGACTTTTTAAGACCTCCACAAATAAAATTATACTGTATATTGCTATAAAACAAACCCATAACATCTAAAAATTTAAACTGGTTACCCAAAATAAGATTTAATGCATAATGCAGAAATTTTAATTTAAAAAAGCCTGAATTAACCCGGGACTCTTATTTTGAAATGTATTTGCTAACTTTAGTGCTACTTCCAGCTGATCATTCAAATGGATGAGGGAGATAAATATGCATTGTTACAATCATCTACAACATTTTACAATATAAAAGCCAAAAAGTAAACATTATCATAATTCATCAACAGTATTTTGTTGACAAGTAATCGCTTGGCATAAATGCGTGGTATTCATTGACTGCGAACTTCTCTGAAAACGTGAGCCAGAAGAACACATAACAGCACCACTTTATGACTTTGAACGCACAGCACTCAAGTTTAATTAAATAATTTCCTTATGAAATTTAATAATCATATGTTATTTCATGATTCTTGTTTTTTTCCATCCCCAAATTTAAGACTGCTTAAAATGATAATTAGGACTATTGTTACACTATTTAAAGCAGGGTTACTATAGTTACACTAAAATTTAAACGATAAAAAAATTGTTACATGAAATAATATAAATGTTTTAAAACATTTAAAACTAAAACTAAATTAATATAAGCTAAATATAAAAAAATACTATTAAAAATGACAAAAAAAACACTACAAAATATTCATAAATTATTAATTAAAACTATCATATTAATAAAAAAACTATAATGGTATCTCAATGACACTAAAATAACACTATTTAAAACATGACGAAACTTAATTTGAGACTTTTTAAGGATCCACAGGGACCTCGTCAACTTCAACCCTGCAAAATATCTACATTTTCAGTGTGACTACCTTGTTTTTTGGCGTGGGTTGGGCAGGAGGTGTGGATGCCAGGCTGGGAGGGTTTGCGGGGATCTGGTTCTGGAGCTGCGGCGGCGGTCTGGGGGGGATGTTCTGAACGGAGATGCCGTGAGGCGTGATGTGGTGGATCTGGCCGGGCGTAGTCACGTTAACCAGGTCATTGGTCTGAACTTCAATCTTGTATCCCGGTGGAAGAAATGTGTTAAACCCCATAATAAGATCAGGGTGACCCTTAAAGAGCTGTGACACCCTGCTGATTACGCCCGGGGTGTCAATACTGCAGATTGAGAGAGAGAGAGAGAGAATTCGAAATGAATAATTATGATTAACTAATTCCCAGTGAAACTATCTAGCATTGTGGGAAATTATGTAGGGCAGGATTTGAATGTGAGAACATGGCAATAACATATTATTTAGACAACATGTCCTTGCTTAAGTCAAAAGAAACATAAGAATTTGATGAAAGCAATGTTCATTTTTATTTACATTTTTTACATATTTTATCGATAAATGAAAAAGATGCTTATTTTTAGTTCAGCAAGGGCATATTAAATTGATCAAAAGTGACAGTATAGACATTCATAATGTTATAAAATATTTCCGTTTCAAATAAATGCTGTTCTTTTGAACTTTTTATTCATCAAAGAATCCTGAAAACCCTGTTTCCTCAAAAACATTACGCAACATTCAATACATTAAGAAATGTTTCTTATTACAATGATTCCTGATCATGTGACACTGAAGACTGGAGTAATGAACATGAACCTAGATTAATACATGCTGTAAAGTGTTCATGATCCCTAATGTTAACTAACTGAGGTTTATTGTGAAGCGTTACCTTACATTTGAACAGAAATGTGTTCAATAGCATATTAGATAGAATCGTGATGATTCTATGAGCTACTAAAATTTTATGACAACCCTACATGTGAATAAGCTCACCTCTGAGATTTAAACTCTTTCATGATATCCAAGAAATCATTGTAGACCTGTGGCTGACTGCCAAACTGTAGCTTCACCTGGTCCAGGTAAGACAAGGCGTCCTCCACCTGCAGGAAGGAAAATGACAATCCAGTTTATCTCACACACACACAGCTGCTATTGCAAGACTGCATTGGTTTGACTCCCAAACACAAAATCCCATCTCACCTTGAGTCTCTGGAACTGCTGCTGCCCCTGCATGGATGCGGAGGGGGTGGGCGGGTGACTGTGACCCTGCACCGGCGCAGGACCGTGGGCCTGGACCGCTGCTGGACCATGATGGTGAGCACCACTGTGGGCCGCGGGACTGGGAGTGTGACTGTGACCACTTGAACTTTGGGCCACTGTGGACACCTAAAAACAGCAACGATGCAAAGATCACATAAGGGTTTCATAATCATAACAAATACTCCTAACTAAGCAAAAATAATTATTCTGTCCTCACTGAAGTTGAAATGTTTCAGAATATACCTGATGTTCAATATACAGCCTCTCACTCAGCGTAAATACTCAGCGTGTTTATCTTTAATATATATATATATATATATATCTATATATATGTGTGTCAAATGATTATCGCATCCAAAATAAAAGTGTATAGATAAAGACACACAATACATGAATATTTAATAAATAAATTATCAGTATCGTTTGTTACTATAAGTAACAATGACTCTTAAAAGAACAAGAACATGTTATTTGAGTGAACAAATCCTTTATTACAACAAACTTGAAACCATTTTAATGAAATTATTGAAGTCTCCCTTCTGAAAAAAATTAAATAAATAATAATAAAAAACCAATAAAAAAAATAAGCTGTACACCTTATGTATATCTATATCACACTTGAACATTTGAATGTTTTAAAATGTTATCAAATGAAAATGTACAACTTTTATTTTTGGCAAAGTTAAAACATGGACAAACATGATATTCCTTGAAAACAATGTTTAAATAAATTATTTTATTATAAAGAATATTATTGTTGTTATTATAACTTTGAAGTACATTGTACAATGCTAATATATTTGTCATAATATCAAATTAAATCGATCGTTTATTTTGACTGGTTGTAGCAGACCTTTGAGCTTCAGAGTGTATTTGACAATAGTTTTTCTCAAATAAATCTAGGAAATGTTTAAGTTTTCTCTCAGAGCAGGGGTCCGTTCTTCGTACGTCGCTTATTACATCCAAGATGATATCATTGTGCTAATCAGGATCTGGCTAATTCGGTTCTTTGAACGCACCTGTTGTTGATGATTAGTTTGGCTGGATTGAATTATTTGAGATAATTGCGCGTTCATGGGTTGGTTTAAAAGGGGATATGTATCGATACTCAAAACCACGATCAGCAATGCAACGATTGGCTGGCGGCAAGACAGCAACGTAATAACATCATATAATTAAAAAAAGACACCTGACGAAAAACTTGACAAATTTCTGGACTTTTATAAGGAAACAGCCAAGCGAACAAAACTACATAAATGTTATAATAGATCAATGAAATGTGCACTGTTTTTATTTTATTTTTTTACATGATTCCCAATTATTTATATTCACGATTTTTAGTATTTGTACAGGCTTTACATTTTATTTCAATGTAGTAATTCGCAATTAATTAATTTTATATTTGAACAGATTGTTACATGACAATTATTAAAGATTCTAAGGTCGTCAAGATCATGTTATCTGCATTCTCCGGCCTCCATCAAGCCCCTCCCATAATATCTGTCATCACTCAAATTAATGCACAACTCTATGTTATCTGTATAGCATGTGTGTAAGACTTGAATACAATTATGAAGTAATAATTTTATGACTAATAAATATTTCAGTGAGTAAAACTGTCTGTGTCTATAGTATTAAAGACTACATAACATTATTATATTATCTTTAAATTATTATTATTTAAAATGATTGTCCCTGGATTAGTAGGGTACTCTTGTAATAAAGTAGCGGTGGTAACGGACAGATTTTAAGTATCAGTTCTGCTAAAAAAGATGCGATCTAATCCTGTTTACATGATATAAGCCGTCTCCTGAGCAGGTTTAAGCTTACTGACCTGTTGCTATGACAGCAACTCCGGGATGAGCTTCGAAGAACCAAACAATCCAAGATCATGCCAAATAGTCAACAATCAAATCCAGCTAACTGAGTTAGCGACGTACGAAGAACGGGCCCCAGCTCTGCTGATGTTCATGTTTATGTATCTTAAGACGCTGAAAACACCCTTATGTATGTGTACTTCAGTATGTAGTAGATAAAACGGCGCCACTCAGAGACATGCAGAAACAAGCAGATTATTTATATAGCTGTCTCTTTGCGTATAAATATTCACAGACACATATCTACTTTTGATTTATCCATCCATCAGATTGCGCGTTTTACGTGACATCCTCATTATACTGTAAATTCCATGTTCAGGACTGCACCGGGATTCCCTCTGCTTCACGGAAATCATACACCCTTAACTTATAACTTCTTATTAATGCGACACACCTTTATCTGCACTCAGGGATGGTGTCCGCGAATATGAGCGAAGATGTTGGATGCATTGCCTGCTTTTGCAGCCACTTTGCGTCCACATTGTTTGCAAATTGGATCCATCCTAAAGGACAACCCCGCATTCGTTTTTTTAAATATCCAAAAGGATTTCTATACTACTTTCTATACAAGTGAATGCAGAATGAAGCAGCCGAGTGGAAATAAGAAATTTTTTTTTTCTCCATTCATTTAAAAAACAAAAACAAAATGTAAATATGCAAGTGTTTACGGTATGATAACCGTGCACGTTCAAACCGTCATACCGGTATATCGATACAACCATACAGTACATACACATATATTATGTAAACTTTATTTGGATGTGAAAACGGATTATTATTATCTATATATATTTATAATATATATATATTATATACAGTGGGTCGGAAAGTATTCAGACCCCCTTAAATTTTTCAATCTTTGTTATATTGCAGCCATTTGCTAAAATAATTTAACTTAATTTTTTTCCTCATTAATGTACAAACAACACCCCATATTGACAGAAAAACAAAGAATTTTTGACATTTTTGCAGATTTAATAAAAAAGAAAAAATGAAATATCACATGGACCTAAGTATTCAGACCCTTTGCTGTGACACTCATATATTTAACTCAGGTGCTGTCCATTTCTTCTGATCATCCTTGAGATGGTTCTACACCTTCATTTGAGTCCAGCTGTGTATGATTATACTGATTGGACTTGATTAGGAAAGCAACACACCTGTCTATATAAGACCTTACAGATCACAGTGCATGTCAGAGCAAATGAGAATCATGAGGTCAAAGGAACTGCCTGAAGCGCTCAGAGACAGAATTGTGGCAAGGCACAGATCTAGCCAAGGTTACAAAAAAAATTCTGCTACACTTAAGGTTCCTAAGAGCACAGTGACCTCCATAATCCATAAATGGAAGACGTTTTGGGACGACCAGAACCCTTCCTAGAGCTGGCCGTCCGGCCAAACTGAGCTATCGGGGGAGAAGAGCCTTGGTGAGAGAGGTAAAGAAGAACCCAAAGATCACTGTGGCTGAGCTCCAGAGATGCAGTCGGGAGATGGGAGAAGTTGTAGAAAGTCAACCATCACTGCAGCCCTACACCAGTCGGGGCTTTATGCAGAGTGGCCCGACGGAAGCCTCTCATCAGTGCAAGACACATGAAAGCCCACATGAGTTTGCTAAAAAACACCTGAAGGACTCCAAGATGGTGAGAAATAAGATTCTCTGGTCTGATGAGACCAAGATAGAACTTTTTGGGCTTAATTCTAAGCGGTATGTGTGGAGAAAACCAGGCACTGCTCATCACCTGTCCAATACAGTCCCAACAGTGAAGCATGGTGGTGGCAGCATCATGCTGTGGGGGTGTTTTTCAGCTGCAGGACAGGACGAATGGTTTTGCAATCGAGGGAAAGATGAATGCGGCCAAGTACAGGGATATCCTGGACGAAAAACCTTCTCCAGAGTGCTCAGGACCTCAGACTGAAGGCCGAAGGTTTACCTTCCAACAAGACAAAGACCCTAAGCACACAGCTAAAATAACGAAGGAGTGGCTTCACAACAACTCTGTGACTGTTCTTGAATGGCCCAGCCAGAGCCCTGACTTAAACCCAATTGAGCATCTCTGGAGAGACCTAAAAATAGCTGTCCACCAACGTTTACCATCCAACATGACAGAACTGGAGAGGATCTGCAAGGAGGAAAAAATCCCCAAATCCAGGTGTGAAAAACTAGTTGCATCTTTCCCAAAAAGACTCATGGCAGTATTAGATCAAATGGGTGCTTCTACTAAATACTGAGCAAAGTGTCTTAATACTTAGGACCATGTGATATTTTAGTTTTCTTTTTTTAATAAATCTGCAAAAATGTCAACAATTCTGTGTTTTTCTGTCAATATGGGGTGATGTGTGTACATTAATGAGGAAAAAAAAATAACTTAAATGATTTTAGCAAATATTAGGCTGCAATATAACAAAGAGTGAAAATTAAGGGGGTCTGAATACTTTCCGTACCCACTGTATATTATATCTATATATATATATATGAAGACTTCAGATGCAAAAACCTCTTAGTCCTTCAGAGATTTTTCTTTTTATCAGGCTCCTATGAAGATATCATGGGATATTTTTGAAAATAAGGCATTCAATTGCCAAATTGCAACACTGATTAAAAACTATTAGAATTTAAAAAAAATTAAAAAAAAAAATTTTTTTTTTATATATATATACAGTATATATATAAAACCATCCGCTAAAAACTTTAAAGGGTCATATGATGCTTTTTTAAAGATCATTATTTGGAGTATTTGGTGTAACAGAACATATTGACATGCTTTAATGTTAAAAAAAAAAACATTATTTTTCAAATACTGTACATTTTTGTAGGTCCTCTATGCCCCGCCTCTTCAAACGCTTCGTTTTCTACAAAGTCCCTCATTCCGACAAGCGCAGTTTGCTCTGATTGGCCAGCTGATCCAGTGCATTGTGATTGGCCGAACACCACAACCACTCGTCAGAAATGTAACGCCCCTTAATACCATAATCGCGAGCTTCATCTTTCAAAAAAAATTTAAAGACAGAGCCCAAAAGGGGAACAGATTCGCGTGACAGACAGTGATGAAGCTGGCATGTGTTTGCAGTCCACAAGCCACGGTTAAGACAGCAGACTCTACTGTGATGCATTGCTGTTCTGTTGTAAGTAATCTTAAAGATTCCTAAATGCATCTACTTCTGGAAGGCCAAATAAAGTGCTTTTGTTTTCGCACTGAAACACACAGCGTCTCCCTTACATGCTGCTTCAACACTAACTGCGGTTACTGAAACCACACCTTCTTTCTTTGCGTGCACATTTGGGCGGCATTATGCAAATATTTCCACATAATGAGGTAGATATGTGGGGGCGTGTTAGAACGGGCTGTTTTAGGTGGGTGTGGCAGAGTCTTAACTTTGATTAAAGAATATCTCTTTGGTTTTGAGACTTTAGTCTTTGCAACTTCAGGGATCTTGTCTATGCACAATCAGCTTGTAACACTCCAAAGAGAAAGGAAAACTTGAAATCGCATCATATGACCCCTTTAATAGTACGCCAATGATCCTAAAATATAATTTTGGCCTCTAGCTTATTCAGCCAGACTCTAGATTCTGGAGTCGCTCTGGATTAAACGGATGCAGTGTGAACAGATTCCTTGGGAGCTATAATGCATCACGATGGTGTGTGTCCGCACCTGGTACGCCTGGGGAACCGGGTACTGTATTCCTGGAGTAGGCTGCATGCCGTCAGCCACAGCCTCGAATACTGCAGGCGCTGGGGCAAGAACCCTGTGCTGGAAGCCCTCGGCGCTGCCGGGAAGCCGGTGCTGTTGTGGAGTGAACACTGGCTCCTGATCCTCTAAACGCCTCCTCATGCTGTACTCATACTCAGACAGAAACTAAGACCTGGAACAGACAAGACAAAGACAGCAACTAATTACACATCATGATTTGGCTGTAGTCCAAGCCATTACCAACAGGAGATCTACTATTCTAGACTCTGACTAGCTGATGAATAAAGGCCACAAACATGTATATGTACGTTATATACAAACATGAATGGTGTCTATATATACACATGAGCAATAGTGCGCAAATGTATGTATATATAAATATACATGTGCATGGTGAGTATATGCGTATTTGCATATATAAATGACTGAATGAGGCAAATGCATAGGTGTGTATCAATAAGTGCGTATATAAATGTATGTGTGTGTGTATAAACATGTGCTTGGTGTGTGTGCGTCTGCTGCACATGCACAGTTAATGCTAACTTGCTAACCCGCGACTAAAAGTGACTAAGTTTAGTCGGGAATTTCGCCTTTATCAAATAAACTAAGAAAACTAAAGGTCGGAAGTTTCAGTCTGACAGAAAAACATCTTATTGAGAGGGAAAAAAGTTCAGAAACACTGAATAAAACTGGTATTATATACCTCTGAGACTCACCCGCTTCTGCTAGCTGCGCTTATAGTGCACCGCCGCTGTTAAAATGTCACCGAACTACTAAAACTCACACCGATAAAACGCATTAAAACGGAGTTTAAAAACAACTAACGCAGAAAATTCCTGCTGAAAACAAGCGCCGAGGAGGGGCGGGGCTAACATAGGCTTTGCGAACAGTCTCCGCCCACTTGGTCTCTGATTGGCTCTTTGCTCGGGAGAAGACATAGGGTTGTGTTTTTATTGAAGTTCTCGACTGTCACTCAGACAAGTATTAACATTGTTAGGGGGGTTGAGCCCAAACCCTCTACTGTTTATCTCTCTCTCTCTCTCTCTCACACACACACACACACACAAACAAACAAACACATCGACAACAACTGGCTTTGAGCAGCAACGTACTCTCAACCTCTTTTTAGACTGGAGAGTGAGTAGCGATCTGGTCGGGCTTAACTTTACTATAATGCGCCACCATCACTCTTTGTGATATAAAATCGCGGCATTACGTCTGAAAAATGCTTTCAGCAGCTTCCTGAACTTCCTGCCTGTGGTTACGTCATTCTTTACGCCCCCTCAAAACAGCTGGCCAATCAGAATGAAGAATTTCATTGAAGGAACGCCTCTTATAGAAATCTCGACTCCGATTGGCCAGGCGGATTCGTCCATTCGAACTGGTCGGGCGCTCTGAGAGGGCGTTATGCATGACGTGAGGCTCATATTGGCACGCTCCGCCCACGAGAGGCGGGGCTTAAGCTAGTGCCCGGGATTCCTCCTCGCCCCGTCCGCAGTCAGTCAGAGCGGAGGCTCACGCGTGTATGCCTGCACAGCGTCTCGCTTAAAATTCGGACAAAACCCGAAACAACGCGAACCAAAACAGCTCAAACTCACAGAATAAACAAGTTCGGACGGATTTCGATGCAAAGCGTTCAAATATTCAGCATGTCCGCGAGCGCAATAACACGACACCGAACAAAAGACTCGCGTATAAACACCCTCAAACGTTCATTAAAGGACACCTTTCACGATCTCTCGTGATTTCTGGATTGAACAAGCACACACGAACATGACACCACAACCACGCACGCCTCTATCATGACATGTTGTCCTTTAGTAATCAGACCCAAAGTCAAAATGGGAACTAAAAATCTGATCGCATGAACACGGACTCGCTAATGTGATCATGCGAAGATGTGAAACGACAGATCCGATCATATACTACAGCACAGACACGCCAGCTGATCTAATATTCTTTGTTTACTGGGAAGACTGAAGGGGAAAATGTCTAACCGTGTTTGAACACCTCTTCCCTCCCCCTCTGAACACCAGACAGAGCTGCAGAGCTGCCTTCAGACCAAAAACAAGTTAGAAAAGCCCTCGGGAAAGCATCGGACACACACAGATGGGGTTGTGTGTCATAACAGAAAGATACGTTTCTTTGCTGCTTCAGTTGGCCAAAGCTTTGCCCCTTTTTCTCCCCTTAATGTGCCAGGATCGAACGAACAGCCCGATTAACACACTACAATCTCCTGAACGACCCTGCAGAAAGCGCTCGAACACCGCTAGAAACACATATTCGATCAAAAGAGGACAACATAAATTTGTTTTCTTTTGCCCAGCAGCTACATACCTGCGAAAACGAGCCTCGCACTCCGGGTTCGTGTTTGGAACAAATAGTTAGGAACGCCCCCCTCTCCTCCCATTGGTCTACGTGACGGCATGCGTCATCTGGATTTGAATACGACCCGCCAAATGCGCACTCGCGCACTCGCTGCTTCGACACACCTGTAGTATCGCACTAAGTGTTTTACTTTGTAATTGGGATTAATATTTACTTTGCAATGAAACCAGATGCGCAAAATGTGTGTTATCAAGATATTTCTTAAAGAGCACCGTTTGAATTCGACTATATTGACGGAGATGTGACACTTATGTTAACCCTTTGCTAAATTCCGCCAGTTATTACTGAGTTAGAACACGCCCCTCGCCAAAACCCCGCCTTCGAAAGGCAGCTCAGCAAAGAATGCTCAAAATGATTGACAGGTAGAGAACGTTTCTGATTGGCTAAATAAGCGCGGGCCGCTCCTCTAACACTCTGCAACAGGCATTTAAAGGGGTCCTATTATGCTCTTTTACAAAGTCTTGATTTTGTTTTGGGGGTGTTCAGGCTCTCATACTAGGTTGTTCGAAAAACACATTATTTTTCACATATTTTACATTATTACAACACCTTTTTCCCCAATCTGGCATGAACGGCTCGAAGAGTTCCTGAATCAAATGAAAGCCCGCCTTCTGAAATACGAAATGTGCTGATTGGTTAGCTGGGCCAGTGTGTGTTGTGATTGGTTAGCTGGGCCAGAGTGTGTTGTGATTGGCAGCACTTGGCGCCTGGTTGGGAAATGTCACGCCCCTTACCATAGCCGCCTGCAAGCTTCAGGTAAATATTGTTTTTTTTTTTTTTTTTTTTTTCTTTTTTTTTTTTTTTTTTTTTTTTTTTTTTTTTTTTTTTTTTTTTTTTTTTTTTTTTTTTTTTTTTTTTTTTTTTTTTTTTTTTTTTTTTTTTTTTTTTTTTTTTTTTTTTTTTTTTTTTTTTTTTTTTTTTTTTTTTTTTTTTTTTTCTTTTTTTGTTTTTTTCTTTTTTGTTTTTTTTTTTTTTTCTTTTTTTTTTCCCTTTTTTTTTTTTTCGGGCAAAATCAAATCAATTTGAGCGCGATTTAAACCTGGATGATTGTAAACACTCTAAGTTCATCTGCCTTGGGAAAACTATTGCGTCTCCGACATAGTGATAACACTCATAGCCTTCTCTAGTGCAGCTCAACCAGGACTCATCCCATTCATCGATATTTGTGATATCACAAAATCCCAGAAAATATGCGTTGTAGTACAAACGAGTCATTCATTGTAGTTTTTAAAAAGTGATTTCTGTTAAATAAAATATCTACTTTTGAAGTGGACTTTGAGCTTTGTCACTTTGCAGATCTTTTTTATGCTCAAACGCAACATTAAAGACTAACTAAAGTTGAAAAAGTGAAAAAGCATAATAGGACCCCTTTAAAGCTGATATCTATTATTTTATGTGTGGTATTGGACGTAAAATTAACTTGCAATACTGTTTACCAATTTTTGTTGTTGTTGTATGTTCTTCACCAAAATCATGTAATACTAGATAAAGGTTAGCATTAATATGAATAAAGTCTCTTTAAAAACTCATACTGTGGGTGAAAAAACGTATATAACAGAACATATATTCTTCTGTAAGCACACTTTTGCAAAACTTTGTATTCTTTACCCCCCCCAAAAAAAAAAAAAAAAATATCTATATATATATATATCTTAGGTTAATAACTATTCACTTTTGAACTGGAAACCACTACAGGACCTTTAATCTAGTTGTGAAAGTTTCAATTAAAACACAGTCAATACTGTTTGTCGCTTTAATAAACATTAAAACACATGGTTTTGATTTGGTGTTTCTCAAATGATATTACAGTTTGAACAGCTCGGTTTTGAGATCGAGATGGACACCAAGACAGCCGAAACCTGTACAGTCTTCTCACATAAACATTTCACTCAATCCAAACGTACATGAGGAATAAGGCTCTTTAACGGCAGAGCAAAGCACTTTATCATCACTAACAGAACCGCTGCAAACTTATTGATAATCACAAGTTTGACATTACAGGTTAGTTTTTCCATAAGAAACAAGTAGAAATAAAAGATCAAATATAATTTACGTATATATATATTTGGGAGTAATAAGACAAGACAAAGTTTGGGTGTAATAGAAAAATACAATTGGTCACATTGTGTGCCCATCAAGGCAGGACTGCAGATCCTGGAATCATTGGGAGTGTGTCCAGATGCTTCACTACAAGGAAATTCAATATGAATTCAGTAGCAAAGACTCTTTCAACCCACAACAAAATAAAAAGCGATTCTAAATGCACTTTACAGGAGCGTTTAGATATTTTAAACCGGTTATTAGTACAATATTAACAGACAAAATTATTACAAGTGTAAATGACTCAATTTAGCCATCTCACATTTACACCAGACTAAATAAAGACTATATCAGTTGAATAATTGTTGCGTTATAGAGGTTTACCGATCCACCCAGATGATGTGAAGAAGACTTTTCCTCATCCTGGCCGTCTAATCCATCATCTTCAGATGCAATTGCAAAAATGTCCTACAAACCACAGAGACATTCCTGATACAGAATACAGGCAGAATTGAGACAATAAGCCTGCATTAAATTCCAGCAAATACATAAAAATCTCTAGTGTGCAATGACTGCATCCCATGGGTCAGACATGAGTACGAAACTCATGAAAACAGAGGAAAAAAAAGAAAAAAAAATTCACTGTTACATCATTTCAAACCTGACTTCCTTTCTTTCGTGACACACAAAAGGAGCAGAATTGCATTCAGCTGTTACACAGAAAAAAGCAAGTAAAATGGATTTGAAACGACATGATTGTGAGTAAATAAAGACTTTGTTTGTGGGCAAATTAACCCCACATAAACACGAGAACGGACAGTTGGTGTGAGGTGTTATGAAATAAGAAGACCTACAGCATGACAAATGACTCCAATTTCTAGAAATTATATGTTCGGTACGTTCGTTTGTCCTGGATCACATTTGAGCGCGGCTGATTTGAAGCTTCATGTGAAATGCACGAATTTTGACAATTTGGACAAAATTCACAGAATAAACTGCACAAAATGCAGCACAACATTACATAGACTACACTATAGCTGGATCACTGAACATTTAGACACCCTCTTCATATGGAGTCAGTTATGGTTACTATTTATGCTGCCTGTCTTTTGATAATGACAGATTCATCAAAAATCCAGTGATTTTAATTGGGAATTATCCTGTCTAAGGGTCGTCCGATCAATCAAGAACGAGTATTGTCTTATGATTGGAGGAGAGCAGGCCTTTTCTCTTACTGATTGGTTGAGATTAGACCTTCTCGGTCTCTGATTGGCTACAAGTGGGCCCTGCTGCTCACTGATTGGCTGAAAGTAGGCCCTGCCTCTGGGCGTGCTCGAGGATGGCGGTGTGGCAGAAATAGTACTGCTCGGGTGTTTGGATGCTGAAGGCACGTTGCGCTCTCATCCGTCGAACCGTCTGGCAAACGTTAAGAGTCCTGACATCCTGCAGCTGGGACAGGCAGATATCAAGCGCACAAAAAGTACCTGCGGGCAGAGGAATTCAGTCTGATAAGCCATTAAAGGGACAGTCCGCCCAAAATTCTAACCCTAGAGTTGTTACAAACTTGTATGACTTTCTTACTTCAGTGAAACATGAAGGAAGATATTTTGAAGACTGTTGGTAACCAAATCATTTCGGCTCCCACTGACTTTGTCTTTTTTGTCCATACAATGGAAGTCAATGGGAACCAAAACTATTTAGTTACCAACATCCCAACATTCTTCAAAATATCTTCTTTTATGTTCATTTACTAAACCTGTTTGACTGACTTTCTTCTGTGGAACATAAACATTTTTTTTGGAGAATGTTGCTAACTAAATAGTTTCGGTTCCCACTGACTTCCATTGTGTTTTTGTCCATATAATGGAAGTCATTGGGAATCAAAAGTGTTTGGTTGCCAATATCCCAACATTCTTCAAAATATCTCCTTTTATGTTAATTTACTATACCTGTATGACTGAGTTTCTTCTGTGGAACATGACAGAAGACATTTTGAAGAATGTTGGTAACCAAATAATTTGGCTCCCATTTAATTCCATTATATTTTGGGTAACTGTTTGGTTACCATCATTCTTCAAATTATCTTTCATGTTCCACTGAAGAAAGTAAGTCATACAGGTTTAGCAAATGATGGCAGAATTTTCATTTTTGGCTGGACCTTTTAAGCGGCTCATTAATATGTAGATTTGTTTTTGTGGTGTGTTTAATTACTGACCAGTCCGGCCGATGCCGGCGCTGCAGTGGACCACCATAGGCGGGTCGAGCGGATGACCACTCCACTGTGAGCCAAAAGCCTGGACCGCCCACTGCTGCTGGTGCTTCACGGCACCCAGGAAGTCAATCAGAGACAGTGCGGAGGATGGGACCCCGTAATCAGGCCAGCTGAGGAACTGAAAATGAGTCACCTGTCTCTGTTCGAATGTCTGAGAAAAAACAACAATAAAATAAGTTCAGACAAAGTTCCACTTTACTTTTCTTCAAAGCCAGATATATAGAACCTCAATCTTCAGTGCCACAGCAAAGGACGCTATATTTTAGTTCGGATTTGACAGTCTGAATTGAATGTGATGACATAAAACGGCTGTGTATTGTGAAACATAAATAACACTTCTTTCTGTCGCTTGTCTTTGTTGGCTGATTCAAAAATAAAACAGCCTGTGTAACCACTGTAGATTCAAAAATGAATCTAATGAGCCATTCCTTTAAAGAATCAGTCCAAAAGACTCACAAATTCATGACTTTTCAGTTTTGATCATTATAACAATACCCGAGAACAGTTATCGTGTTATGTGCACACCTCTATGGCTGGAGTGACCGATGTATGTTAAATATTTAATATATTTGCAATGATTTTGCTGCAGACACACAGCTGAAAATTGTGAATATTGTCTTTTAAATGCATTATTAAGATACCCAAAGATTATTCATTTATTAGTTAATATGTACACTACCATTTAAAAGAGTAAAAAAAAAAAATTAATACTTTTATTCAGCAAGAATGCATTAAATTGATCAAAAGCAATAGTAAAGTTCTTTGGAACATTCTATTTGTCAAAGAATCATGAATGTATCACTGTTTCTACAAAAATATTAAGCAGCACAACTGTCTTCAACATTGATAAGAAGAAATGTTTCTTGTGCAGCAAATCAGCATATTAGAATGATTTCTGAAGGATCGTGCGACACTGAAGACTGGAGTAATGATGCTGAAAATTCAGCTGCGCATCACAAGAATAAAATTGCATTTTAAAATATATATAAATTGGACAAATTATTAAATTTGTATCTTTTCTATTCTTTATTTTATTTATTTTAAAAATTATATTGCCATTTATTACTATACATTGCATGTTATTCGTGCATATAAATTAAAGTATTTAAATGTTTTTTTCATTGTTTCATTTAATAAAAAACTGTGGAAAAAAGTAACATGAAATTATGTAACTAGATATTTATTGTATTTTATATTTTGAAACCATTATGCAATAATGGGTATTGGGCTGAAATGATGCTTAAAAGTGCTTGTAAGCCAATTCAGAGCAAATACATCAAGACTGAGCTCAAATACCATAAAAAAGCTGAAAAATACTGAAATTAAATTTTTTAGTAATATCCCCCAGCAATACTACAGCCACATTAGGTGGTTGGTGAGACTGAAATCATTATATAAATCATACATGAAATCATAATTACCGACTTGTTTATTGAAAACATTAAAATATATAAAACTGGTGTATGTGTGGTACCTCAGTGTTGTGCAGCTCAAGTGTGGTTTGGTTGTAATGTGCATGTTTGTCCACTCTGTGATTGACCACAGCGATGTGCCCGTACACCTCCTGACCGCCCTCTTCCTTGGGCCAGTACTGTCCACACTTCCTCCGGCCCCCCTCATCCGTCCTGCGCACATACATTCACACACAGGTCTCTAAGCAGCGGTCTTCGTAATCTACCGTGACAGCATCCATATGGCACAGCTCTAATCTGATCTCAGAACAGATCGGCTCTACAGAAAAACTTTTAACAAGTGGCTCAAATCTGATTGGCTGACTTCTATATATTTCTAGGAGTCAGGGTTCATTTTATCAGCCCAATAGGAAACAAAGTTGTATTCATGTTCCCAGGCTGCTACAATGAGAACTCCTGAGGACAAATTAGTTGTAGATTTGCCAAAGTTTGTGCCACTGAATCTCTAACAGATATTCAAGAGTTTTGAAACATTTTATAGCAAGCAGATGTGAACTCATGAGTACAATTGTACTTTATATTTTGCTCTCTGGTTAAATGTGATTTATGTGAACCTTCACATAAGACGACCGAATAGCGGTCAACCACTTTATATACGTCCACCCTAAGTGGGTGGATTTTGGCCTGAACAAGTGGCAATTTGGACCAGACTTCCTGGTAATAGTAAAAAGTCTGGCTACCATCATTTACACATCATTTCATCTATATTTGTTAACTACTCTTTGTGTCGTCTCACCTTGTTGTCATGACGATGACAAGCACACTTTGCTCCCAAACCATTCTCCAGAAATCACCGTAGGTTTTTTCCAATGGACCTGTTAAGAAACAACAAATGCATCAGTTCCAGTGCAGGTTAAGAATCATAACCCTAAATATGATGGGTGAAATACGGTGATTTTTACCCTGAGTCCCAATATATGCATTTTTCTGTTTGTATCCATCCATGAAGCTGGCATTTATGTAGTCTGATCTCTGTAGAAAGAAAACAAGATCAGTGTCCAATCGGAACTTTCAAAAATTTGGGGTCAGTAAGTTTTAAGGAATTAATATTTTTATTCAGCAAGGATGCATTAAATTCATCTAAAGTGACAGAAATACTTTTATGTTACAAATGCTGTTCATACTTTCTGTTCATCAAAGAAGCTTGAAAAAAATGCATCATGGTTTCTACAGAAATATGAAGCAGCACAACTGTTTTTAACACTGAATTCTTGAGCTGCAAATCAGAATATCAGAATGATTTCTGATGGATCATGAGGCACTGAAGACTGGAGAAATGATGCTGAAAAATCAGCTTTGATCACAGAAATAAATGACATTTTACAATATATTACAATAGAAAACAGTTCTTTTAAATTGTAAAGATATTTCACAATATTCTTTTTTTTGCTGTATTTTTGATTAAATAAATGCAGCCTTGTTGAGCATCTTTCAAAAACATTAAAAACCACCCCTAATTTTTGAATGGGAGCAAAGATCACTCTAAAGAGGGCCTAAACTGAATGACATCAGATAGCACAAACTTCATTTCTCCTTGCTTTGAGTCGCACACGAGTCTGATCGAGACACAGCACGTCGCCATAGCGATTCCGCTCCTGGTTGTGAGCAGCCCTGCAGAAGTTCAATGACAACATGAAATCAAAGTCTGTTTTACTCTGAAATACCCCACATAACGGAGGGTAAAGTCCCGTAGGTGTCCACACTTACAGCGCACAGGTGAAGGTTCCAGGTGGCTGCTCTCTGCGAAGCTCCTCATACTCCAGGTAGATCCCGCTGCGCTGGGCTCGGTTCAGGTGGGCCATGAGCTCGGCCAGACTCATGACCTCAGGTTCAGGGATGTGTATGGACGTGTTCTCCAGCGGAATCCCCACCAGCTCATCCACGGGGTCCACGCGCCCGTTCTGCTCGGACAGCAGCTGCAGGTTCCAGCTGTGCATGTCCAGAGGCAAACAGCCGCCCAGGTGCTCAGGTAAACAGTCTCTGGGCAGATGCTGTCGCAGGTCGCCCATCTTCACCATTTGAACCTGAGAACAGATAACGAAACTGATAATGCAGTCACAAAATGCCACAAAAGATGAACAAAGTGGGTCAAGCACATAGACCAGAAACAACCAGATCAGTCAAAAATGAAAATTAGCACATGATTTACTCATCCTCAAGCCATCATAGATGTGTATGACTTTCTTCTTTCAGACAAATGCAATCGGAGTTATATTAAAAATGTCCTGGCTCTTCCAAGCTTTATAATGGAAGTGAATGGCTGTTGAGATTTTGAAGCCCAAAGAAGTGCATCCATCCATCATAAAAAGTGCTCCACACGGCTCCGGCGGGTTAATAAAGGCCTTTATTAACGACAGTTAGCGGAAGCTAGAGATTACAGTTTATAAAGTTTTAAATCTGGATATTTTTCTTACACAAATGCATCGCTTCACTTCAGAAGGCCTTTATTACCCACCTGGGGCCCTTTTTATGATGGATGGATGCAATTTATTGGGCTTCAAAATCTCAACAGCCATTCACTGCCATTCTAAAGCTTGGAAAAGCCAGGACAGTTTTAATATAACTCTGATTGCATTCGTCTGAAAGAAGAAAGACATATACACCTAGGATGGCTTGAGGGTGAGTAAATTATGGGCTAATTAAAATTTTTAGGTGAACTATCCCTTTAAAGTGGTCAAGTTAGTCAACCAGTCCCTAACAGCCTAACTAGGGCGTTACTAGCTCTAACCAGGTTGACCAAGATGATCTAACAGGCCAGCCTCCGCTGGTTTTGATTTAAACCAGCTATTGCCGTGTGTGTACCAACCCGTTCTCTGAGCTTCTCCTTCAGTAACAGACTTAAAAGGTTATACGGGACCCTGAACCACACAGGAGCTCCAACGATAAGCACTTTCTTCAGCCGTGCTGGGAACGCACCCTGCAGAAGGTTGGAAAACAGATTTTTCTGATTTATTCTGACATCTAAACCCCCCCCAACTCTCAAGTACACTCCAATAACTCAGCTCTGCTCATACTTTTGAACATGAACAGGCAGCCGTCATCAGAAACAGGAAAACCACATACAGATAAAACACTAAAACTCACCTTCAGCAAATTGAGGATCTTTTTGCTGAGGTCCAGTTCAAAGTTCGTGTAGTTGGATCCAGCCATGTCATAAATGAAGACCAGTCCATTTCTCTGAGTCTCAAAACTACAGGAAACAAAGAGAGAACTACAATGTTGCAAATCATAATAAGCCATTTTCTGATGTTAAAATCTCTGGTTTCACACAACAGTCAAACGTTCAGAATAATTACGATTTTTAATGTTTCTAAAGTCTCTTCTGAAAAGGCTGCATTTATTTGATCAAAAAAAAAAAACAGATAATATTGTGAAATATATAATAATATTTCTATTTTTATTATTTATTTTACAAGGTTAATTTATTCCTGTGATGCAAAGCTGAATTTTTTTCAGCATCATTACTCCAGTCTGGTCCTTCAGAAATCATTCTTATATGCTGATTTGCAGCACAATAAACATTTATTATTATTAACATTGCTGAAAACAGTTGTACTGCTTCCTATTTTTGTGGAAACCATGATACATTTCATGTTTTCGGGATTCTTTGATGAATAGAAAAAAAAAAAAGTTCAAATAAAAGTTTTTACAAAAGTTCAGACTTTTGAAAGTAGTGAATATGGGTCACCTCTCCACAGCCGGTCCAGTAGGCTAGAACAGAGCCTGGAAGAACCACATGGTTTCCTGTTTTGCTGGGATGGTGCAGTTTAGCCGTGTAGAGGGCGATGGATGCGCCAGAAGGGTCCCGGACACCTCGATACCAGAACGTTGTAAAAAAATCTCAATCTCACAAAAAGAACAGTCATGTTTTAATGTTTACATGTCAGTCATCTCAACTCTTTGGAGTACTAGTGTACTGCATACTAAATGTTGAAACAGGATGCATTATGGAATGATAAATGCTCACACAACCTCACTTGATTGCATGTTTAATTCATTCATTTAGAATGGAATTCAGAAGCAATTTTTTTTTTTTTTCTTTTTTTTTTGTTCAGAAATTAATTCGGTAGTTTTCAATTTTTAAAGCAATACACTAAAAATAACAGAATGCATGAATGAATTAATAACTACATAAATCAATATCCAAAAATACAGCAGTATGCTCTTTAAAATAAATACGGTAGTTTTAAATTTTTTGTTCAACTTCGTACAATTTCTGAATTAAAACAAAAGAGATGAAATAAATAATAAAATAAAAAAAATTATAAATAAATTATCCAACATACAGAATATGCTCTTCAAATAATACGGTGGTTAAATTATCTACTTTTTGGTTTTGTTCTTTTTGTGCAAATTTGAAATTAAAATAACAACATATTAAAGGGGTCATATGATGCTTTTTATTAAAGATCATTATTTTGTGTATTTGGTGACACAGAATATGTGACATTGCTTTAATGTTTTCTCAAAAAAAAACACATTTTCATACTGTACATTAAAATGCAGGTCTTATGCACAGCCTCTCTCAAACGTAGTTTTCTACAAAGTCCCTGCCTTTGACAAGCGCAGTATGCTCTGCTTGGCCAGTGACCCAAGCATTGTGATGGCCGAACACCACAAGACACGCATCAGAAATGTAATGACCCTTCCATAATGCGAGCTTCAGCTTTCAAAGGTAAAATATCAAGACAGTTAATCAATGTCGATTAGTTTTTACCAGCGTGCAAGCCAAGAAAAGGGCAAACAGACACCCAGGATGATGCAGTACCAAAGCCGCGGTTAAGCAGTGACCGTGCTATGATTTATGACGGCGTTTCACCCTAATCCTGTGATGTGACCTGTTCCCCACACACACACAACACCCACGACCGCTGTTACTCTGCGCTGCACAAATCTCAGCATTTGAACAGTCAATAGCAATACTTAAACTAATAACAAAACATAAAAGTGGCTGATTCAGAAGTGCCAGATTGTCAAAGCAAAGTCGGAATTGACCCTTTTTTTTTTTTTTTTGAAATAGCCTTGCACAGCCAGCCTTGTACTATTCTAGCTTCAAAAAACTGTCGTCCATAAAATGAATTCAAACATCTGGGTTGTGCTGTTCAGTTGTAAATAAATCTTAACCAATGATTCCTAATTGATCTACTTCCGGAAGGCCAAATAAAGAGCTTTTGCTTTCGCACTGAAACACACATAGCGTCTGCGACATGCTGCATCAACACTAATGCTGTTCCTGAAACCACGCTTCTTTCTTTGCGTGCAACTTTGGGCGGAATTATGCTAATATTTCCAAATAGTGATGTAGACATGTGGGGGCGTTAGAATGAGCCATTTTAGGCGTGAGGGCCGTGCCGTGGTTGACTCTTAACTTTTATAAGAATATCTCTTTGGATTTGAGACTTTAGTCTTTGCAACTTTACGATCTTCTTTATGCACCAAGAGCTTGAAAAACACTCCAAAGAGAAAGGAAAAAACTTTGGGACCACTTTAATAATATAAAAATATCAAAATAACGAAATATATCAATAAATATATAACCCAATCAATAAATAAATGAAAAAATAAAGAATATCCAAACACAGTAGTATGCTCTTCCAAATACCTACCAGTAGTATACATTTTAATCCAACTTTGTGCATATTTCTAAATTAAAATAACTATATAATGATAAATAAATAATAAAATGAATAGAATATAATAATAAAATTAGGACAGCACTACACCCCCTTTAACAAAATAAGTGTAGGAAGCTTTTCCAAACATCCTTTAGTTTAACTGAGGAGTAGTTTTAATTGTGAAAACACGGAGGCAGAACAGAGCTTGTCTCACTGAGCTGTGAACGATGACTCACTCCAACACCTTCCCATCAGTAAAGAAACATTATATTTATCTCTGCCATACAACAAGACAATAAATATGGTTTAGTCACTTTCAGCTGACCCATTTCCGTATGTGCAAGCATACAGCTTTAGCATTTATTAAATATTTATGTCAATAACATATTTCAATAATCTGATGACTCATGAGATACACGGGACTTATGTGCATCTCTCTTGGTTATAAATACAGATGGCAGCATGTGAGGAGAGGAGACAAGGAGATGAGGAGGATCAATGAAGTATCGGATGAACTCAAGGGGTCCTGCCTCCACAGCGTCCAATCAGATGTCAGAATGCAGACCCGTTTTAACCAATAGGAGAGCAGCACAAGGCAAAATAAGCTAAAATATTTAAAGAATGAATTTAGCAGATTCTTTGTTGACCTGGTTATAATAACAGGGCTGAAATGTTGAAGTGAAACCGCATCAGTGACTCTGCAGCTGTAATTATCAAAGTGGAAATGAAACTCAGCGAAGCATTTTTTTTCTATTTGTGAACCGGTAACCTCATTTCCCAGATTTAAAGAGCATAAACAGCCCTTATGAAGATACAGCCCTGATATATGAACTTACCAACACAGTTAACTTCCCACTCAACAGCTCAGAGCGTAACGGCTCCTCGTGAGGCTGCAGTTTGACGATGCCCTCCCTAAGACGTGTCTCCTGTAGAAGAACCACATCACCCTTTATTAATAACTAGTCTACTGAATAGTACTTTTTGATTCCATTTTGTTAATTTATATTTATATATTACATCTTTTATATTTCATTTTATTCCATATACACACAAATAAAAAATAATATAAAAAAGAAAAAAAATTGTATTAATTGAAAAAAAAAAAAAAAAAAAAAAAAAAAAAAAAAAATATATAATTAATATAGATATATATATATATATAAATAAAACTATGAAATGATATATCAACCATAAATAACTGAATAAATTAAAATAATACAAAAAAAATTTGTATATTAAAATTTTAAAAGACGATATCTCCGTTTGCATTGTACTTTCAGCTTCGTAACTATGCAGATATTGTTTATGCTCAAACAGCAATATTACACACTAACGTTAAAAAAGTGAAATCGCAATCAACCACCCCTTTAAAAAATACCCTGATAATTTCGGTTTGCATCACCAGGATTCATTTTGGTTGTTAAATCCCTTTGTGCAACCATTATTTTATTTCATGTTAAATAATATTTACACTACCAAATTATTGTATGTTGCCAAATACTTTGGCAATCACAATAAACAATTTTGCCAAGCCAATAAACTACACTGACCAGAAAATGAAATATGAAAGAGAGAGAGAGAGAGAGAGAGAGAGAGAGAGAGAGAGTGAGAGAGGACGGTTGAGGGAGCGAGGACGAGAGAGGTGCAGATGGCGCGAGAGGAGGACGAGATGAGAGATAGGATGGAGAGATAGAGAGAGAGAGAGAGAAAGAGAGAGAGCCTAAGCAGCATCATTCTACTGGCGGGTCAGTATTTGGGTAAAGTCTTTCTGGGCTGATTTTCACTCCTCGTGTCTGGATTACTGATATCAAGAATGAGGAGACACACAAGTCAGTTTATGTTCTGATCACGTCCTCACCTGAACCCAAAAAATACAGAGTTCCGTAGAACGAAAGCTTAAATCTGCTGCACAGAGACCTGAAAACCTCCCAGACGCCACACAGATCTGTACTGAGTGGATAATGTGCGTCATTGTCAGACACACACTCACCCTGTAGCTGTGAAAAAGCTCAATTGCTCGCAGAACATCAAACTTGCGGGCCATCAGAAACTTCACGGCCACGTCCCAGGACAACGGCGAGACACCATGTTGGGACGTCCATTTGTTGATTTCCTCCAAAAACTGCTTTGTGGCCTGAGAAAGAAAGAGATAAATGTTAAGTCTGGCATTAATATGGGACATACTGCTCAATTGTTTTTTCCCCACACGCAAAATCAACAGCTGCCACCAACTGAATGCGGGTACATTTTGTGCTGTGGCAAGTTCATAGTCTGCGACGCTGAGACCTGCACTAGTGTGTGTCTGTCAGGCGGCTTCGAGTAGGTTTACGTCCGGGATTTACAAAAGATTTGCAGCCAAAACACTGTGTTCTCAGTCATTTCCTGATAACTATAAACACTCGCATACAAACAAGACCATAAGAGAGCGAGGTAGGAGACGTGGAAAATAAACTGAATGATGTTTGGATCTGGAAAGCAAAGAAGATCCAGATGGGGAACCAAGAGGCTACTTTGCTCATCTCATATCAAACACAGTGACGAAATCAAGCTAAACTGCATTAAATTGACTCTCTATAGAAGAAAACCGATGCAAATCACATGACAGCAACTTCAGGTTGTCTCAGAACTGATTTTCATATGTTTGCAATGCATTCTGGGAGACTATGCCTCCACTCGACTGCAGTATCTCACAGGAAACGCCTCGCATGGCTCCAGTGTCTTCACTCCTATTGGTTAAACCTTTCTCAACTTTTTTGGACAAGCCATATGTCCATACATATGTCCGGCTCAACATAACAGGATATTTACCCAACATACTGGACCAATGCCATCAGCTATAGACGTCTGAAACTATTTTTCAGAAATCTGTGCAAATAAAGCGTCACCATTCATTTGACCTGAAAAAAATAAGCTTTTTCTCTCTCCAGAGGGTCCAGTCCACCCACTTGCACAACACTGTATCCTTAAAAGGACAGATAAGCAGCAGATCATGCCAGACAGGCCTGAATTCTGCAGAAATCACCCCGGTGAACTGTGCAGTTTCACAGGCCGCAGTTCAATCTCCTGAAAGTTTTTGCTCATGGCCTGTCAATGAACTCTGAACATCATGCATATAAAAAGGTCTTGATTTCTCCTGAACAGTGAAGCCGCTCACTCTTCTTAACAAAAATCCTGAATCCTGTGAGTTCTTTGGTTTCACAGCATGCACTACACATTCGAGGTCTTTCCCATAATGTCTCACTGACTTTGAGATTCAGTTCTGCACCTCAAGACAATTGAGGGACTCATTCAACCATCACAACTGGCAGCAGACACTGACGATTGATGGGGCTGTGTAAACTTTTAAACAAGGTAATTTGTGTATGCATTTGTTTTTTGTAGAATATATGTGAATTATGATATAAAATAACTTTAATATTGGTGATATCATGTCTTTTTTAAAATAAAAATTTTAGCTCCAGTTAATGCCCTGAAAAGACAAGAACAAGAATGATAAATTATTATGATTATATAAAACTTTTTATGGGCAGCATTAGAAAAACATTTTAATAAAAATACCTAACAATAAATAATATATAAAGCTATTTTATATATACAGTGGGTAGGAAAGTATTCAGACCCCCTTAAATTTTTCACACTTTGTTATATTGCAGCCATCTTGCTAAAATCATTCAAGTTATTTTTTTTCCACATTAATGTACACACATCACCCCATAATGACAGAAAAACACAGAATTGTTGACATTTTTGCAGATTTATAAAAAAAAAAAAAAAAAGACTGAAATATCACATGGTCCTAAGTATTCAGATCTTTTGCTGTGAAACTCATATATTTAACGCAGGTGCTGTCCATTTCTTCTGATCATCTTTGAGATGGTTCTAAACCTTCATTTGAGTCCAGCTGTGTTTGATTATACTGATTGGACTTGATTAGGAAAGCCACACACATGTCTATATAAGACATTACAGCTCACAGTGCATGTCAGAGCAAATGAGAATCATGAGTCAAAGGAACTGCCTGAAGAGCTCAGAAAGAGAATTGTGGCAAGGCACAGATCTGGCCAAGGTTACAAAAAATGTCTGCTGCACTTAGGGTTCCTAAGAGCACAGTGGCCTCCAGAATCCTTAAATGGAAGACGTTTGGGACGACCAGAAAACTTCCTAGAGCTGGCCGTCCGGCCAAACTGAGCTATCGGCGGAGAAGAGCCTTGGTAAGAGAGGTAAAAAACAACCCAAAGATCACTGTGGCTGAACTCCAGAGATGCAGTCGGGAGATGGGAGAAAGTTGTAGAAAGTCAACCATCACTGCAGCCCTCCACCAGTCGGGGCTTTATGGAAGCCTCTCCTCAGTGCAAGACACCTGAAAGCCCGCATGGAGGACTCCAAGATGGTGATAAATAAGATTCTCTGGTCTGAGCAGACCAAGATAGAACTTTTTGGCCTTAATTCTAGCGGTATGTGTGGAGAAAACCAGGCCACTGCCATCACTGGCCAACTTACGTCCCAACAGTGAAGCTGGTGGTTGGCAGCATCATGCTTGTGGGGGTGTTTTCAGATGCAGGGACAGGACGAGCTGGTGCATGAGGGGAAGATGATGTGGCCACGTACAGGCGATATCCTGGACGGAAAAACTTCCCAGAGGGCTCATGGACCCTCAGACTGAGGCCGAAGGTCTACCCTTCCAACAGACATGACCCTAGAACACAGCTAAAATAACGAAGGAGTGTTTTCACAACAACTCTGTGACTGTTCTTGAGTGTCCCAGCCAGAGCCCTGACTTAAACCCCAATTGAGCATCTCTGGAGAGACCTAAAAATGGCTGTTCACCAACGTTTACTATCCAACCTGACAGAATTGGAGAGGATCTGCAAGGCGGAATGGCAGAGGATCCCCAAATCCAAATGTGAAAAACTTGTTGCATCTTTCCCAAAAAAGACTCATGACTGTATTAGATCAAAAGGGTGCTTCTACTAAATACTGAGCAGAGGGTCTGAATACTTAGGACCATGTGATATTTCAGTTTTTCTTTTTTAATAAAATCTGCAAAAATGTCAACACTTCTGTGTTTTTCTGTCAATATGGTGTGATGTGTGTACATTAATGAGGAAAAAAAAATAACTTAAATTGAATTTCGCAAATGGCTGCAATATAACAAAGAGTGAAAAAATTAAGGGGGGCTGAATACTTTTACGTGAACCACGGTATAGTATTGCCCTGACAGAACAAAATATGTATGCGTGCATTAACTCTTTTACAAAAAATCTTTAAATCTTACAAAAAATTAGTGATAATATATTAAAAAAAAAGACTCAAAATATTTTTACTTGTGTAATATGGGCCCAAAACGTGAACTTATGATAGTCATCATCACATCATCATCATCCTATCTACAGATTTTTATATTTTATGGGCAGCATTAGATGAAAAAATATTCAAGACCATTTAATCAAAACAAATTATAAAAAATAACAATATAAAAAAACAAAAAAAAGACTTTTATATATAGCAAGACAAAAAATAGAGTATTATATTAACGTCTTTCAGGGCAGTAATAGTAAGAAAAATTTTTTTAAAACAGACTTACAAAAGTAATATATATATATATATATATATATATATATATATAACACACCACACACACCATATTTTTAATACTAAAGTAATATAATTTTTATATTTAGTTTTCATGATTATGTAAGTGTATCCTATTAAAAAAAACATGGTTACTATAGTTAAACCATGGTGACCACAAATGAACCATGGTTTTGCTACACTAGTAGTTTAACCATGGTATTTCTAGTAAAACTGTGCTTATACAAATGGCAATCAATCTCATGGTTGATTCAAAACATGGCTACTTCACTTTTACTATAGTAAAACCATGGTTCATTTATAAACCCTCATCACTACTCTCTACTTTGGCATCAGTCAGCTCTGAACAGGAAGAAAAGCACGTCATGAACTGGACCCACGTCTCTTCTTTCTCTCAGCATGAGCTTCTCCAGTGGAAATGCTTTTAACAGCTCATGTCCCTCAGGACCTCGGAGTGCCGGACACAGCCCGTCCGACATCTAATTACTCTCTCACATTTGTCCAGCAGGATCCAGCAGCCCCCATAAGACCACGTCCCCGCGCTGCCTCCGAGACGAGACCCCGGAGTGTCATTCACTCACTCAGCCGGGATTCCTGTGCATTTGCACAGGCAGAGACCGCCGATAAGACACCGACTGCTGACCGGCGGACGGGTGGACGGACGACTGGGGGGTTATTTAAATGAGATTCCACAGCAGGATGGAGGAGACAGAGAGGCCTTGTTAAAGAACTCAACAGACGCACACTTTCCCCGCTTATTAAAACAGGTCACTGAGGCTTTACGAGTCATTCATGACATTTTAGTGCAAACAAAACTATTCAAAGATTTGCAAAACATTTACACGACATACACACATGCCTGCTGAAAGTGACCTATAAATAACAAGCAGACTTATATAATGACCATTTCCTGTTTTAGTCTGTGTATAGTACAAAACTGCTTTCCCACCAAACTGCTTCATAAACACACGTTTGAAACATGCATACATGCGTGCATGCGATTCAATCTGAAAGGCATTTTTGAGTGTTTCATGTTCAGATTCATGGAAAAAAATAAATGCTGTCATTATTTACGCACTCTGATGTTAACCCAAACACATCTGGCTTTCCTTTAAGTAAAACAAAAGGTGAATTTCTGAAGAATATCTTGGTCAGTGTTTTCAATAAAATTCACGTATTTTAATATAATTTAAATAAAACAAAAATGACACCATACTACAAGTCTTCTGAAGTGATAGAGATTTGTGTGAGGAACAGACTGAAATGATTAAGTAATTATTTGGGTCAGTCCTTTTTTTAACTTATTAAAATAAAAAATAGAGCTAAAAGTAAATTAAGAAAAATTTTAATAAACTAAAAGTAAAATAAAATACAAATAATTAAAAAAAAAGTCAATTTGGACAATTGCATTTGGCAGACGCTTTTATCCAAAGAAGAGTACACTGCTCTGAAGGCATACATTTGTATCAGTTTATCATGTTAATTTTGCCTGGATTCGAACCCATCATCCTGATGTTGCGAGCACCATGATCTACCGTTTGAGCACAGAAAATGTTATTTTGTTAAAAATATTAAACTTATAATACTGTTTATAACATACTATTTAGGTTTCATTTAAAAATTGCATACGGTTTAAAAAAAAAAATTTTGTAAGCGGACAAGTTTTAATTTTAAAGGGTTTACCTGATGTTTTTAATATTTTTATTACATATATTTGTCTGCATTTAATTAAATAAAAATCGTAACTTACCCATAATTTGACCCACTTGAAAAGTAAAAAAAAACTCCTTTATTTTTGGTCTGAACTAGTTATCATGGTAAACCATCGTAAAGGTGTTCTAATCAACCGGACGGTGTCCCCAACAGAACCGCTGGAAAAGAGAATCGATGCTAACCGGATTGTGACGGTATTTCATACCTGCTCCTCCTCAGCGCTCAGACGGCCGGCCATCCTCTGCTCTCCCCGCTGGAGGATCTTATTAAAGCTCACACGGCTGTTAAGATCAGACTGTAGAAATCAGACTGGGCTTTTTTAGGCCCGTTAGCAGCGATCAGGCTAACCTCAGAAGCAGCGCGAGACTCGCGGCGTTTTCAGCCCGCCACTTCAGCACGGCACGCGACACAGCGGCTCGTTCATGATCCGGTCCGGGTTCGGTTGGATCCACAAATATATATTTTTTTGCACACATACACTAATGGTGCTCTAGCGGAGCTTCGGTCCGCCCGCCTGTGTGACGAAGGGAGAAATTCATCACGGTGCTCCGTCGAAACTCGTCGAAGGCCGGTTAGTTTGTTTGGAGGTACGCTATTATATTAAGCGATCGGCTCCGCTTATATTAAGAGGCTATAACGCGAGAAGGCGAACGAAGATCCGACGCTCCTGAAAAGCAGCAGCAGTGAAAGATGAAAGATCACGCTCCCTCTGCAGGCCACAATGGAGAACTGCAAACTGAACGACGCTCCTCCTCTCCATTCATAAAAACCTCGAGGAGTCCGAGTCATTGTAGAGAATCGGTTCGTTTGGACGGCTCCTTTCAGTGAACTGGTTCAAAAACGGATTCTTTTTCTTGTATTTTCCTTTTAAATAGTCGGATGGTTTTATTTTTTGTTTATTTATTTAAGTGTTTAGATGAGTTCCTGTGCGCTAACTTACGTGTTTTTTTTTTGTGAAATACATATTTAGTTTAATACACGTATTGGTGTGTTGTTGCATTTTTGTGATTCCAAGTGAGCCGAGTGATTTTCGAAGATTAATTCGCGAATCAGACGTCATTCACACACACACACACAGGTTTGTTTTTATGGGTTATGGGGACTCTCCATAGGCGTAATGGTTTTTATACTGTACAAACCGTATATTCTATTGCCCTACACCAACCCTACCCCTAAACCTACCCCTCACAGGAAACTTTCTGCATTTTTAGATTTTCAAAAAAACTCATTCTGAATTATTTATAAGGCTTTTGAATTACGGGGACACTGAAAATGTCCTCATAAATCACCTTCTCCTTGTAATACCTATGTCATACCCATGTTATTATACAAATGTGTCTCCTCATAAACCACATAAAAGCACAAACACACACACACGTTTACCTAGCTATCTAAATGGGGACATTACATAGACTTCTATCGTTTTTATATACAGATAGTTATACACTTTTTAACCTAAAACACCACCCTACCCCTCACAGAAAACTTTAGCAAACTTTCTTTTTGTTTTACTTTTCGTTTTACAAACGAGGACGCCCCCAAATGGAGGTTTTGGGGGATTTTGTCAGGTTTTGCTCAATTTTGGGTACAAAATTGTCTCCAAAATAGGGTTAAGTAGGTACACACACACACACATTTACTTAGTTATGTAAATTATGATCATTCTAATGTTTCCTAAGTAACTAAAAGTAAGTTTTCTAATTTAATACATAAAACCCCAATTCTATTTTGTACTTATGGAATGAGTTCAAATGAACATATATTTAGTATAAAATATTTAAGTACATTGTTTCTATATTCTAGTAATAATATATCTATATATATGATATAAATAATATATATAGGGGACCTACAAAATAGAAAACAGCTTATTTTTGTGTTTAATTTTGTTCCTAAACTACAGCTAAATATAGATCACAGCAATATTTGATGTCAGTATTTTTTTTTTACTGAAAGTTTCCATTCCATTCCATTGTGGGCGCAAGGGCATAAAAATCTCACTGTTTAAACCTGACGCAAGAAAATGTGCCAAGAAACTGAGCCGATAAAACAACAAAGAGCTTCCTGTGGGTGGGTTTCCATGGGCTAGAATGACTGACAAGAGAGCATGACGACATTATGCTGGAAAAATGCACACAAGTGCTTTCACTTTCAGAGAAGAAATTCACACTCACAGTGAACCATCAGAGTCCCAAACTAAACTATACACACAAAAACATCTCAAAGTCAGGCAAAACAGGATTTGGAAGCAGCAAATCATGACCACGTCTCAAAAATGAGCATTTTTGGCGCACTTCATGTTTTGAATAGGCCTAGGCTGTTGACATACTTTATTGATTGACAGGTCTTTACTTAATGTCGGTCATGAGTGATTTAGTGAAGGCTGTTCTAGGCTGACAGGTGCTGCGAGTTCCTGGAAAGCAGCTACTGACTAATAACCAAACTCTCCGATTACACTCTGGTTTTGTGCGGGAAGTGATCTAGTGGTTTCAAATCAACGAAAGCAGCCTCATTATAACCTCCTGCACATTTGTGTGAGGTGTTGACATTCAACCAGAGGAGATTTTGATGATGCCAGCATTTCCTTGGCAAAGATAAAAACTGCTGTTGCAATGATGCCAATAGAAATAAGACATTTAGTAGTTAAAACCCTTATTATTCATTTTAGATGCTTGTATATATAAACAATGTTTTTACAATGTTTATATTAATTATTTTATATATTTTAAGCAATTATAATATTATTTAATATAATTGTAGATATATATATATATATTATATAAATATGATTAAATGCGTTCAGAAGTTGTGTTGGAAAAATTGTTTGATGTTTTTTGAAAAAAAGTATTTTATGCTCACCAAGGCTGCTTTTATTTGGTCAAAAATACAGTAAAATCAGTAATATTTTGAAATATTTTTACTATTTAAAGTAACTGTTTTCGATTGGAATATATTTTAAAATGTAATGTATTCGGTGATCAAAGCGAAGTTATCCATCCCATACTACAGCTTCAGTCTTGTCACATGACCTCAGTAAATCCATTTTCTAATCTAGCTTAGTTGTTGCTCAAGAAACATTTTTATTGTCCCCTTTATTCAAAATGTCCAAAACAACAGTTGTGCGCCTAAATATTTCGTGGAAAATATTTTTCTTGTTTTTTATGCTTATTTGGATGAATGGAAAGTCAAAAGGACATTTTTTAAACCATTTGGTGGCAGCAATTTTTAGACCAATTGAATGCATCCTTGCTAAATAAAAGTATACAAAAACAATCAAATAAAAAAAAAACCTTTAATTTCTTAAAATCATAAATAATAAAATGCTGATGATGATGATAATAATAATAGTAATAAAATTTACTGACCTCAAACTTTCATCAATGTGTATTTAAAAGCAATAAAGCTTTTTGAAGTCATAACAAAAATTAAAAAAAAAAAAAAAAAACTACTCCGGCTCTCACCAGCTGATCTTACAATGATCCCTCATCTCTCTACAGAAAAAGAGCGAATTAAAAGATATATATAAAATACCAAATGGAACGATGTCTGATTAAAGGAGTAGAAGTACGTAGTAGCTCAATTCAGAGAGCATGAGGTTTACTATCATTTATACCTATATGTTTCCTAAAATAATATCTGCAAACAAAGCAGAATAGATTCATTTTGCGATTATGATTACAGAAATAGGTCCATCTGAGTTACTTAGAACTGAATTGCGATTTTAAATATAGTAGTTAAAAACTCATTGACATCAGTGTTCTCCTGAAAGGAGATCATCTTCACACATGCACAGGCTTGAGAAAAGTGCTCTCTAAAAAAGGTACTCAGGCCTCCATGCTCTCTTTCTGAGCGCTGTGAGACTTCTCCAGCTGTGTCTCTGGCGTGGACAGATGTTCCAGTTCATATCGGCCATTTTGGTCGGCCGGCCGAACTTCTGTAGAGGTTTTCTTGTGCTCCAGGATCTGCTGAAGCTGATGGCTGGCATAATCAGGCTTGCTGGTGAGGGGACACTGTGGCATCTCGATGCCCAAGATATCTGCCACCATATAGGGTCTGAGCCAGCCGACCAGCGGCGTGCTGCCAGGAGTGTAGTGGGTCTCCTTGTGGTAGAAAAGAAGCCCATCCACCTAGAAGAGAGGAACACATTTTGAGTTCATCTATACCGGGGCTCAAGCCAGTAGTATGAGTGTTTCACTCGCTTGCGACCAAAAATAGTGTGTGTGCTGAAAAATGTATTAGGCGCATGTGTGTGAATAAAAAAAAAAAAGTCAAAAAAATTTAGTTAATATCTTAAATGGCATAAATATCTTAATTATCATTTTAAGAGATCTTAAATTTAGTAATGAAAAATCAGGAATATACTGTATATATACGGTATATATGTGTATATATATATATGTGTATCTATATATATATATATACTAGAGATATATAAATATATATATAGATAAGGTTTCTGCAGCTTAAAGTAGGCCTATATATAATAACAATTGTTAAATACAGTTTGAAGCAGAAATATTTAAAAACAGTGTACTTTTCTAGTAAATTACATAACTCTGCTAGTAAAAGCCTCCTTGTATCCCTTTATAAGGGGAAAACACATTGTTTGATCAATTTTCATTCATTTTTTTTAATGTGTTCCTAAATTTTTCCACTTTTTGTGCTCCTTGAGAAAAACTAAGCATCAAGCCCTGAATACCACTAAAATATCATAAATAATCAGCTCAATCAATGTTATTTTATAGACTTAGCATGTCAAATAATGGAGGTTCTTACTGTAAAGTTGTACTCATGTGCAAGAGCCATCTGGATGGACTCTGTCGAACAGCTGATGCTGTTCAGACTCACAAACCGGAACTGCAGTGACAGAACAGAGCATGAACCAAGTGCTTCAGCTCAAAGTGCAGCCTTGTTCACACTCACAGACGCAGTTATTTGCTCACTTACAGGATTAATCTTGGATATTTCAGAAAGACCTTCAACCTCTTACACTTTAGACTGCAACCAGTAGAAACGGAACTCTGTCTGTAAAAATACATCAGTTTGTGCTTTGCATTGTAAGAAAAGGATTAAGTGCAAACAAACTAGAATTTTAATACAGACGCATTTATGAAAATTAATTCCACATGCAAAGTGGTTAGCCAGAACAGAGGTAATTTACATACACTAACATTCAAAAGTTATTTCTGTGATGCAAAGCTGAAATCATTCTAATATATTGATTTGCTGCTCAAGAAACATTTATTATTATTAATGTTGAAAAACAGTAGTGCTGCGCTTGTGCTTTTGGTGGAAACTGATACTTTTGTCAGGATTCTTTGATAAAAAGAAAGTTCAAAAGAACAACATTTATTTGAAATAGCAATTTTTTGCAACATCATAAATGCCTTTATCACTGATCACTTTCTACCAATTGACGTCTCCTGGTCTCTGAAGTAAAAAGAGGGGATATTTTCTTCAAAAAACTATTGATCCAAATTGAACAGCAGTCATGATACATCTAAAACTATGTTTGTTTTGGTGCAACAAACATAAGTATACTTCTGAGAAATTAAATTAATTATATAAAATGGTGCAAAAGTGTCGAATATGTCCCTAAAGTTTATATAGATGTCATTAGAGGAAATGATCACTCACTGAGCAGTCATACACAGGATGTCCCCTCCAGCACATGACATCCAGGATGTAGTATGTTCTGTCCACGTCACTGTAGATGCAGTCCAGGATGGTGTAATCTATGTAAAACATATTTGTCACTTATTTTCCAGTATGGTTTAGAACTGCAGTACTCTAGCACACTCTAGTGTAAACAATCTGTAGGATGGTGCAGACCTTTTCCTACTGCAGAGGTGTGTCTGTTGCCACCAGGGATAAGAGAGGGGAATCGATTGACACAGTAGCCACTTTTGGTGTAAGATGACGTAGATCCCTAAGGATAAAATCATAAACATGAAAATTAAACATGTAAAATGCTGCTTCATATAGATATAAGTTTGGGGTTGTTAAAATGTTTTAAAGGTTTTGAAAGAAGTCTCTTATGCTTACCAAGGCTACATTTATTTATTTCTGATTATCATCAGTGTTGAAATTAGTTGTGCTGCTTAATATGTTTGTGGAAAACTGTGATACATTTCATTCAGGAATGTTTGATGAATAGAAAGTTCAAGAGAACGGCATTTATTTGAAATAGACATCTTTTAACATTATGAAAGATTTTACAGTGACACTTGCTCAATTTAATGCATCCTTTCTGAATAAAAGTATCATTTTTTTATTTTTATTCCTAAACCCAAACTTTTGAACGTTAGTGTATGTCTGGTCTCATGATGTTCATGATGGATGGAAAAAAGATCCGAGAAAACTTGGAGATAAGGCAACACGAGGGCGAGGAACGCTTCCCAACTGGAAACCACCATCAGACATCAGAGATCAGAATCTGCAAGAAGAGTACTCCACTAACACTCTGAAGCATCGCGGAGAAGTAGAAATATAACAGAAATATAAAAAACAACTTTTCTATTAAAGGACTTTTAATTATGTTTCCAGACAGCATTATAATGTATCACTTTTGCAGTACTTTTATTATAAAATATTTACATAAGTAGTATATACTCATGCAAGTACCACTTATAATTTCTCATAGTTATTATAATTCTTGAAACAAACATTGTCATATTTTGCTAATATAAAGCATTGCCACACATTTTCCTTAAACCTTAGGCATAACCAGCTGATTTTAACTACTGTACCTTAAAACGGTTATATAAATGACTATATGTCAAGGTGTTTTCAAGAACTGATTTAATGAAAACGTAAGTGGATTTTATTATAAAAGACTTTCCCCCAAATAAGTCATATATGACTTGTAATAAGGACTACGAAGCTTCAGGCCAGTGTTTCACGCCTGCTTAAAACAGGCTGCGTGGACCAAACTGCCCATCTTTACAAGATATTCACACAGATCTCTGGAGCAGTGTGAAGTTCCCTGCTGCTTCCAAACGCTCCACCATCATTCCGGTCCACAAAAAGCCCAAAATCACTGGACTTAAAGACTACAGACCTGTCGCTCTCACATCTTTATACGACCTGGATTATGCAGCATGACTATGTTGTAGACATCGTTCGGCCATTCAAATACCATCATGAAGTGAAGCTTCTTAAAGCCAACGGACCCAGCTCTCTGTGAACACCCCAATCTGTAGTGAGATAACACACCAGCTTCCTGACAAACAAGCAGAAGCTAGTGAGGCTGGGTAAACTTACATCCAGGACTCTCACGATCAGCACTGGCGCCCCTCAGGGATGTGTGCTCTCCCCACTGCTCTTCTCCTTGTATACAAACGAATGCACTACAAAAGACCCCTCTGTCAAGCTCCTAAAATTTGCAGATGACACTACCATCATCAGCCTCATACACAACAGAGACGAGTCTGCTTACAGACAAGAGGTCGAGCAGCTGGCTGTCTGGTGAAGTCTCAACAACCTGAAGCTCAACAAGCTCAAAACAGTGGAGATGACCATGGACTTCAGGAGATGGAACCACAGAGAAACCCCACCAGCGCTCCCACCACTCCACATTGTATGAAAAGCAGCGCACTGTGGCCTGCGACAGAAAGTGCGGAGTCATTCAGGTCCGGCACCACGCCTATCTACCTCAGAACCTGAGTGGAGCACACTCACAATAAACTCACATTGTAAAAAGGGCCCAGCAAGAGAACCGTACTCCTCGCCAGCTGAGGAAATTCATACTGCCACAGGAGTGCGGTCACACAGGTCTACTTGCCATTGAGTGGTCCGTGAGTTCATCACATAACTGGGGTTTGGTTTCAGCTACCAAATGGACAATCAAGACTACAAAAGGCCAGTGGGACCTGCGGAGAAGATTACTGGTTTCCCCACTGCCCAAACTCCAAAAATATTACACCTCAGAATGCAACAAAGGGCTGGTAAAATCACTTTGGACCCCTCACACCCAGACTCACTCTCTCTTTCAACTGTTGTCCTTTGGATTGGCGCGACAGAGCCAGGCACAAGAACAGTTTTTTCCCCACAGGCTATACAAATTAAAATTTTGCAACTATTACTGGCTGCCTGGTCATACTCTGGAACAACATTTTAACACATCATCTGAAAAATTGTCATTTGTAAAGCACATAACTGGCTTATTGATAAACGCATATATATGTTTTTTATATAATGTGGAATTTCTGTATTAAATGCATTATGTACGTTATAATCAGTTTGTCTATATTAATGTTTATTCATTCTACTGTGTAAAAGTGTATGTCTGCACTATATCTTGATAGGGCGCGTGGTGAAGGAATTTCATTGCGGATAATTTTGAGGGCTCAATCAGCACGGTTATGCACGGTAGTATCGCCATAAAATATATATAATATATATATATATATAAAATCTGTGTGTGTATGTGTTACGATATAACGAGGTCATATTCAGAAACCAATGAAACCGAAACCAAATAGCGTTGAAACAGGAAGTGAAGTAAACAGAAGAGAATGACAAAATAACGATCCACATAACAGAACATAAACCTGACAAAAAGATAGTTAGGCTATCGTTAGCCTATATGTATAACAGTTCGTTCTGATCATCGAATCCGACTGGACAAGAGACTTTCTATTGATATTTCCACCTGCGCGCGTTCTAGACGGACTGTCCGTCAGTGCAGTTACAGTGTTGCGCCACAAGGTGGTGGAAAGGGACTGTCTTTGAGTGAGTCTTTAAAACGTTCATTCAACTACACGTTCAAAAACGCTGATTCAATCAAAAAAATTTTTTTCAAAAATTCAGACAAAATGAAAAACGCTGTTGAAATCATTTTAACATTGAGCGCCACGTTAGAAGGCTCAGCTGACCAATGCGTCGATGCTAAGACAGAGATTTGGCTTTCCTTGGACATGACAACCTATTTTCACAAATATATATAACTCAGCAAGTTCGCACCATGATCAGTTTGATCTCTCTCTCATTCGTTGTATCTTGGTTGTTAGGAAATCTACGGAAGCCTCAGATACAATCATCATGGACACATAGGTTATCATTATTAAATCTATTTAATATTCAGAGTACCACAAGCACGATGTGTAAAATGAGGAAGGCATAACCCTATGAAAAAAGGAAACACGCAAAAATCGCGGTTGCTGCGGTTCTTGCATTCCTCTGCGGTTTGCTCGCCATAAGCGTGGATTCGATTTGCGGTTATCGCGACAGCCCTATATCATGTCATTGTTTCTGCACTGGAAGCTCCTGTCGCCAAGACAAATTCCTTGTGTGTGTAAACATACTTGGTAATAAAGCTCTTTTTGACTTCTGATTATGCAGGAATCACTTATCATTAATTAAAAAGGCACAATACAAGTTATTTATAGCTTCCTAAACCAAAAAACATAGAATTAAACAGGTTGTTTGTGCTACTGTACCTTTAAGATTAATCATGTAAACAACTATATCTGTCAATGTGTTTTTAAGCACCTGGTTGGCATAATGCTTCGGTAGCTTTTTCCTCTGCTCGATCTCCATCCCTTCTTCATCAGTGCTGTTCTCCAGCTGCGGCTGACTCTTCTTCTCTTCACCCTCCTCATCCTCGCTGTCAGCTCCGGTCCAGTCTCCATCAGCCAGCCGACGGGCGTGATTCACATAGTTTAGCCTCTTCCTGCCAGCATAATGTATTCTATCAGTGGCAGTGCATCAAAATAATGTGTTGTAGGTGGCTGATAAGCAGCTGCTCTTGTGTTCTGGGTGGTTGTGTAAGATAAACTCACTCTTTCTGCAGCTCCAGGAACCTCCTGCGCCGTTCACTCTGCTCCAGAACGCTGTATTTGCTCTTGTACTGGGCCAGGCGTGGATGGGGAGCAGAAGTGCTGTTTGGTTCTCTGGATACAGAGAAGCTGGAGGAGAGAGCCTGGGTCAGAGCCTCCATGATGGACCTGTGACAACACACAGAAGTGTTCACATCATCTTAAGACACTTAAATGCAATGATAAGTGTCTCTTATGTCTTTAAGACCACTGAGGTGTTTCAAAAGCAACAGAAATCATTTAAAATCACATATGAACAAACACAAGTCAACACCTACAGATGAACCAACTGCAGGCAGCAAACACGTGATCACAATCCCACCAGAGCTGCTCTAAAATCCTTTACCTATCATTTAAAAGAGCAATAAAAACACAAACAGAATGAATAATAAGAACAATACACAAACACCAACTTCTGCAGAGAGACAAACACGCGTTGAAACGCAATGGCGCGCTGACGTCATCACGCCTCACCACGGCCGACCAAAATCCATCGCCGAGTTTGAAGAATTCATCTCAAAAATCATTTTACTGTGGTTAAATGTCGTCCGATTTACTTCTAATTCTGTTAAAATATACATACTATAAAAACATGCGGTATCAATTCGGTTTAGTTCTAAAGCAAAATAAAAGCATCGCAAAAAAGAAGAAATAGAGTTTGTAAGTAAGACTAGCGGTCCAGGTGTTGCCTATAATTGGTCTAAATAATATTTATCATTTTGTAACTCTTCAGTTCTGTCATTAGCCGGACAGAAACATAATCACGTGGTATCTGTTACATTTCTCATCGCTGATCAAGATGGACCAATCACAGCCGTTCGTGATTACTGGATAAGAAATCTTTTTAAAGCGACTTCTATGGCGGATTTCAAACTAGTAATCAATGTAAATATGAATTGTAATGGATTATACGTTCTTGTGTACACATACTGCAAATAACCCCCCCAAAATCCTGAGATTTGAATGTGTCTGAATGGCAGAGTAGTGTTTGTCACTCAGTGGCAACAAATCATTGTAACACTCTCTAGTTGAGTTATTGTGGTAATCTGGATGAGTTTTGCGGTTACTAGAAACTGACAACACTGTTGAACCCTTTATGGAACGGAGTTGCCATATGGCAAGAATTAATTTCTACTCATTTCCTTGTTATTATGAAAAAAACAAAACAATATATTGCACTATGGGAATTAAAAGGGCAGGTCTTGATGTGATGTTTGAATGTCGTCGAAAACTCTTTTCCCCACTGTCACCCTCACACAGAAGACACCTTTTTTTATTCACAACATAACTTTGTCCAACATGGATTTACAGTAAATGACTTACTTAAGTCAAATTATACATTACTTCAGAGTTATGTGCCCTCTAGAAGCTTGCGTTCTGCAAGTGAACGGCGTGTTATTGTGCCATCTCAAAGAGGCACATATTCACTTTCACAGACTTTTTCATGAACTGTTCCCTCCTGGTGGAATGACCTGCCCAAAATCAAGTCCTTAACCATCTTCAAGAAACAACTAAAAACACATCTGTTCCACCTTTATTTGACCCTCTAAATCTAGCACTTTCTATTCTATTTTAATTCTACTTTATCTATATTTATCTTTTTTTTTATTCTTTATTTTAAAAAACAACAACAAAAAACAACTCTATTTATTTATTTCTATTAGATCTACTTGTTATTTCTTTGTTGTTTGTGGGGTGTGTGTGTGTGTGTTGTGTGTGTGGTGTGTGTTAATATATATAAATATATATATTATATATACACCTTGCTACGTGTACTGCGTTAGGCTAACTGAGACTAGTCATTTGCACTTATATATTGTTGCTCTTTTATTAGTTTTGACTGCTTTTATTGTCCTCATTTGTAAGTCGCTTTGGATAAAAGCGTCTGCTAAGACTAAAGGAAATGATAAATTGAGAAAAATATCAATGTTTCCATATGGGAACCGCGCACCACAGTGGAATGGCATGTATTTCCTCATTCGGGATTTTATAGATAGTTTTATAGCATCAAGAATATGATTGAGTTATTTATTTATTGAAGGTTTATTGTAGATAGTTGTATTATGTTAAAAAAAAAACATTTATTAAAAATTAAAATATTATTTCTTCTTTTCAGAAAATGAATACAGCAATATTTTACGGAAAGGCCAGTAGGAAGAGTGCAGAGTTGGCTCTTGCATGCGATGAGTGAGGAGGAGTTAGTATTCAGTAAAGGTGAAATGATAGGGATCTACTTATTTTTGGTTTGCATGAGGTCAGAGTATATAAATCTATCAATTTGCAAAAGAAATGGGTATTTAAATAGAAAAGGAAATCATAATTTTATGGAAAAACTATTTTTTTGACCATTTTCCATTGTGGTACAGCGTTGCCATGTAGCAGCATTTCCACCCCAGCATTTTTTTTTTGATTTGTATGTTTCAAGCTATTTCATACAATGAAAACTTATTCGAGAAAAGATTTCATGGTTAGAACACAATGCACACCATCAGATGCTGCAGTAGTTTATTTGACCGCCGGGCGGCGCCACAAACGCGATGTTAAAGCTCGCGCTGAATGCGCGGCTCTCATTGTTCGAGCGTCGCGTCATGGAAAGAGTTACTGCGTTTGTGCTCAAAGTAAAGAAATACTTTATGAAAAACTCCTCACGGGCCTGTTGAATCACACCTCGAAGGAAATAATATGAACACACGGCGATCTGAACTGGATCCGTGGATTATAAAGATGCTTTAGCTCTACTTCTTATTCTTTTGTTTGCGGAATGCAAAGGATGCGTTTATTTCCCATCTCCGTCAGGGACGAAATGCTGGGATAATGTTTTCATCTGGAATTTAGTTCAGCCAGACTTGCAAAACAGATGTTTTTGTTTTTTAATATTTTTGCATCATGCAAGATGCTTAAAACTGTTTTAGAGTTATTATGAGACACTGAACTGAATGTGTTTGCCGGTGTCTCGGTTCTGCTGGACGGGATTTGTGGATTTATCGGTTTATTTTTTTGCGGCTGATGATTCTGGTTTTGTGGAATAATGAAACGGCATAAATTAAGGGAAGTTGGAGAGTAACAACCTGACAGGGAGTTCTAACATGTAAGACTTTTTGCCACAAATGTAGCATATTGGATATTGTTTACCGGGGAAAAAAAGAAAAAAAGATTCCTGTTGTCTCCTTTGTGGTCAGTAACTTAAAAAAGACTTGAAGATCTTTATCGTAAATAAAATGATTTACCATCAGCCTCAAAACTGCTAGTTTTGTCAAAGTACTATGATAACATATACAATATCATATAACCAAACTTTTAAGTTATCAAACAGCCCTGTTTTTGTTAGATTTGATCTGTGCAGTCTGATATGAGGTAAGGAACTTATTTTGTGGCCCAGTTACAGAAGTTACAAAAATGTCCCTGAGAGCCAAAGCCCTCTACACTTTCCAAAGTGAGAACAAGGAAGAGATCTGCATCCAGGAGAATGAGGAGCTGGTGATTTTCGACGAGAACGCTGTAGACGGCTGGCTGCAAGGTGAGAACAGCCGAGGAGAGCGAGGCCTGTTCCCCGCCTCGTACGTTCACATCATCCGGAACCGATCCGGGTCCAACCTGACGGATCATTCCCTGAGCTCACCTGGAAGCTCTCCTGGTAAGGATTTATTGTACATCCATACGCCTTCCACGACCCTGCCGAGCGATGACGATGATGACTGGGACGACTGGGATGAAACCTCGACGGTGGTTGAGGATGAAGATCCTCGGAGAGGTGTTGGAGCCAATGGACATTCCCAAAGTCCATATTCCAACCCCAACGTCCACTACCGGACCAAGCCGTACATGGAGCGCCAGGACAGCATGTCGAGCAATAGAAAGGGCAGCATGGTGGGCAGGAACTTGAACCGATTCTCCAGCTTCGTGCGGTCAGGTGTGGAGGCCTTCATACTTGGCGACGTTCCCATGATGGCCAAGATCGCAGAGTCTTACTCTATCGAAATGGGCCCCCGGGGGCCTCAGTGGAAGGAGAACCCTCAGCCCTTCACTTGTTCCGTTGAAGACCCCACCAAGCAGACGAAGTTCAAAGGCATTAAGACGTACATTTCGTACCGTGTCAGCCCCAGTCACACTGGCAGGCCGGTGTACCGCCGCTACAAGCACTTTGACTGGCTCTACAACAGACTACTGCACAAATTCACAGTGATTTCCGTGCCTCACCTTCCCGAGAAGCAGGCCACGGGACGATTCGAGGAAGACTTTATTGAGAAAAGGAAGAGGAGGCTTATTTTGTGGATGGACCACATGACCAGCCACCCCGTGCTGTCTCAGTATGAGGGTTTCGAACACTTCCTCATGTGTGGAGATGACAAACAGTGGAAGCTCGGGAAGAGGCGAGCGGAAAAGGACGAGATGGTCGGGGCTCATTTCATGCTCACCTTCCAGATTCCCAACGAGCACCAGGACCTTCAGGACGTGGAGGAGCGCATTGACTCCTTTAAGTTGTTCGCCAGAAAGATGGACGACAGCGTGATGCAGCTGACGCACGTGGCATCGGAGCTGGTCCGCAAGCACCTCGGAGGCTTCCGGAAGGAGTTCCAGAGGCTGGGAAACGCCTTCCAGTCCATCAGCCAGTCTTTCCTGCTGGACCCTCCATACAGCTCGGACACCCTGAGCAATGCCATCTCGCACACAGGCCGCACCTACGAGAACATCGGGGAGTTGTTCGCAGAGCAGCCTAAATACGACCTGTTTCAGATGCTGGATAAACTGTCGCTGTACCAGGGCCTGCTGTCCAACTTTCCAGACATCATCCACCTGCAGAAAGGTAAAGTGCACTCAAACAAACTTAATTTTGTTTAAAGGGAGAGATCACTCAGAACTGACTTTCTCTTTTTTTTAACTCTAAAGAAGATATTTTGAAAAATGTCTCTGTGTTGTTTTTGGCCATACAATGAAAGTAAATGGGGTCCAATGCAGGGTTCTTTTTGTTAAAGAGGTCATATGATGTTGCTAAAAAGAACATTATTTTGTGTATTTAGTGTAATGAAATGTGTTTATGTGGTTTAAGGTTAAAAAAAACACATTATTATCCACATACTGTACATTATTGTTTCTACGCTATGCCCGCCCTTCTGAAACGCATAGATGAATTGAAGCGATATAGTCCTCTTTTGGAAGGCCAAACAAGTGCTTCACTTGCGCCGCCGTGTCCTTTGCTTGTGAACATTTGGGCGGCTTTATGCAAATCTTTTCACATAGTGATGTAGATATGTGGGGGTGTGTTAGAACGAGTTGTTTTAGGTAGGCTTGGCTGACTCTTAACTTTATAAAGAATATCTCTTTGAATTTGAGACTTTACTCTTTGCAACTTTACAGATCTTCTTTATGCACCAAGAGCTGTAACACTCCAAAGAGAAAGGAAAAATTGAAACCACATCATATGACCCCTTTAACTAAAAACTAAAAGCATAAAAAAATACAAAATTATTTTGTGCTTGAAAAAAATATAAATGTTAACTGAAAAAAACAATCAACTTTTTTAATTTAAGCATTTATTTTAATTTTTGTTTAGTTTAACTTGAGACTTAATGAAAGTTAAAACTGAAACTAAAATAAAAATGACAAATATTTAGACAGACATTTAAAAAAAAAAACGAAAAAAAGTGACAAAAAAAATTATATAATAATACTATTATATAAAAATATAATTAGTTATTAATATTACACTAAAAATAAAAACAAATTCAAAACCTGAATAAAAAATGTAATAGTATATAAATTATTCTAAAATAACGTTGGTCCAATGTTGTCCCACTGACTTTCATTAAATGAATAAGACAGTTGAAACACCCCCCCTTTCTTAAAATATCTTTTTTCTCTTTCTTTCCAAAAGCACGAGAGTGAGTAAGTGGTGACTGAATTTTCATTTTTGGGTGAATTATCCCTTTAAGTTGGCCAACTAATTTCTTTCTTTCGTTTATGATAAATGGTAGTTCAAACACTGTTGAATTATGAAGTTGTGTCATTCAAAGGTTTCAAATTCTTTCTACACTGCTTTTATATGTTATGCTTGCTTCTGAACCTAGTGACTAGCTCAAATGTGGGGCACACAGCTGGAGTGACCCAGTGACATCATTCCCGCAGGCAGCCAATCACACGTGTTGTTATTTATGAGCAGGGCTTAGTGGGCCTCAGATTGTGGACTGGAGTGAATTTTGCTATCAATGATGTCAGATAACTCCCAATGGTGACTTGCAGAACGTTTTTAAAGCTGAAAAGTGATGCGTCTGACATTTACTGGCAGTTAAGAAAGAGAGAGATTCCTGGCTCTGCTTCTGACAGGAAGCATCCTCTTCATTCTCAGTCTAAATCACAGGAAGCGAGGGAAATAGTCTCATTAATCCGTGCATTCAAGTCCAAGACATTAAATCTCAATCAGTTTGTGGCTCAGACAAACTTCCACTTTCATTATGATCCTTTTGTGGACTGTCATAATGATGTTAAGAATTACTCACTCGTGACTCACGAGAGCTCAGACTTAACATATGCTGACATCCTGACACACAGTAAATGAAAGTATTTACACTACCAGATGAAATTTTGGACTAACTTGACTGAATTTATGCTTCTCACAATCTTAAAAACCTTTTGAATGAATGCATAACTCACACACACACACACACACACACACACACGCACGCGTGTGCGCATATACAGTATATACCGGGATAATATATTATATATCTATATATATAATATATATATATATAATTTAGATTGGCGGCCTTAAATACAATTAACAAAATAAATAGTACTCATAATAAAGATACTCAGCACCCATCTCTAAAATCACATCCTCCAAAGACATGTAGCAAACCCAATGTCAGTAAAACTTAAAATGCAAGTTGATTGACATGCAGAGATTGCTTCTGATTGGCTAAAAGGCATCATAGAGATGGTGTAATTTCTCAAGACGCCTGTTTGAGTGAAATCTGTCAGGCAGTAAAGCCATTTCTGTGAGGTCTATAACAATGCTTACAGGACCTTTAATGAGACCCTAACATCTGAGAAACTAATCAACGTGAGGTTTTAACGTTGTTAAACAGGTTCGTTAAACAGGTGCAGTGATGTGTTCAGTGTGGTGAGGTCAGTAGATTGTTGAGGAGAAGAGAAATGCGTTTCATCCTTCTTACTGAGTTTGCTGAAGGTGTGATTGGTCACATGACCGAGGTGATGGCGAATGGAGCCACCGTAAGCAAACATTTGACGTGTAAGTGTGTTGAAAGGAGGCCAATATGATTTCTCCAGTTTCATGTCCACACCCTATAACGGTTGTAACATGATTACTGTTCGTGTTCAGACACAATGGATCTCAGTGTAAAATGGATAATGGTGTTTTGAAATAATCATGTTGTTAATAGCAACTAATATATACACAACACGCCTCCTACAGTAGAAGTCGATTGGAGTTGACTAAATTGCACTGCTGATGGCTGGCACATGGAGATTTAGGAACAGTGTTATTGATAGCAACAGTCATTGATTTATTGCTGAATCAACATTGATGTTTGACTTCAGTCCAATATTTAATTTGCTAATTAATTCTGATATATTCGGAGTTATTTTCGCATCTTTGAGATACTATATAGGAATATTTTAGTTATGGTTTATATTCCATTTTATTTTAAATTTTAGTTAAAGTTTTAGTAATTCTGTTGTTTTTTTTATTTTATTATTATTATTATTATTGTAATGTGTATGCCGGTTTTATTTATTTCAGTTCTAGTTTTAGGTATTTTAGTTACTAAATAAATGTATGTATGGTAGATATTATATATATATATTATATCTATATATATTATATATATTTATATATTATAGTATATATATAGATAACTATATATATACAGTATATATGTTTGGTATAATGTTATTTCAGTTAAGGTTATTTTATATTCAAGTAAAAAAAATATGGTATTAATTTTAGTTTATGCTTTTAGTATATTAAATAAATAACTTTCTTATATTACATCTTTAGTATATAAAATCAATAACTTGCTATCTGGGAGTACAATAATTTAAGGAAAGTTTCTGGGCGTACAGTGAACTCTATAATGTCTTAAAAACACTATGCACAGATCTAAAATATGGAAGTTCTTCAAAACAACATTAAATGGCATTCATAATGCATTTAATGTCTATAATGTGGCATTTCAATGTGTAAACAGAATATTTAGCTGGAAATAATGTGGGATGGGATTTAATTTTGTCAAGATTTGATTGGATGGAAACACGTTAGACTACGATATAGTTTGTTCTTATTAATCTGTATGAAACAGTAATATGAATGCTAATTTAAGTTATTCATATTGATAATGTCAGCAGTACGTTTAATTTTAGTGGCAAGGAAAGGTTTTCTTTAAATCATGTGCACAGTATAACCAATAAGGAAGTATATTAAAGTAAATAGTCTCTATTTTATTACAATTATAATGGATAAAATCCTCTGATTTACCTGCTATAGGTAAAAAGCTTCTACCGAGACCCTAAAGGGGCCCGTCCTGTATTTAGGGGATAGTAAAGTGTTTGTAATGCCGGGATCACGATATGTTAAAACTGAGCATCTGCTTCTCTTGTGAGCTGTACAACAGCACAGGGAGAGCTCAAAGAGAACCAATGAACAGAGGAGAAACCACACATGACCCAGGGAAATAATAACAGCCCTCTCTGAGCGCGCTCTGTACAGAGTTTGGCACGTCCCAGACAAAGAGCTGTTATCGGATCCACCATGGGACGACGGGACACTTGACCTGACGTCCAGAAGTCAGCTTGAACCCGACCGACTCCCCGAATTATAGGCTACAGAAATATTTAGGTCCTCCAAAAGCAGTGGGATATGAATTTGGCTTTTAATGCCTAAAACCTCCCCGCCTTAGCAAATAGGGAGAGAATGAAAAATACGAGAAAAAACAAAAGGTGTTCCAGGCCTCGGGCTCTGCGTGTACAGTAGTCATGAACTCTTCGGCTTGTGTGGGTGTTGGTCTGATTTTATTGCCAGTAATACACAATCACACACATACATCAGAGTTGTGTGTTTTTTGGAGAGATTCTTGTTGCTTTTAGGTGTGAAATAAAGAAAAATAACATGTCAGGGCAAGACCTTGAATTCCTCTCTGAGGTTCTCATTGCTAGCTGGCAGGAACTAAGCCAGTTTCGTACTTCACGCATGTGTCTTAAATAATCAGGAAGTGTAAGCATGTGGGAATGAACAGGAGAGATATACAGGACGGTGGACAGTCGCTCCACACTTGTCCTATAATTGTATAGCAGCTGAGAAACTGATTTTACTTACCTGTTGAAAAAACCAGCATATGCTGGTTAGGTATGTTTTGATGCTGGTTTGAGCTGGTTTAAGCTGGTCCTTTGCTGGTTTATGCTGGTCCTAAACTGGTCCGACCAGCTTAAGACCAGCACATGACCATCTAAGGACCAGTTTAAACCAGCATAAACCAGCAAAGGACCAGCTTAAACCAGCTCAAACCAGCATCCCAGCTTCAAAACATACCTAACCAGCATATGCTGTTTTTTTCAACAGGAATACACTTACGGATTAAGTAAGGGCATTGCATTAGATATCAAACCAAATGTCATTCACAAATAATCCTACAGCATTTTTGAGCACTAATTTCACTTTTGTGAGCAACTTTTAACTGCTCCCAGGGTGATAAGGCCTCACTTTTGTAATGCTAATGCTAAATTGCCTGTTGAATGCTCTTTGTGGCCTTTAATTTTTTATGTTTGGTAGTTAAATGCATCTTAGAGGACATTTATATTTATTTCGTTTATAATCAGATCAGTTTACAAGTGTACTAGATGTAGGAAGTTCACTTAGGCGTCCCAGCAGAGTAACCACAGGTGTAGTCTGTCACATTAGAAAGTATCCAGTTCTAATTTTGAAAATATTAACCTAATATGCTTCTTCCTGTAAAAGTGTTTTGCTTGAGAAGTGTGGTTGTGTGATCTTTTTGGCCCACCGGTATGGCTTGTTTCCCCCCTTCTGGTATCTGAGAATTTGCTCTGGGCTAAATTGAGCTGTGACTGTTTTTCCAGTCTGAAATTCCTCTTTCTGTCCATGGCAGTGCTGTTAGACAGATTAAATGCAGCTCTGCATCTTCAGGTCAGTTATTCGTTGTGCTATTAACATTCATTTCACCTCAAACACTGAGAGAAAGCTCAGCTCATACACTGATCCTGTTTCTGACTGCAATTAGTATCATGCTATCCTATAGTATATTTAGTTTTGTGGGATCAGATTGAGTTTCGTCTAATTTAAGAAATATGTTGTATATCAGGACTATTAAGAGCTATAATGATTTATGTTTACTTGAAGTAACCTAGGGAATGTTAGCTTTGCAGGCTAATTGGTTAGCTTGCTTAAATACTACAGAATGTTTACTTTCACTTTTAGCTTCAATTAGTTTAATTTAAAGGGGTCATATGATGCGATTTCAATTTTTCCTTTCTCTTTGGAGTGTTACAAGCTGTTCGTGATTAGATAAGATCCCTGAAGTTGCAAAGATTTAAGTCTCAAAACCAAAGAGATATTTTTATCAAAGTTAAGACTCTGCCACAACCCCCTAAAACGGCTTGTTCTAACACACCCCCACATATCTACCTCACTATGTGGAAATATTTGCGTAATGCCGCCCAAATGTGCACGCAAAGAAAGAAGCCGTGGTTTCAGTAACCGCAGTTAAGTGTTGAAGCAGCCATGTCAGGGAGACGCTGTGTGTTTCTAGGCGAAAGCACTGTTATTGGAAATCGACAGTAGATGCTTTTAGGAATCTTTAAGATTACTTACACAGAACAGCAATGCATTTTATGGACAAAAAAAAAACCGTTTCGTGAACCTAGGAGAGGAAATAATTCTGACTTTGCTATGACAATCTAACGCTTCTGAATCAGCTACTGTTTTGCTATTAGTTTAAGTATTTGCTATGACTGTTCAAATGCGGAGTGTGCACAGCGTGTGTGTGTGTGCGCGGGCGAAAGAGAGAGAGAGCGGGAGAGAGAGCGATAGAGAGAGAGGGGGTCACATCACAGTGGAGTCAGCTGTCTTAACCGTGGCTTGTGTACTGCAAACAAACCAGCTTCATCACGGTATCTGTCACGCGACTCGAGTCTGTTTCCCTTTCGGGCTCTGTCTTTACACTTATTTTGAACGCTGACGCTGACGTGATTATGGTAAGGGGCGTTACATTTCCGACGAGTGCTTGCGGTGTTCGACAATCACAATGCACTGGGTCAGCTGGCCAATCAGAGCAGACTGCGCTTGTCGGAAGGAGGGACTTTGTAGAAAACTAAGCGTTTGAGAGAGGCGGGGCATAGAGGACCTACAATAATGTACAGTATTTTAAAAATAATGTGTTTTTTGAACATTAAAGCATGTCAACATATTCTGTTACACCAAATACACAAAATAATGATCTTTAAAAAAGCATCATATGACCCCTTTAAAAAACTTAAAATGTTGTTATGTTTCTCAAAAGACACTGTTTTACTGGTTGATACTATGAAGATCAATAAGTTGTATGGTTTTTGATTAGGCACTGACTTAAATACCCCCGGAAAATCATTTATGTGTCAAGTGGAGTTAGCATTTGGCATGTTTTCCATTAGAAAGCCTCCAGACATTCGCTCAGAGTAAACAGAAGTCATATGTACTACTGTTTATATAAAGAAACAAATAAACAGACAGACCACAGAAATGATGTGCGGACAGTTTATGGATGTTCAGCTTGCTCTTTTAATGACAGTAGCACACACGCAATGAAGTTTTGCTTGATTGAAAATACAGAGCAAGAGGAATTCAGTTTATTCCAGCCGTTCATGGTGAACGTGAATGTTTAGCATGTCTATGGTCTATTAGAGATAAAATCAAATTAACCCCACTTTCAAAAATTTTGCTTGCTGAGCATTACAAACAAATTGAGGAAAACCAGATGTTTGAAACTACAGAAATGTGTGCATGACACTGATAATAATACAAAATGTTTCTCAAATCAGCATGATTTGAATGATTGGACTTGTGATAGTGCTTGTGCAAATGGCGCAGGTTTGAATCAGGCTTGCAGCGTGTCCTCTTTTCATTTCTATCTCTTTAAATAAACATCTTGCACTTTGATTGAAAAATGGAAGATTTTATAATAAATCTGTCATATTGAGCATGGCTTTGTTAAATTCAGTCCTGTAAACTTGAGTGTTTTTGAGCGATCAGAGAGTATTTGTGGTAGAGGTCAATGCTGGGTTGTGCCTGGTACCGCTGGACGCTTGATCCTGTCCCTTTGTCATGAGAAATTCACCCTATTATTTCATTGTCCCCTATAGGTTAAAGGAATGCATCTTGGAAAATGTATTTTGTCTTTGCTCTTTGTAGCTTTAACTTATTACAGCTCACATATAATTCAATGTTTATTCAGTATCCAGTAATTTGGCTCGTCCTAATGAACGACAGCCTGATTCAGAGGTTAATAACAGAGCATACATAACTGTTTCAAATGTTGTATATTCATATGAGAAGAAGATTAATATCAGTAGCCTAATAAAAGCTGTTTTATTTTATATTGTATGTGGATTGCCATGTTAAGATCACAGCTTTATCTTTTATTTGTTATGCATTTCTACATTCTACATGTAACTGACATCAATTGCTTTAGCGTAATGTTTTTCGTACACAAAACTTCAATATGGAAGCCCATTTCTGCCACTTTAGAAAAAAAACATGCTTTGGTAAATCATAATTATGAGATCTCATAATTATGACCTAAAAAGTTATAATGATGACATTAAGGCATAATTATATGATAAAATCAGAATTGCACAATGTCATAATCATGACATAGAAAGTCAACATTATGAGAAAAAGTCATTATGAGATAAATCTAAATGATAAGATAAAATGTCATAATTATGAGATAATTCTCAATTTTAAGATAAAAGTCATAATTATGAGATAATTCTAAATTATAAGATAAAAAGTCAAAATTATGAGATAAAAACATTTGAATTTATGCCATGATTGTGTCTTTTATCTGAAAATTTCTACTTTTTATTTCAATTTTGACTTTGATAAAGTCATTATGAGATAAATCTAAATGATAAGATAAAATGTCATAATTATGAGAATTCTAAATTTTAAGATAAAAGTCATAATTATGAGATAATTCTAAATTATAAGATAAAAAGTCAAAATTATGAGATAAAAACATTTGAATTTATGCCATGATTGTGTCTTTTATCTTCAAATTTCTCATGTCTCAATTTCAACTTTCTGTCAAAATTTCAATTCTTTATCTCATAGTTATGATTTACTAAAGCATTTTTTCTCATGTGTTGGAAATGGGCTTACTAAGTCATCGTAATTATGAGGAAAAAAGTCAAAATCGTGACAAAAATGTTGACTTTTTTATTTCATAAGTAGAACAGTATGTCATAATTTAGACCTTTTATCACATAATTATTACTTTTTTAGTGTCATAATTTTGACTTAGTATGTCATCATTTCAGCCTTTTAACTATAATTGTAATTTACCAAAGCATGATTTGTTTTCTAATGAATCAGAAATGGGTTTCCATGCCTCAGGACAAACGTGTAGAAACTGGCCATTTTACTCAATGTGGTTAGAAATCATTTCCAAAAATAAATATGTATTCAAACTATGACCTTGTTTACGGGGGGATAATATTGTCTTATTTTAGATGCTCAGTGTGGGAATGCAAACCAGAGGCTTTCATTTGACTGTACTCATTTGTTCTTGGTGGCGTTTGCGCAGTGGGTTTGTAATCGGTCATTCTGTGAGCTGAAAGGAAATAAAGTAATGAACTGCTTTGTGATCAATCCCAAACACCGAGAACACAGGGCCAGACTTCCTGTGTCAGATTACAGGTGTGTACAGCATTGTCCAACACTGACCTCTGATCAGCCATTCACGCTGGGATGTCTAATCCGTCATGCTGTCTTCTGTGATGCAGATGGACACCGCATGTGATGATTTAGTGGATCTGTTGGTTCATGTCTCCAGATTCACTCGTATCTCTCTGCCAGTCGTATGACTCAGCGGCTCCATTCAGATCTCAGATTTTCACGAGTGTGTGTGAGTGGTGTGTTCTGTCACAACAGGACGGGAACGCTTAGAACCGGTTACACTGGAAACGTCAAACAAATCTGAGACAAAAGGCACTTTCATCTAACAAGTGAGATCAGAGATCCGCTGAGCCATGCCTGGAGTCTTGTTTGGCCTTTGTAATGTAGAGAAGGTGTTGCAGAAAGTGTGATTTAATCAGTATCTGTAATTATTTATATTTTTTACAAAATACTATGTAAAATGTGTGTAAAATTGTGTATATTTATGCATATTTGCATTATATAGAATTAATGTTTGTATAATTAGGAAAATAAATATATATGCTTAATAATCGTAATACTGTTAATATCCAAAGTTTTGCATATGATTGGAATTTGGAATATATCTAATCTATTTATTTATAATAATTGTCCAATGAATTGGATATATATTTATTTATTTATATTATGTGTGGTGTGTGTGTGTAAATTTGAACAACAACTTGGTCTGCAACATCATATTCTTTGTTTACTCATTTTAATTATTATAAAATATATTGGTAAAATATAGTAGTATATTATTAAAAGGAGTATATATATATATGTATTATTTTGTACAAATTTGACAACCACAACTTTGTCTTGAAACATTGTCTTTATTTACTAATTTTAATAATTCTACAAGTACATGTTATTAAAAATATTAATATTATTTAATAAGTAGTATTATTTTTATTCTTTCTGTTTGCTAAATCAGTCGAAGCCATGGATACCAGTTGGCTAGAGGTTTCCTTAAGTGCAAAATGTTGGTAAATTAAAAAGAAATAAATAATAAATAAATATTAAATCAGTTGAAGTTTGGTTAATACGAGCTTAGTGGTTTGCTAAAAATGTGCAAAATGTATTAAGTTATTTAGAAAGTTATCTTCAGTGTCATTGCTAGTTCTTGACCAGTGGTTTGTGCATATTGCTACGATATTTCTAAAACTTCGGTCTCTTTCGCTCCCGTTTAGGTGCTTTTGCTAAGGTGAAGGAGTCTCAACGTATGAGCGACGAGGGGAAGATGGACCAAGAGGAAGCGAATGGCATTCGTAAACGCTGCAGGACTGTGGGTTTCGCCCTGCAGGCCGAGATGAACCACTTCCACCAGCGCAGGGAGGTGGATTTTAAAGAGATGATGCAAGCGTATCTCCGCCAACAGATCGCCTTCTACCAGCGCGTAGGGCAGCAATTAGAGAAAACCCTTCACATGTACGATAACCTCTAGAGCCTTTTGCCTCTGGACTATAATGGAGATGCAACACTCCTGTGGACAGATATACAAGGGGTTTTTACTCTCAAAGTTTTCTAATTCCAGACAGGATTTTTTTGCAAGAGAAACAGGACATTCTCGCTTCTGCACTTAAAAATGTCACTTTTAACCCCAGAAACCAACAGTACAGTTGCCTTGGATAGACTATTCATGTATATCTTCATATTTTGAATTTTATTTAAATATCTGTTAGATCAAAGTTACACTTTTTCTCTATTTTTTATTGGATACTTACAGAGTCAGGTGTGCGAATGACGTTACCTGTGCTTTAGCAGGAGCAGATGCTAATTAGACTCTGCTAATCAGTCTGGTCATGTGACGCAAGTTGTTTACATAATAGTTTGGCAAAAAACACAATTGTCTCTTTACAAAAACAAAACAAAACAAAATTTGCGACACTGTCTTATTCAGGTGCATGCAAAAAAAGTGTCAAATGCTGAATGTTACATTTTCTATTTATGGCTTGTTGAGTTGCTCCGCCCACACTGACATCTCATTGGTCCAAAAGCCTGTTCCAGCTCTAAAAAAAAATTAATAATTTTCATATTCAGTATTTTTTAAGTACAAGTATCTAATCACTTGAGAAGCAAAATGACTTAAGAAAATGTGGGGGGAAATTAATTTTTGCCTAAAACAAGAAAAAATGTCTGCCAGTGAGGTAAGTAAAATAGTAGTTTTCCCTTTTTTCTTGCCTCATCAACAGATTTATTTTATTTTATTTAAATTTTAAGCAATAACTTTTGATATATTTTTAAGAAAACAAGTAATTTTGCTTCTCAAGTAAATGTATCTTGACTTAAGAATGTTTAGATGTACTGGAAAACGACCATTTTTGCATTTATTAAATGTATTACTTGGTCTGATTGGCTTGGATTTGTTGTTTCGTGCAACGTGTCGCTTTCAGTGACAACTGAAATATGACTTGACGATTCGAAACAAATTCGCTTGGACTAGGTGAGCAAGAAATAAGCCCACATAGCAGGTTCATGTGGCTTCTGCTCACTTCCAGGAAGTTTAATCAGATAAAATGTTAATCCAGCTCCCCTTCAGGCGGAAGAAGATTCCTGAGCTCACGTGAAACATACGGGTCTGATTTGATACAGTGATCAGATGTGACAGTCATATGATATTCATCAGTGATTCAGATGAATAACACCAGGCTTCTTCCGCACCGTAATTCGTGGTTCGGTACTGATTTTCCCCTAGTGTTATTAAGACAAAACATGTTTTTGTGAATTCTCGGGCAAGAATCCCCCACCCACAGACTCTGTATATCAGATGGAAACACTTCAGTATTAGCATTTAGCCTAAATGTTTGTTCAGGGTGTTTCTAAAGCAAAAGGGAGCTCTTATCCTCCTCTTCTCCTTTTTTTGTGCCCTCAAGAAAAACTTGAGAGGACTTTGAGTTTATGTTAATGGGTTTTGTTGTAATTTCTTCCGAAGTAGGCTAATCTTTATTTTTAGTTGTAGTCGCTAGGTTTAAGGGGTTTACAGAGGTTTGTGTAAATCTCAAGGCTGTAGTCCAAGTAGACTCTGTGGTTAAGAGTTGTGATTTTTTTACAATGCTTTTGGTTTAACTGTAAAACCTCTCAAGTTTCAGATTGTAAACTTGGATGGTTACTGTTTGCACACTTAGTAACTGAGGACCGAAATGCAAACCTTTGGGTTTACTGATGTTTTGCTTTATAGGCTACTTATTAAAAATGGTGCAGATTTTACGGAAGCCCGTTTTCTTTATGGATTAAGATAATAAAAAAGGTAACTGTGCCTTTATATCTCACAATCAGACTTTTTCTTGCAATTCTGAATTTATAGATCTCAATTCTGACTTTTTATTAACACAGAGTTGTGAGTTGTGTGCTAAGAATGGCAAGATATAAACTTGCAATTTCTAAGAAAAAAAAATCTGAAAAGTTGAAACATTTTTTTTTTTTTATTCTGTGGTGGAAACAAATAAATTCGAATTGTGAGATTTAAACATAATTCTAGCAAATAATTCAGAATTGTGAGATTTAAACTTGTAATTCCGAGGAAAAAGTCAAAAACCTGTTTTCCCTCAGAATTTATATTAGAATTGTGAGATAAAAAGTCGCAGTTACCTTTTTAATTTTTAATTTTTTTATTCTGTGGCGGAAACAGGCTTCCATAGATTTTGTCTCAAGCAATTTATTAATAAATAATAGTCAGCATGAAATCAAAATCAAACTTGTTTACTTTCTTAATACACACAAATGCCATTTTTCAATAGATAAATGCATACATTTTTCTCTTTTAATGTTTTATTCTTTACCCCAAAATATGTTTTTGTAAACTGCATTTCATGTTGACTTTAACATGAACAACCTGAAGAATATTTTTAAGAACTGAACTTGTGGTTGTGGTTGTGAACTTGTCTTGTAGTTTGCAAAAAAAGCTGTGTTTAGTGTCCAGATGTTTATGTGCCCGCAGAAGGAAATGTTCATTGTTTTCGAATCGGTTAAAGCAACGCTGATTTGCAACGCATAGGGGATTTCTTTTCTGGTAAATGGGAAAAAATGCACATAAACAAAAGCCCCTGCTTCTAATTCTCTGGAAAACCTTGGACCGTAAACAGACTGTGTGTCGGGGTTGCGTGTGTCCACTTGGTGACTTCACTCACATTCCGGGATACAGCTGAGCTCAAACACACAGCAGAGTTCCTCGCGCTTTAGTCATACCAAAGCAAAGACAGTTTTCCCTGACTAATCCAAATATTACATTTGCTTAATGATCTTTTTGCATTTTATAGTGGCAATGTCACATCTGAAGACGGAATCCACACATCCGGAGAGAAATAGATATTTTAATGAGCTGAAATATCAAGAAACTAAGAACAACAACTGCAGAAATGGACAGGAAACATTTCTTGGGGAAAGGCAGACGTCACATGGATGATTTCGGACTTTTTTAGGACGCGTGAGGCTGCGTCCAGCACATTGCTCTGTGTTTACTCACTGTAAGGACAGTAGAATTTATATAATGTGTAGATTTTACACTTTTTACACGTTCTGGTGTCCAACTGGGGATCTGAATAAAGAGATCTCAAAATGGTTTCATTTTCTTTATTGGTTGAATTTTTTAGGGGCCTTTTTTTTTATGAAAACGTTCTTGACTGGCACAGATTTATGAGTAATTGCATTCTGTTATGAACTAGTCAATAAAATGGCACTGAAGTAGCAATGCCAACAGCATCACCAGATAAAAATACCACATTGCCTTTTAGTTAACTTATTAGGGAACATGTGGGCACATAACATATTTAACATTTACTTACTTTCATGTAAAATGTATATTTATTAAAAATGAGTAACATCACAGACAGTATAAAACTATGACATATGAAGACTTAAGATTTTAAACAATTTAACAACAAAATTAGAATTACAGATTGTGTTCTATCAAGGTTTCCTTCCTTTGTAAGTCCATCAAACTTTTGATTATTTTTAAATGATATAATATTTTGAGTTTTGCTAGATTTATGCTTTAAACAAGAATAATTTATCTATGGGTCAAAGACGGTAAGATGTCTGCATCAAAAGAAATGGACAAAAGTGATTTTATGTCCATAGAAAACACATTAAATGTAAGTAAAGTGTCTACTTTTAAGGTTTCAAATATGTTTTTGGAGAATAAAATGTCAAAATAATGTTACATCGTCATTCAGTGTAACACAATATTTATGTATAAATTCAAACAACATGCTTATTCTGACGTGTACATATTAAAATGCATAAAATAATAAGGAAGCATATAAAATTTTATTGTGTTTTAAATGAGTAAAAAATTCTTACTGACAATTGTGCAAAACCTTGGTGGCAAATTATAAAAATGTAAAATTACAACTAATTAGTATTTGGGGTGAAAGTAATTAGTCTTTTAATATGTCATAAATTGATTTTTGTTGTAAAGATGCCTGACAAGATTGTTACACTGAAAGACATTTTAGTGGGTCTCTTCTGTAAAACAGGGAAAATTGTATTATATTTATTTTTTGCTTGGAAAAACAAAAACAAAACTGCAATTAAATTAAACAGAAAACTTTTTAATTTTGGAGGGGGGGGAGGGGAACAACAACAATTTAAAGCAGTATTACACTTATTGTTTTTATGCTTAAACCCTTTTTCGCCTTTGAACACTATATAGCGTATAGTGTATTTTCAATTAAATATTGTTTTATTATATTAAATACATATTACATACTATAATTACACAGAAAAAATAGTAACAAATAGTTTATTCAAGTGCAAAAGTAGATTTAACCTAAATACATTCATTTATCAATAAAATATTTTTTTATGGGTTAAATCAGTTAGAAATAGCTCTTTACAGTAAAAATTTCAGATTGCCACTCTTTACAGTGTACATAATATTTTTAATATGCATTTTATCACTTTAAAAATAATCAATATAATGAATAAAGTATGTCATGTAAAATTTAGCTTCACTATAAAATGCAGTTTTTAGTAAAATGGCTAAAAAAAATATTAAATTAATTAGATACCACTCCTACCAGATCCTAATTCTTTTTGATTAAATGGGATCAATATTACAATAATACAATAGTAATGAGCTTGAAGTTATTTATGAGCATTTATGAGATTTATTTTCTGAACAAATGTAAGTTCAAAAGCCCTTCGCATGGGGCTGTGACCCCTTAAGTGAACAAATCCATAAATACTGGCTTCAAAGTCTCTTGATGTTTCATCCAGAGCTCTCTCTCTCTCTCTTTTTTTTAAAGAATTTAACTGAATATAGGCCAAAGGTCTTTTGGCTTCTTAAGGTGGAATTGTAGAGGAACTGTTCAAAATCACACTGCATGCAGGAACACAGAGCTGACATAGTGATGCAATGATGGTCCAATACCAGTGCTGGGAAGGTTACTTTGGAAATGTAATAGGTTACAGATTAGTTACTGTATTTTCTAAATTTAAATTTTTTTTTTTCTAAACTGTTCATCTTTTTCAAACAGTTAAAGCAGGCAGGGTTAACATTACAGGAGTGCTTAACAACTTACTGTCAGACTTTAAAAATCCTTCATCACTTGAAATAAGATTATACAAATTTTATTTGAAAGCACAGCCACCACAAAATCTTTAGCACTTTAGCACCTTTTTTTGACTTTGAGATCAGATTAACTACAGATTAAAAATCATAACAAGAAATAGTTTAATAGCTATGATAGTGTTTTTGAAATCAAATCTTTGCATAGCTATGACAGGAAACACTGGCATCTAACAATGCCTTGGAAAAAAACAGTAAATCTTTAAAAAAAATTAAATAAAGCATATATATAATCCCAAAAAGGAAATCAAACAGTTATCGAATATACATGTGTCCTATTCTGTGTCCTCAGCTCCTGAAACATGGGTGTCTCACATTTTAGAAAGAATTCAATTAAAAAAATCAATTAAATCTGCATGTGTGTGTGTGTTGTGTGTGTGAAAATATTCAGATGTAACTCCCTTTGTAATCTTTAACATTTTCATTAGTAACTGTAATTTAATTACACGTTTTTCCTCAATAACTGTAACAGATTGTTACATTTATTTTGGAATTAAATTATGCAATTCCGTTGCATTTAACTATTTACTCCCCAACACTGCCCAATACTGTATGAAGAAAGACAACTGATGTACAGTAACTGTTCATTCCTCCCTCTGCTTCGCTTTGGTTTATTCAGTCATTTTCACTTTTCCATTTACCCATGTATGTGTGATTGTGTGTATGTGTTTGTTTAGACTAGTTATGTGTTCGTGATTTAGTTAGTAAAAGTTTGTGCACAATACACATGGGTTCTCTGGTTCTGATTCTGCTAGCAGATCAGTGTCACTTAAACGATTCCTAATTTTGCTACATGCTCTAATGCATTAGTGTAAGAAAGTGATTTTCTGTGGCCACGAAAATAACAATTCTTAGAGTTGATATGAAATTACACTGAATGTTCGCTGGAGGAGCAGGTTAGTCATTTGTAATATTGATTCTGCTACAGTTACTTCTGGCAGCTGAGATAAATTATTATAATTTTATTACGAATTATTTAATTATTAATTATTTTTAGCTAATTTGCTAGAACAGCTAGTATTCATATTTGAAACAAATAATTTGGAAATATACAGTATATCATTTTTGTCATTGGTTTGGATAAAAACATATGCTATAGGACAAAACAAAATTATTAATCTATAATCCACAAACGTGTCACAAAATCACTATTTGAATTAAGCTTACGATGTGCAACAATGCCGATTTCATCTGCTTTATTTTACTCTGTGCTTTATCACTTAGTCATTCTGCAGAGACATCGAGATTATGCCAAGATGAAGATGTTCTGACAAACATAACCTGTATATTTTTAATAATTCATCATGACTTTATGATGTTTTATAAAGAGGGAGCAGACGGGTTACCAAACTCTGCAGATGTAGATACTGGATGTAAGCCTGATCAGAGAGAAAGAGAGAGAGAAAGATGAGGAAACGTTTGGACCACACCCCCTAATTGTGCGACCCTTCCCCTGACTCCGCCCCTTGTCTTCAAGCCAAGCAACGTTCCCAGAAGACAACAGTCACTTCCTCAGAACACTGAGCCTACATTCCTCTCGTGCCTTCAGATCTCCTTAAACAACAAACTCAAAATGTCCTATTTTCTCAGTCTCTCTCACTCATGTTTTTTCATGTCTCATTTTAGGGCACAAGCCTCTGTTAATCAAATCCAGTCAGAATTGAATAAAGGACAATACTGGTGGACATCAAGAGCTTTTAAAAGACCTCAACACTCTATTTTTTGATGGTTGCATGAGAATGGAGGAGCCTCCTACAACATACACACTAAAACCAAACATGCCTGTGGAGAGATCTGTCATAGGGACTAAGAGCGATGCTGGTGCGCACACAGCTACACATGCTATTCACATCCACATTAATGCCTCAGCAGTGAGATCATGGGACAATAAGATTCTAGAGCAGTGAAATGATTGAGCAGTGGATCTTAACATGCAGTGAGATCATCCAGCAGTGAAATGCTGATACATGCAAAAAAGTGTGGCCATATAACAGAGGTTCTAGAGTAGAGGGATTCATGAGTGAGGTTATAGAGCAGAGCACTTCTAGCGCAACGAGGTTGAGCATTTAAGAAATTGAGAAGTTGAGCAGAGTGGTTATAGAGAAGACCATAAAACAGCAACTGTGATTTAGAAGAGCACTGATGTTTCAAAGCGGAAGATTCTATAGGAACAAAGTTAAAAAGCAGAAATGCTAAAGAATGGGTCAATTCTAAGCAAAGCAGCTAAGTACAGCATTAAAGAGAATCAGAACAGTTATACACCTTATTTTTCCTGTAAGAATGGGCGTGACCATTTGTAATTTTTATGGGTATGACTTCCGGTGTCATCCACGTTCAGCTATTTTTAGCTGTGCAAAACCGCTCGTTTTGCTGCTTGATTTATTATTTATATGTCATTATGACATATTATTTTAATGTATTGTATTAAGTATGAATACACTGGTTTGTAGTGCAAACGGTTTTCCATTTACTGCATGTTGTTAATCTTCTCGTTATTTCCCTTCAGCGGCTAATGAACCGGAAGTCTTGCACATTCACAGAAAATGCCTTACTTGCGCGTTGAAGAATGAGCCAATGAGGTGGATAGAGGTAAGATTATAGAACAAAGGAACAGACTTGTTAAGTAAGGAACTCAACTCCACTCGTTTCAATTGAGAATACCATCCCAATGGCCGTTTATGAGCACTATTTATTCATATTACACATTTAAGATAAACTTACAGTGTACACTACAGTCTCTGTGCTCATGGCATCACAGATACGAATATTTGAATGATTTACAAAAGATGAATCGTTGTCTGGCCATCTGGGATTTTGGTATGGAGATAAAGGTTATGATTAAAATTGTTTTGATAGTATTACACCACATTGTGCGTGTAAATTAGCACCGTTTGTTGTTTTCTTGTGGTACCACAGTCTATGGGTACGACGTAGAGCATTTGGACCCAGAAGCGGTGGTGCGTGACGTCAGACGTGGCGCACTATATTGGGGCATGACAGTATCTCCGTTCAAGCGGCAGCGCGGAGTGCAACTGAATCAATCATCTCTTCCTCTTTACTGCTAGTTATAGTGCAAAAAAAACATGAATGAACATCAAAAGGTAATTTGAACATGTATCGTTGTCTCATGTAAAAGCTTAATCAGTGTTTTAACCTATGTTTGTATGTCTCAGTGTGGACAGAAGGCCAAAACGGAGAGAAAAATATAAGTTTTCAAGCGAAAACATATTGTGGACAAGGCCTAAATCCATCTCAAAAGCGTTTCGGAGGACATTTACATCTGGTCTGAAAGCTTTCCTATCAGAAGTGACCAGGTGTAAAAAGGCCCTTAAAGAGCGATTTAGAAACCAAAGTTATAGGTTATAAAATAGTGAGGTCATAGACAAGCATTAAATCATGAGACAGTTCAGTTGTCCATGCTCTAGAACAGGGGTGGGCAAACTTGGCCCTTCCAGGTCACTTTCCTTCAGAGTTTAGCTCCAACCCTAATCAAATGGCGCTTTTCCACTGCGTGGTACGACTCGGCTCGGTGCGGCTCAGTACGGCACGGCACGGTTCGGCTCGGCTCGGTTTGCGTTTCCACTGCAGTTCAGTACCGCTTTAGAGTGGGCGGGATTATTCACATGTCGTTATAGTTGCGCCGCCTCTGCTACCATGACTCCTAAAAAAAACTTTTTCATTCCGCGTCGCCCCATCAAGCTCTCGCTGGATCCGCTCCTCTGCTATCAACGAGAGGAACATCTGTTCTTCCGCAACTGACAACATAACTTTTTGGTTGTTAAAAAAAAGGTGCGCTCGTTCAAAACAGTTGCGTTCGATCCTTCGCTGGCTGTGCTGATTTAAATCTAGCAATTCTTTTGTGTTTGTGTCGCAAGTTCAGTGACGCAGGTAGTGACGATTCTCAATCCGTGATCAGCAGAGTTTACACGTCACGTTTTGGTAACGGTACGGTTCACTTGGAACCCCAACCGAGGTGGTACTAAAAAAAGTACCAGGTACCAGGTAATGTACACAGTGGAAAACCCCCCAAAAGCAAGCCGTGCCATACCATGCAGTGGAAAAGCGCCAAAACACACCTGAACCAGCTAATCATTGTCTTCAAGACTACTAGAAGGCTACAGGCAGGTGAGTTTTATCAGGGTTGGATCAAATCTCTGCAGGAAAGTGACCTGGAAGGGCCAAGTTTGCCCATCACTGCTCTAGAACAAAGAAAGCAGAGTGGCCAGTCACTCTATTTAAACCCTGCTCCAGTTTGAGTCAATAACATTGCTGCCAATAAGCCTCTGCCTTGTTATTTGCTGATAAAAAATACTGGGCGTATTATAGGGAAAACAGAGAGCGAGATACAGTAAATAGCCTGATCCTGCTGTGACAGGATGTGTGTTGACTCACCATCTTCAGTTTTTTTTTTTTTTTTTTTACGAATTCTTCCTGTTGTCTGTGGTTCACAAGGTTCTAGGTCAGACAGAGTGAGACAAACACATCTGACCTGCAAATAAACTTTACATCACAGAGGGAAAATATTATCTGGCAACAGACATGCAATGTTTAGAGGACCCTTAAAAATAAAGCTCCTTCAGTGGTTGTTTGCAAACAATCCTCTTCTAATGAAGAACCGTGTATCACCGTAGAGGGATTTTGAGGTCCCATGAAGATAAAAAAAAAAGAAAAAAGTTCTTCATGTTACATTATATGTTGAGATGGTTTAAGTGCCTTTCCAGAGCTCATTCCTCAAACTAACGGTCTACCCAGACTGCATATCTTTTCTGTTATCCCAGAGCATCCCTGAGAGCAGCACTATGGAAACTAAAGTCCCTGCAGTTCAGAGACAATGACGACAAGTCTCAGCTCACATACCCAGACATGTAGATTCTAACTAGAGCACTACACTTAATATTTCCTGCTGGCTGCTTTCACCCAGAGGACATTTAACTTTAACTACACATTTATTAATGTATCAGACCATCATAAACACATTTGACCATTACAATAGTGTTTTGACCAGTAAAAAACAAGATTGCCAGATGATTTCACAGATTCTGAGGTGACCTCAGATGGAAACATGTGTGTTGTAATAGCAGACTGGAAGCAGGAAAGGCTAATTTAGGGGTTGGAAATGTTAACACAGTTGCAGGATGTAAAAAACAGAACTGTGAGGCACATTTCACCCAGACGGGATGAACAGAAGCAGAAGGGGCCCTTTCATATGATTTACACATGTTTTGGGTCAAGGAAATATATCAACTGCAAGTTTGCTTAGTTAATTAGTGCTGCTTGCTAAGGCAAGTATCCCTATTACTGTTGTTCAAATGTATAGTTATTGATTTTAACAACCCCTAACCCTAAGTATTACATTTTGGCTAGGCAACCACACTAATAGGCTATGTATTTGTTTTAAATAAAGTGCAATGATTTTTCTGCATGCACAGACACACACACCCTAGCATTGACGCATCTGACCACTGACAAGAAAAAGCATGTGAGAGAAAGCATGAACTCTGGTGACCCTGCTCTTTTTTCTTGACCCTAACATCTGCCTTTCTTTCTCCAAGACTTAAAGGCTCGGCAAACCATGAAGCCCCTCTTCATTTCTATGCAAATGTTTCCAGATTCTGTATTTGAAATGTGCAAGGCAGCAAACTCACCTGCATCTACTGACAAAAAAATAAATAAAATTAAATTAAGGGTCAGTTTTCAGATACATTTTTAATGGGTCATATTTTCCTAATATTTAATAATAAAATATAATAATAAACAAAAACTCATTGTAGTTTCACCATTATCAGCCTCTCTTCTGAGACTGCAGACACGGTCAAGCTGGAATAGAACAGGGCCCTATTCTTAAAGGGATAGTTCACCCCAAAAATGAAAATGTTGTCATCATTTACTCACCCTCATGTTGTTCTAAACCTGCATGAATCTCCTTCTCCTGTAGAACATAAAAGGAGATATTTTGAAGATGGTTGGTAACCAAATAGTTTCTGGTGGCCATTGACTTCCATATATTTTTGGAAGTCAATGGATACCAGCAACTATTTGGTTCCTAACATTCTTCAAAATACCTTCTTTTGTGTTCAGAGAAACAAACTCATACAGGTTTGAAACAACATCGGGAATCGGTTTGAGTAAATTATCACAGAATTTTCTTAAAGAGATGAACTGTCTCTTTAAGAATGCTTGTCTCCAGGGAGACAAGCACTTGAAATTTATGACCTGCTAGTAAAGAGCATATCTGAAATAGCCAAACCCCTTAATTAAAAGGGGGTGTCCAAATACTTTTGCTGTGTATATTTAAATTATATCGATTCTCTCTCTCAAATATGTCAATCATTATGCATTGCAACAACCTTTAAAACTTCCATCATTTATATAATTAAAAACAGGTGCTGCTAATAAACCTGCTTGTTTATATGAGTTTAAATGAACTGGGATGTAGAGTCAGAAACTAGAACCATTCAATTCACCTGAATTGTTGAGACTGTTTAATTCTGCTTTCTGGGTTTCACATTTTTTCAGGTGGGCATGTTGGCTGTATTTGGAGCGCGACCTGATTGGCTGGTTGAGCTGAGCTGTTTTGACTGATTCATATGGTGAGACACTTCAAAACAAAAGTCTTTTAGGTAGAAAAAAAAATCTGTTAAATATAAATTTGTAACAGGTGCCAATGTAATATGCTGAAAACAGTCATGTCAGCTACAGTAACAAGCCTATGGAGTGTTTGACAGTGAGGTCTTATTCCGAGGAAAGAGCCAAGAAAGCGAAAAGGCCGCTGGTAGGAAAGAATGAGCGTAGATGAGAGCTCATAAAATACTGATGGACACCCTTGCGCCATCTGCTGGTCAAAATGAAGTACAACATTCTGCAGCTGATATGTGCATTAAACTAGATTGTTCCATTGTAGTCCTAAAACCTACTAAAATAATAATAATCATCCATTTTTACTTATAAAAATGATCTTTATTTTATATTAGACATCAAATATGCTAATTTGATCATGTTATGTAACATACAAATATGTGGAACACATAATTCAAGAAACAAAAGCAACCTTGTTTTATTTCTAATTTTATTTTTTTCTATAGGGACATAATGAATTGCATGTTCACAAACTTTTTAAAAGAGCAAAAACTAAACTGAATATAGATGCTAAAAATAAATAAACACTGGAAATGAAAACTCTCACCCACAAATGAAATCACTGAAAAGCTGGAGGAAAGTGCATTTTGATTCTTAAGACAGGTTATGTGATCTGACATAATATATTTGCAAACAAGAATTCAAAAACACAAAAAAGAGGGTTGTACATGGTTTTGGGTTTAAGGTCGACGTATTCCCATAAATACCCAGAATCACAAACACCGTTGATGTCCTGAGTTTTCATGTCATCTCAATTCTGCTCTGCAGAAACAGATAAAAACGTCCTGAGAGGTCTCAGATGGGATATCATAACCCCAGGATATGCAGTTGATACTAGCTTAATATAGAAAAGGGAAAATCAGATCAACAGTGATATAAATTCCATATGCAGTACATTGGGAACGGATCATGTCTCTATATAAATAAACTCTGGAATGATGAGGAAGAATTGGTCTAGGATTACAAGGAACATCACTATTGTTAGATAAGAAAATCCAAACAATCGATTAAAACATCTAATTAAACAGTTTAGCCAGTGACAGTCCAAATGATTAACCGCAATTCAGAGAACCAGTGACAAATGGGAAGTCATTCTGTAAACAATTTTTAAGAAATAGAAAATGAAAACTCTATTCACTCACGCTCAGATCGATCCAAACCCATATGACTTTCTATCATCGGTAGAACTCAAAAGTTATTTAGAAAAATGTTCAGGCCACTGTTTCCATACAAAAGTGTCCAGCAAACCCCCAAAAGTATCAAAAAATATATCAATTACATTTCAGTGACAAACTATCGATGATTGAAAGTCATAGTGGTTTTTTTAACGACATAATGTAAGGTTGGGTAAACTTATAACAGAATTTTCATTTTTGGTGAACTATTCTAATCAGTTTCTGTATTTCAAACACTGCAGATATAGCTATATTTCTCAAACGACAGCGATTTCTGTAAACCCTAGACATCATTTTGTAAAAATGCATATGCTCAGACATACTTTCACCCAGCCATGCAACAACTTGCATATTTTTCTAAATCTAAAACAAAAGTTGTGAACTGAGCTCAGAAGCAGCTCTGGAAAATAGATGCTGCAGCCTGAGGAATAATGACCTCATATCTTCCCTGCAGCCAATCAGGACACAGCGTGAATTCAGCCACTGCTAACTCAATTCCTGTCCGTGGGCCGTGGCTGCAGTTCTAGAGGAGAAAACTTTACAGTTCTTCAGTGCCTGTATTCAGTGCAGTGGATGAAAGCATTTATGGACCAAACAAATACAACAAACAGAGTAGAAAAGATAGATTTATAGAAAAATAACTAAAAGCATTCAGTAAGGCTGTTTTTTAAAATTTCACATGACTGATATGATGATTAGTAAACATGAATTCTCATTTACACTCTCGATCCATCAAATCTCAGCACTGTTTATGTGTCAAAACTGAGAAGTGTATGTGGCATGGCTTTGAAATTGCTCTTCTTAAGCAGGCATGACAAAGATTTCAAAGCGGAACTAGCACCATAACCTGACCAAACTGAAGCAGAGTATGTTGAATTTTTCCAAATGCTGTTACATCTCACGCACATTCAAATGTAGTAGCCTTTTCAAATTGTACTCCATTGACCATAATACTGTTGCTTTGTAATACTTTACTTGACCTGTAGAGCACAGCAGAGAGTTGTGACTCTGGATTCCCTACTCTGAAGTTCTGTACAAAAAATAAGTAGCTACGATGCCTAAAGATATTGCTATACTCTTTTAAACAAGTTGTACAAACACGGGTACCTTCTGTTTCCTCGCAAAGCCATTGGGTTGTTTCCACTATCAGTGTCTGTAGTATTTCCTGCATTTTCCACATTCTTTTACCCATTTTTTACAACAGTTTATCTATGAGACTTGACATCTAGTGGACTCACCAATTAGTGCACAAAAATTGTGCAGACCCCACGAATGGTTGAAATTTACATCGTGCACATTGAAATCAAAACCAAAGTATACTTTCAGCATAATTCTTATTTGACTGTTATGCTGTCAATTACCACAGAAAATACGTTCTTAATAAGCACTTGCAGTGAAAGTCTATGGGGTAATGTATTGCAAAGTGTTTACATTTGAAAGGTGCTGGTTGAATGTTTGTTAAAGCACTTATATCAACTAAAACGTATGTGTGATGAGTGGGGCGGGGCCGAGAGCCGTGAGAACGGAGCGAGGCCAGTGGAGTAATTGATAATGGTTGCCCGAAGTGGTGGTGCTGGAACGATGGAAGACGAGGTGGGACGAAGAGCTCGCTGCTATGCTTCTGGGTCGAGGAGGGGTGGCTGCCATCCGAGAGGGAGTGGAGAAGTCGGCCCCGTTCGCCAGGAGGCCGGAGCCTGCTGCCGTCCGCCATGATTGGGGAGGAGCAGGGAACGGGGGACTCGCTGCCGGCTGCCCTCAACAGGAGGAGCCATCGCCGTCCGCCAGGAGACGGAGGAGCGTTGGGCCGTCCACCAAAGATGTCCAGTACCATCGCATGGGACCGTGAGTGAGAGCCTCTCAGCCGGTTGAGAACCAAGCCGCAGTGTGTCCGGGAACCTGACCGAGAATTTACAATTTTAGCTTTCGTCTCTCCCCTCTCTCGTATCTGTCTCTCATCATCTTTCTGTCTCCTTTTCTCTCGCCTCATCTGTCCTTACACCCAGGTACGCCGCGGCCGCCGTGATTGGCTCCCCCGGTGGGGGGAGGGGGGGGGAGTAGAGCGCAGTCTCGGGAATACCCCCCCGGCCTGCGAGGGCCGGTGGGGGTATATGATGAGTGGGGCGGGGCCGAGAGCCGTGGGAACGGAGAATGGCCGGTGGAATAATTGATAATGAGCGACACCTGCACCACTCACCGGTCTCGAGTCCCATGGAGGAGCTCCGGAAGGATAAAAGGAGGAGCGACGACAGTGAAAGACGAGAGAGGACCAGGGCTGGATTTTATTTTGTGTTTTGTGTGCAGCAGTCGTCCGCGAGGGGCTGCCGTTTTACTTTCATTTTGCGTTGGTTTATTTTATTAAAGTATGTACAGTATGTTATTTGAGCTGTAATGTTGTCTGAATCGATGTTTCCCAACCACATTTTCAAACTCTTCCTACTCAAACAAACCTGATTAATTCATGATCAACTCATGATATTGATAGTAGAAACTCAACAACCTGAAACTGTTTGTGTACCTCCAGAAATAGGTTTCAGAAAAACTGGTCTAAATAATGCCTTTTGCAGTGGTACTACTTTTCTAGGTGGATGGATTTACCGGCATAATTCCTCTGAGTGGAGTTTACTGGCTTTACATGGCCATAACTGGTTGAAAGTTGGTTAACTTTTCACAGACAAGGTTAGTAAACCATTTAAATACAGTAGTCTCATTTTAACTTAGAAAGTTGAAGTCTTGTGGCTATACTTCTGTGTGTATTTTAAAGGCACAATGACTTGCTCAATAGACTTCCACTGTAAGTGCATGCCATTTTGTTATTTTCTCAGGTAATCAACATCATATAACAGATGCTGTTGACAGAACTTAACTTGTACTGAACTCAAAATATTCATTTAAACAAGTGATCACAAAGGTACCAAATCGTCAGCGCAATTTTAAATCACACAATGCGTCACCGAAGAAAACAGGCTGCTTGGAAAAAGGCACATATATTGATCTGTGTTTAAAAGCAACAAAACACAAAACTTAAATGTAAATAACACTGAACACTGAAATAACACTGAAATAAGATCTTAAACCATTTACTGCCTAAACATACATACAAAGGATTGTTCAAACATAACATATTATGTTCTTGTCCAAAAGTACCTTAAAAGTTGGTTAATTCAGCCTAATTTGAGAAATGACCATGTGACTATTAGAACATCAGCACGCACACAGATTTTGCTGTGCCTTCTAAGAAACCCTAAACTCAGATATGTGCTGGACTTCAAAAGCATCAATAATGGCAAGAAAACTGTATAACACTGACTGGAATGATTCAAGGCATTGAAAACACAATTGTCCGATCGCCTCCCCATCTCAAACCCAGTACTGGTTCTTTTTCAGTGCTGGGTTTGTTGTCCGACAGTGCTGTATTAATTCAGGATCTGCCCCTTTGGAGTCCATGTTTGACATGGGGATGTTGTTTGCAGGATCGGTTTTCCTGAAAGTCTCCTGACTGACTTCTCCATTCTTCGGCTTTGCCGCCACTGTTTGGACGTTGTGCTTTCCGGTTTTGTTTCGTCGGACCAAGTAGTAGGCCAGCAGTGCAGCCAGGAGCATGAGTAGGAGGATGACAAGGATGGGAATAAGGATAGCCCACAGTGTATTTCGTCTAGATACCACAGGAGTCGCTGTAGTGCTGCCAGAAGCCACGTTACCATCCCTCCACCTGGGCTCAGGTTGACCTGGATCCCTCTTATCAGAAGTGGACACCGGTGGCACTTTGAGCACTGTAGCACCATAAACTTGGGAAGGGTCGTAGGGGACCACGTGGAAGGGCAAGACGCACTCTGCAGGAGGAACGCCGTGCGCTTTTAGGAGGAAGCGTGCTTCATCTTGACTTTGACTTCCAGTGTTTTGAACCCCAGTTGTGTTTAAGATCACCAGAGCTACCCGACCTTCATCCAGGTCTTGTTGGGTGAAGGAACTCACTGGCTGGCCATCATCTGGCCCACCCCTCTTGACGAACCGAGCTCCTTGAGGTTGTTGGATCATGCTGAAAGTTGGAGATGTTCTGGTCTTGTTGGCTAGAGGTGTAGCGTCCAACAACTTTCTGTCTACGAGTACAGTAGCACCTCTGGGGAGCAGGGGGTTCTGGGCAACCTTCGCCAGTGGTTTCACGGTAATGTTGAGGACAGAGGACACATTCGCCGCCCTGCTTCGGGCCACAAAGGCAACGCTATCTCTCGGTGATGTGGACTTAACGAAACGGACACTCACTCTTCCCTGTTTGATCTGCTTCTGCGTGAAAGCCGATGTGGGCTGTCTGTCCACCATTACGGCTGCATATTTCGGGACATTGGTGATCTTATAGAGTACATCCTCCTCGACCGGACCCCCAGTGGAGGTGCTCAGCATGTCCTCTGTGATTAGAGTCTCGTCATCTCCCTGTCTTATATGAATCTCTGGAGCTTTATTCAGTATCAGAGACTTGGCCAGGATACCAATATGCAGTGTGTATGGGTCCGTTTGGTGTTTCCCATCAGACACTGTAAATTTCATGAAACCATTGGACAGACTTCCATCACTAACAAAAGCAACCCGCCCAGTGTTGATGTCTTCCTGGCTGAATTGGATAATCCGGTCTCCGGAATCGGTGTAGATGACATATCCGTTAGCTGGACTCTTGGAGATGGTAAATCGGACCTCATCCGGTGTGCTGTCCTGGTCAACCATGTTGAGGTAATTTTTGGAGATGATGGTCGTGGAGCCCTGCAGTGCTTCCAGGAGCAGGTCCAAGCTTACAAGTTCTGGCGGGTTTGAGTCTCGCTGTCTGATGGAGATCAGGAAGATCTCCTCCAGAACCACGGCACCGGGCTGGACTTGCGGACTGCGGCCACTGGGGTTCAGATGGACCCCGAAAGAGAAGCTATCAGAAGATGATCCAGAGTCATCTTGATTGTACTCCAGATCACCACGTGCCACATCATCCTGCAGAAAATGGGGAGCATCGCGAGACAGGTCAGACCCCCCGAGAGTGAGTCGTCCATGAATGGGGAACCGACGCACTTCATAGACAATGTCCTGCCCCGCTCGCTTCTGCTCAGGCAAACTGGCCAGCAGGTTAGAAGCATCCAAAACAGAGCTGTCAATCACTTTAGACTGACCCTGCACCACGGACACACCTGCAACACATTAACAAAACCACCAAAGGAAAATAATTAAATTACATTTAATTATTAGACCTAGAGATTAACATACAACAGGGCCATGGCGGGCGACTGCCCTGCAGAGTTTAGCCAAACCATGATCAAACTCACCTACCTGTAATTTTCTAGTAACTCTGAAGACCTTGATTACCTTGCTAAGTGGTCTTTGATTAGGTTTTGAGCTGAACTCTGCAGAGCAGGGCCAGATTTGAGAAACCCTGGCATACAAGCTCCAACCACATTGAGTCTCAGTGCTCATGCAGAAAATACAAGTTTGAATGCACTGTGTCCTGTTCCCACCACATTTGCCTATTATTATCAGTCTTCTGTTCACTTTTGTATCAATTGACAAAGGGTACCTGCATCAAACCCCTACTCCATAAAATTATATTTAATTGGTAGCTACCTTTGTTCTTCCAGAGCTGAGACGACACGTTTCGATTGGCTGCGTAGTATGACACAGTGACTGGCAGGCTGTGATGCAGCTCTGTTGCTGGGGGCGATATGAGGGCCAGCTCAACAGAATCTTTCAGGACCCAGAAGGGCTCAGACGGCATCTGATGCTCATAATACACGACACCTGCATCCAACTGAACACACAATAGGAATCAAATACAAAAACCTTTTTATAACTGGCCACAACCTATAACACTGTCCATTATACAGATCAAATGGTCAGATCTTGAAGCATTACAGACAATTTATTACAGCAATTAAGGAATATAGTTTTAGTTCTGAACTTGAAATAGTTGCAGATTTCGTAAGTTTAGACTCAGCAAGTAAAAGCCTGACTGTAATGAGAGAACAGTGCTGCCATCTACTGTCCACTAATAATATATACACATATGCTGCCCTCTTGTGGCCAGAGATGACATTACAATAGAAGAGGCTTTATTGACAGCACATGAAAGGATTTATTACAATGTCAAAACAGTTATTCTATATAATAATACTCATACCAAAAATTTTAGCTATATGCGTTACTGGTCTCCTCTGCAAGTACCTTTTCCCAAATATACAATGTTATTTACCTCTGTCTGTGTGAATTTGTTGATCTCCTCAAACTGTCCACGCTGGTTAGGTTTGATTATTCGTCCCAAGTGAGGAGGTTTCACTAGTGAGTATGTGATTTCATCACCATCTTCACTTGTTATGGCCCGTAAAATATCTCCACTGATCACCTGTCTGGTGCCTGACAAGCATCACCAACAAATCATGTCACTCCACTGATTTCTTCATGAAAACACATTCTAGCAGCTTTTATACAGCTATAATTGACATATAAGGTTGTTCCAGATAAGATTACCGACTCTTCATGATGAGGAAAATTAAAAATAACCCCCCAATTTGAAGTTTTATAAACAAATTGAAGATCTTTATTGGCCCAGAGAGAGACAGGGATTTAGATTTAAGCTCTGGATATGTGGAGCCCACCTGGGAAGACCATGAGTTCCCCCTCCGTTTCCATGGAGATGGTGAGCTGCCTTGCCTTGACAGCGAAGTGGTTGAGAGGTGAAGTGTGTTCTCCATCAGTCACGGTGAAGCTGAACCCACCAGATTCTGAGCCTGAGCGCAGACACAAGCACATCATATTCACTACATCATGTTACAATCTTAAAATGAGGGTTCTTCAATGGTTCCATGCAGCACATTAGATTTAACTTTTCTTATCAAGAACACTTTTTGCAGGTATAAAATTCTGTATGTTTTTTTTTTGTGGAGAATGCAAGAGATCTTAATTTTATGTTTTCAGATCAGTGTAGTGGTTTCTGGGGTCTTCACACAGATATTTATTTTCTAAAGAACTGTATAATAAAAATATCTCTAAGGAACTTCTATCAAAAGAGTCACAACACATTTGCTAAGTTGAGTCCTTTAAACATGATATCAAAGTACCGCGAGTGCGATTTGAAAGCATAAGGAGCCGTCTGCTCTCTATAGTTCTCATGGTGCTTTGATGTCATACACCAATCTTCAAGTCCAACACACCTAATATGTACGTGTATTTGCATCGCTTTGGCCATTCTCTGTCCATCCCACCTTCTCACACGATTAGTCAATTATGTTCAATGCCTGCATGTTATTGGTCAAACTACTTTTCGATCATTACCTTCAGCAAGTATGAAAACAGGAAAACAAAGCCAAAACCTGAATATTTTAGGCAATATCCTGGCCAGGACGTGTCCGGGAAAAAAGAGGATGTATGGTCACCCTATGAACAGGTTTTTTCATGCTGCTACTCTATATGATTGCTGAGCTGTTCTGAGTTGTTTTAGTGTGTTGCTATGCATTTGCTAATGTATTTTGAGTGGATTTTAGCATATTGCCACTACTCAATATGATTGTATTCTAAGTTGTTTTTAGCATGTTGCTATATGGTTGCTTAGGCATTTTGGTTTTACTATGTTTCTATGCTGTTTTTAATCTGTTTTGTGTGTGTTTTTTTAGCATATTGCTATGGTGTTCTGGGTAGCTGGGCCTTGAAAATTTGTTTTTTAACACAATTCTATGCAGTTTCTAGGGTGTTCTATATGATTGCCATGCCCCAAATCTCTTTAGCTGATGTTTTATTCTGTTTTCAAAGGTTTTAAAGGGGTGGCTCAGTGTTTTTTTTCTAGGCTTGATTGTGTTTATGGGGAGCAGTCTAACATGTGTTAATGCTTCATTTAAAAAAAAAAAACGCATTATTTTTCACATAATTTACATTATTACAACACCTCTCTCCTTCTCGAGAAACGAGCTGATCAATCTCCTGCTTTTATGAATCCCCTCCCTCAGAAATGGGCGATGGGCTCTGATTGGTTAGCTAGCCCAGTGTGTTGTGATTGGCTAAACCGCCTCTAGTGCGCGTCTAATCGTCCCGCCCCTCACCTCAGCGGCATGTGCTCCGGTTGTATTGTAAACAAAGGCGTCGTTAATATCGCTTATCAGTTTGAGTCCGATGAGAAGCAGAGGCTATTATTGAGAGGATCGTGCAGAACCTGTGCAAGCAGGCTTTTAATGGTAGGCCTATGTTTTTAGCTTGTTGTTGTCTCATACTTTTAGATACGCTGTTATTTGTAAATGCTACTGCTTCTGTTAGCTTTTAATATACGGTTTTATCCTGATTAAAGCTTTAATAATACCGTACGGCAACTGCACGCATGTCCATGTTTAACGCTTCTCAAAGCTATGTGAAAATAAGTGTATAATTGTAACAGTTCATTGCTGGAGCTGAATGAGAGAGAGAGAGAGAGAGAGAGAGAGAGAGAGAGATGCAGAGCGTGTGCAGAGCAGGGGACGCAAGGAACAGTATTAAGAACCGCTGATTAAGAAATCACATTGATTTTGAAACTTGTGAATCCAATATAATCGTTAGATGACAGAATCGCGATTCATATATGAATACATTTTTACATGCACCCCTAGTTTTCTCCTCCTCTTCTCTAAAGCAGCGCAGCATGGCCTCGCCCCCTTTGCTGCCTTTTCCCGAGGGTGGGGTTTATCTGGGTTTGTGATGTCACGAACCCGGGAAGTAACTCGTTGTAGTCCCTACCAGCCGATTTTGTAGTCATTAAACTGCCAGAATTTTAAAAGATGATATCTCCGTTTGCATCGAACTTTCAGCTTTGTAACTTTGCAGAAATTGTTTATGCTCAAACAGCAACATTACACACTAACTAACGTTAAAAAAGTGAAATCGCAATGAACCACCCCTTTAAAGAACTCATTCAAAGAAACTGACGTCAACCCACCCTGATGAATGAATAAAACCTCTCCATTATTAATCTGAGCCTGGGTGAAACTGTCCACGCTGTCATCTGGAGACACTTTAAAGGCAACGATCCCATTGCTGGGCATCTCGATAGCATACACCAACTCCTCTGAAGGGGTGTCAAGATCATCGCTGCTCAGCATATTGGCTGTGATTTCAGACTCCTCGCCAGCTAGAAGCTGAAAGGTGAGAGCACACACAGACAAAGAGAGATAAACAAACCAATAAACAAGATGGAACAACTAAACTGTTGTTTTCAGAGGTGTCTAACTGTCTGGAGTCATTGGGATGTGAAAGAGGCAGTTATGTCTCCTCTGATGCTGCTCTAATGGATGTGTAATGGACAAGTTGCTGAAAGACATTCTTAAACGATCAAATTCAGCTGGGAGATTGCAGGGCTGCCGTGTGAACACCACACATCAACACATTTATCTGTTCCTCAATGCTTTCACTGCCTCCATCTACAGCTCTCCTGAGAGACCGAGGGGAGAAAACTGGAATTGAGTACATGGCGTAGTGCCCTGGAACAGAAAGGTCTACAGACTCATTATCATTTAGTAATCTACTTTCCACATAACGTGACCTTCAAGATTTAAGTGCATGTAAAATCATCTCCTTTCCTCATGCGAGTGCTTTTTAATGGGGGGCAATGCAGTGTCATTACCAGGGTAAATATTAGTCATACCAGATAACTCTCTATACTGCCCTCTGGTGAGTGTTGGAAGACCTTTAAATCACTTCCTGTGTAGTACATATATACATGGGCATCCACTAGATGGTAGCACTAGACCAGAGTACAGCACGAGTGAAGTTTATGAAACAAATATCTCCCAAATTGGACTGGAAATGGCTGTTTCTTCATACTCAATATTTAATAGCTGTAACATGGATCAGAGGCTGCATGGCAAATCAAATCCCAGCATGCAGTGCTGAGGCCTGCTTTGATGGGAAACTGCAATCTCTCTCTGATTAGACTGGTGTGTCTCTATAGGGTCTCTACATCAAAGCTCAGGGGGCCCAGAACTGATATATTACTGTGCGTGTGTGATTGTGTGGATGAATCTTACAAAAGTTTCATGTTTCATGCCAAAATCAAAAGGAAAAGCATATGAAATTGTAAAACGAAGCCATTTTAGGAATATTGTCATTTTTGGCACTGGGTCTTTATTTTCATGACAATTATTGCAAACAAAATGCAAAACCGCTCATTCACAATACTGTAATGTGAAAAATAATGATTATTTATTTTTTCAAGTACAATTAGTAGATAATTTAATTTCAATAAAGGCATTTTTTTCACATTACGCTCAGTAGAATGATTTTTATTCTTTATAATTTAGTTATCATTTTGTAAATTAATATATACATAACTATAATTTTTTTAATTGATAAATGAGACTTTTGTATAAATGTATAATTGTTTGAATTTTTGCATATTATGTGACGTAATATATATATATACTGCAAATAAATTACATTAAAATATTTATATAATTATTTTAAACATTTTATAAATAAGAGTCTTATATATATCAAAAGCAAAAAACATAATTATATGTAAAATATATATATAAATATAATTATATAATATAATATATTATATTATATTATATTATAATATAATATAATATAATAATATAATGTTTGCTTTGATTTTAATAAAATATAAAAATATAAATTTAAATATAAACCAGGCACTTTTAGTGAGATAATCGGATTATAAGTGTGTGTGTGTTAGACACTGTGCTGGTAAAACTTGTGTTTGCAATTTTGGAAAGAGGAGGTCTGAATTTGGACTTTCTCTGTTATTATCATCTGTAACCATCGAAAATTGAGGTGTCCTGGATTAAAGCATGTCTGATACAAAGACAGACAGAGAGAAAGCATGTGAGCTAGAGAAGGGGAACTATCCGCATGTGGAAAAACACACATATCATTATTTCACATTTTGAGGGAGTCGCGCGGCCTCTCCGATTGGTCTGTTTTCCCTCCAGCCCAGAAGCCGAATTCTTGCCACCGTCATGGTTTTCCAAAAATATGAGTTTCCACGGCGACCAAAAACCACAGACAACATCAAGCAAGCACTGAATGATACTCTGTGTTCCAGCGGAGGGAGTCGCTCTGAAATTTTCCGACTACGTCTCTGTTCTAGAAGCTTCATTAATGTTTAAAACAGGGAAAATGGTCTTGGTGTACCTCCATTCCGGTGTTGCGTTGGATGTGGGGCGGTTCGTCATTCACAGGGAGGATGGTGATGCCGATGGTCAGGGACGCACTCCTGCGGGTGATGTGAAAAGCGGATGCCATGAGGGTGAAACTGTCCTCTGTGGTCTCGCTGCTGTCGTGGAAGTAGTACACCTGTCCCTGTTGTACCTGAGGAAACACAACATACACAACAGATATCAAAAATCCAGTTACACACACCTAATCCTTTTTCTGACCATTAGGGCATTTTTGGTTTTACAGTAACTTTTTATTTTGTCGTTTTTCAAGTGACGAGACAATAAAAACATCCTTTTAAAATTCTGTAGATGTAGTTTCCCTCCAAAAAGATGAAATAAATAAACACTAAATACTATGGTAACCATAGTTCCTGTTTTCAGGATTGTTTCATGTTGCTAATCAGCATCTTTGTTTATTTTACTGTTTTTTTTGGCACTTTTTATTTGTAGAAACCCTCATGTTGTGTTGCGTCATTGAGGATTTTCTTTTTCCTGAAAATTCTAGTAATGTTGTCACATTGGACTAAAACCCAACAACTTGCAAAGGATTTGTTTGACTTTTTTGGGATTTTTCCCTCACCTTCTTGTCAAAAATCACTCATAAACTTTTTGTTATGCTATATTATTACCAAATATTGGATTCAATCTTTTTTTATCATCTTGTTAAAAATGTTTTCTTTCATTTAGCACAGGTTTTGTATTTCTTTTTGGAACTGATTGATCAAAGGCCTCGTTGATCTGAACTTATTCCCCTCAGTTATTAGTGAATATTGCCACAATTATCTACAACTAATGCTTTTTTCACTGAAAAACTGTGTTTAGTTAAGATCAAAGAGGCCTGATAAATCCTTTCCAAAAATAAATACAAAAAAATTTAATCGTAATTAAATCGTAATTAAAAGAAAACAAGTTGATAAACAGATAGAATCCAATATTTGCTGATAATACTGCATAGAGACTAAGCCACATCTCCAAACTTTTTTTAATTATAAGATTAACATGGTTGTGAATAGTAAAGCTGTTCTTCCAAACAAGCCATTGCTCGGTATCATTACATAATCAAATTGTGGATTTAATGTGGGTGGTCAGATGCACTTTTTAAACAAAGTGCAGATTTAGTCAAACAAACATAATGCAAAGCTCTAGGAAGCCCCACAGCTGCGAGCGTGTCATGTGAAACTGAAGTATGTGTGTCTGGCGCAGGAGGTCAGACGTCTGCCGTTTGTCATATGTTGTACAGATTTTAACAGGTTCCAGATGATCAGATCGTTGCACATAGTACAAACTATAGTGCAAATCTTAACAATGACCACAAGCCCTCACCTTTTCTTCAGGAAACATAAAAATCTAACTGCCATTTAATTTTTGTGCATATTTTCATTAGTACGAGCACCAGCTCCATGTGTCAGAGCTATGTGCTAACCGCTAAGCCACAGCTTATGCTAACAGATTTTTTAGCAGAGAAAAGCTGTGCTTCACCTCTTTCTGACATTAAGTCTGCATATTCTCATGTTTGTCAGGAAATCAGTAATCAGTGCCATTTGGAATCTTGTTTTAAAGGGGTCATAGATGCGATTTCAAGTTTTCCTTTCTCTTTGGAGTGTTACAAGCTGTTTGTGAATAGATAAGATCCCTAAAGTTGCAAAGACTAAAGTCTCAAACCCAAAGAGATATTCTTTATAAAAGTTAAGACTGGTCCACACCCTCCTAAAACGCCTTGTTTAAACACGCCCACATGTCTAGTCACGATGTGGGAAGATTTGCATAACACCACCCAAATGTTCAAAAGAAAGAAGGCGCAACTTTATTGTTGCTGACACTGCCGTCTCCATGTTGTGAAGACGCTGTGTGTTTCGTTGCAAAAGCGAAACTACTTTGTTTGGTCTTCCAAAAGAGGACACGACTAGAAATCAGTGGTTAAGTTGTATTTACAACCCTGTTCCAGAACACTGAAAACCCAAATATTCAGATTGTGCAGCACATTTATGGAGGACTGTTTCCTGATCCTGGGAGAGTTACGTTAGACTAAAATGCCGGCAGTTCTAACTCACAGTCTGTAAGTACGTTTTCATATTTAAACGAATTTGCCACTGATGATTCAAACTTGAGTTTTGGGCAGTGTAGAGTAGCGCTTGTTGTTTGTCGTTTCTACGATCACAAATACAGACATGGTTTTATGTTTACGTGGGGCGATGCAACGCGTAAAAAGACAGCATAAGTCATTATAATCAGTAATTATGTCCATACTGGATGCAACAAATGCCTCGTTTATAATGGGTTTTAATGTTTTTGTTCAATCAGAGCACACGGCATCACAGTATGGTAGGGAGCTGGGTTGCCAGGTTTTCACAAGAAAACCGCCCCAATGTATCAAACTAGAACCATCGCGTTGCGAGGGGTAAACAATCGCGGTCGAGTGGGGAAAATACACGTTTTTTGGCAGGGTTCCCCTGCTAAAATTCGCATTCCAGGGGATAAATATCATGTTATTGGAGTCGCTTCAACCTGCGGACATGAAACACAACCCGTGGCAACAGTGTTAAAGTATTTTGAGGGGTTTTGAGTTTTTGAGTGTTTGCCCAATTCCGCGGGAAAACCGCGGACTTGGCAACACTGGTAAGGGGCGTAACATTTCCGTCACACGCTTGAGGTATTCGGCCAATCACAACGCACTGGATAGCTGGCCAATCAGAGCCCACCTCGCTTTTTCAGACCGATGAGCTTTGTAAAAAACGATCGTTTCAGAAAGGCAGGGCATAGAGAAACAATAATGTACAGTATGTGGAAAATAATGTGTTTTTTGAACCTTAAACCGCATAAACACATTTCATTACAGCAAATACACAAAATAATGTTCTTTTTAGCAGCATCATATGACCCCTTTAAGGTTTTTCTAGATATTTCGACTTGAAAATAAGTTAAAAAAGGCTAATTAACTTGGGTTATGCAGTATTTACGCAGTATGGGTGTCACAGTGTGGATGCTAACCGTTATGACACAAACTCTGAGAGAACAGAAGCTTTTGTAGAGAAAACCTGAGCTTCATTTCTTTCTGCTGCTGTTTAGCCAGTAAATTGGTGTGTTTGCCAGGAAATCGATACTGCTACCGACTGTTCACAGAAGATGTCAACTTTCCAAATCTGGTGAAATATTTCAGCTAACATGCTAATGGCTGAGAATCTTTGATTATTTTAAGTTGACCTTTTGGCCATTTTTTATTAATAATACAGTAGAAAAAGGAAAGGAAAAGAAGGAAGAAAAGAAACAGCAAACATCACGATCCGCCTGTCTGATCACCACAGCCCATTTTATCAAAGTGTGCATGCTAAGGCTTTTAATCACTTGGTAGAAGCTAGTCACATTGGTCACAGATGTCAACATGGACAGGCTTGTGACATCTTCAAAACATTAATAATGCTAATATTAATAAAATATTGATAAGAATAATGTTAATACATATAATATTAAAAGGATAGTCCACCTAAAAATGAAAATTCTGTCATTATTTACTCACATGTCATTCCAAACCTATATGATTTTATGTTTGTTTGTTTTTTCCTGTGGAACTTAAAATAAGATATGTTTTAACCAAACATTTTCGGTTCCCATTGACAAAAAAATACAATGAATGTCAATGGGAACCAAAATTTGGTTACCAACATTCAGCTTCAAAAGTTCCACAAAAGAAAGGAAGTCACAGATTTGGAACAACATGAGGGTGAATAAATGATTTTCATTAAATTTTTGGGTGAACTATTCCTTAATATTAATAGTGTTAATACAAGTTTGATTTACTACAGTAACAACTTTGGCACTTGTTGTCCAATGTAAAATCAAAGTCCTAAAGGAAAAAGCCAAAGCTCTGCAAGAAGCTGTTTCACATTATTCTGTTGTTTAGTCTATATTTGTTTTGAAATTTAAAACTGTTGGCGACTATCTACATAAGATATCAATTTTTGTAGCAGAGGAGAAATGTATTCCAGATTGTTTCGTCCTGACATGTTAATATCCGTTCTATCTCTTTCTTTTTGAAGCCCTGAACTGTTTTGAGATGTTTTCATCTCAGTGTGCTGTGAATGTTTGCTACTATGCTGCACCGTAAGCTATCATTACAATCTGTCCCCTGGTGTGGCAGCCATGACCGGCAGTATACAAACCGACCGCTGACTCCACAACACAGAATAAAGAAACTCCACATTCAGCTCAGTAATGAGCATGACGCATTCATATTTAATTTAGGAACAATTCCGCTTTGGTTCCTTTCCTGCACAGTAGTTTCTTTCCATATGGAACATATTAGTTGTGTTTCAGAAAGCATTGCATAACTGAAGAAAGGAAATGTAGAGCACAGGACAGCGAGAGCCAGAGCGGTTAAGACATTGTGCATTAAGATGTAGTGTGAAGCTGCTGCACACAATTAAGTTATTCTGACAGCTGGACTAAAACCACCAAAAGACATTGATTCTGAACTTCAAATTCAATCTGTCCTCCATCTGTGATCTGCCTCTCTCTCTCTTTCTCTTATCCTGCCGTTCTCTGTCTGATCTGAGAGCTGTGTTCATTGCATAAAATATCTGTCAATCTAACACCACTAATGTCCTGCTGTGCCTCAATCTCTGAAAGGAATATTCAGTATTATTTTCAAGTTCAGACCTTCAAAATGTCTACGCCACTGTTTTCAATAACAACAAAAGCATATGTGACCTGCTTCGTCATTTTGAGTCTCTTAGATTTTGACAAAGAAAAGCAAAGTCTCAGCTTTCAAATTCTATTAAGATTACAATTGTACATTTACACTCCCAAACATTGTTGAGATTTAATATTAGAAATTTCAGAAAACTGTATTTTGGAGAAAATTACCTTTAAAAAATTCCAAACAATTCTTTAAGAAATATCTGCGATTGGAGATATAATATAATATAATATAATTAATATAATATAATATAATATAATAAAATATATATTTTTGCAGGTAAACATGTTAGCTATGTACAATGCAAAAAAAAAAAAAAAAAGAGTCAAATATGGAACATTACTTGATATGCAAATTACCTGCCATATAACAAGTTGTCTCGACAAAAATTTTAAATAAGTGGTTATTGCTAAAAAAAAAAAAAAATAAAAAATCTGTCAATGGGGCCAAATGGACTCATTGGCAATCCATCTGTTCTTTTTTTTAAGAATTAAGTCACTCAATTTTGATATTTCTGTCAGAAAAAGACTTTATATATCATGCCATTTTGCTTTGATTTAAGAATGCTGAAAGATTTTATTGAAAAACAATTTGTGCAGTGTACAAGCTGTTTTATTGATGTTTAAAAGTTGGCCATTATGAGAGATACGTATCTTTCAACAAACATTGTGATGATTTTCCTGCTACAAATTATTGTGAAGATGCTAGTCTCTCACACACTACATTAAAGATTATTTTTAACATGAACTTTTTGAATATCCAGATAGAACTGACACTATTTGAAAACGGGGAATTTGCAATTCTGTTTTGGTGACACAGAAATTGAGCCTGAAGTTGAAAATAACCTGGGAAGTTCATCTGTTCTAGCTGAATCGCTCCTGAGTTAACCTGATCTCTGTTTTCAAAGTCGCACGCCTGGTGGCACGGTGTAAATACTTTATTTGCGGGATATATGGGCTAGTTTATTCTGGCCTGCGGCAGCAGGGAAGCGCAAGTCAGAATTTCCATCAAGTTGGAACGGCAGTCATAAGAGCAATGTCTAACCGCTCTCAAACAACAGCATACTCATTCTACAGCCGGTCTTTCCCTGCTCATTCTTTCCACTAGAAGACCTCTGGGTCACACACACTAGATATCATAATGCAAAGTAGTTTTGGGGGGCCCACTGGAAGCAAAGAGATCTTAGATAAGTCTTAAAAGACAGTGGGTGAAAGAGAAATAGTTTCTTTGAGCCTCTAAAACACAGCGAGCATCAGACAGGCATGATCAAGGTCCACCTCAATAGCTGTTATTCTGTGAACGGCTTGTAATTAAGATGCAGAAAATGCTATTTTATGCCTGACTGTTCCTCAATGATATGGCAAAATGCTACGCAGGGATCCTGGTAGTCTCTGAGAAACCATTACATGAGGCTGTTCGCCTTTTTAATTAAAGCCAATGACAGCTCCTCTGGTTCCAGCGTAGCTCTTTTATCTTGAGAAGCATTAACTCTCATTGCAGGCACAAAGTGCAAACAAACAAAACAAACAAGCCTGTAATTGCAGCATCATTAGTTGTTCCCACTGTTTCCTCTACAAATGAGAACAGTTTACCCCAAAAAATTTTAATTCTGTCATCATTTAAACCTCATGTCATCATATTGGACTTTCTTCCTCCTGTGAAACTCTCAGCCCATTTCCATGCTGCTCGAGCAAACAGTGAAAGCATATTGTGACCAGTGGTTGTCAAGCTCCAAAAAGGACAGCTAAGCACCATAAAAGTTGTCTTTACGACTCAGAAGCAACATTTCAAGTTTTCCGAAGTCACATGATAGCTTTACGTGAGGAACAGACCACAGTTTCAGTCATTTAATGATGCTTTCCACTACAGATCTTGAATCTCATTTGCATATGCACATTTTCTGTCTAGCTGCACCAATATAGTATTATGAGTCATTTGGACTGCTGTTATGGAGATTTTATGTCCTTTTTGGACATTCAGACCCCCTGGTCACGATATGCAATCATAGAATGGTAAAAATCAGTGCGAAGATTATGCAAAATATCTAATTTTGTGTTCCATGGAAGAAAGTTAGTTAGAGAATGAGTAAATTATTAGAGTTTTTAAATTGTATGTCAGTGTTGTGATTGTTCACCAAAGCTAAAACTACTAAAAATCGTTTTCTGTAATTGAATAAAGCTGAAATAAAATCTAAGTATTAGATGGAAAAATCTGTAGCTATGCCTCTGATGTCCATATGTGACCCTGGACCACAAAAACAATCTTAAGCTGGGGTATATTTGTAACAATAGCCAAAAATACATTGGAGGGGTCAACAGGATGATTTATCTTTTAGGCCAAAAAATATTTATAAATTTCCTACTGTAAATCTATTCAAACTAATTTGAATAGGACATATGAAATGGCTAAGAACTCATCGGGACAGTTTTAAAGGTGATTTTCTCAATATTTCTATTTTTTTTTGCACCCTCAGATTCCAGATTTTCAAATAGTTGTATCTCGACCAAATATTGTCATATCCTAACAAACCACACATCAACGGAAAGCTTATTTAATCAGCTTTCGGATGATGTATAAATCTCAATTTCGAAAAATTGACCTTATGACTGGTTTTGTGGTCCATGGTCACAAATAAAGTTTGCGAACAGTTTCTGAGGTTACGCCTCCCATCAATATTCATGGCCACACCTCTGATGGCCATATAAGAGCTGGCGAACACATTTTAGCACAGGCCAATCCTCTTTCCATGCCTAAAATCAATGGCCACACCTCTGATGTCAATATAAGGGTTGGTTAACATGTTTCCGAGGTGAAATTAGATTTTTTTTTGCAACTAACTGAAATAAATGTTTAAGCAAAATCACTAGAACTGAAATACAATCAAGGATATATTTATATATATATATAAATATTTTCAAAACAAAAACAATAAAAGTGATACATTGCAAACTGAAATTAAAATGAAAACTGAACATATAAAAATAAAACCTAATTCAAAATATTAACAAAAACTATAAAAGTATATTAATAATACTAAATGTTGTGTATTTTTTGGCACTCACATCCTCCCAGGTGAAGGTATCAATTCCATCTTCTTCATCCAGATACTTAATATCTCCATGCTGAGGTGCTTCCTCCATAGAAAAGTCGATGTTCTTGGAACGGTAGAACTGGTGTGTGATATTCAGAACCTCTTGGGTCAGCGCCACAGATCCACCCTCCCTCACTGTAAGGTTGACCACCTGGATGGGTATGATGCGTGGAACAATGACCACCTGCACCTCTAGATCTTCTACGGTAGTGAAGCCATTGCTGACATCAACGATAAAGTGGTCCTGGCCCTGGCCCTGAAGGGAAGCGGAGACGTAAAAGATTCTACCCAGGTTTATGTCCTCTTGTGTGAAAGACTGAATGTAGTCCAGCACGGGTGATGCCATACTGTCCGAGTCGTTGTTAAGTTTGACTACATGACCCAGCCGTGGAAAGTCTTTGACAGAGTACACCATCTCTGTGGGCAGGATGTCTCTTTGCATCACCTTAGAGAACGACAAGAAGACCTAAAAATGAGTGCAGTAAGAAACTGGAAAAACTGCTTTCAAATGCTGCATATCCCTACAGACTGCCAGGTACCAGGTATCTTTTAATAATAATTACCTTCAGAACAAACAGAATTTTTCTTTCACATTGTACGGTACACTCTTTCACTAATGCATTTAAGAAAAGTTCACCTAAAAATAGAAAGCCTCATTTACTCAAAGTCATGCCATTCCAAATCCAAACTGTTGAAGAATTTGTATTTGCATACATTTAAATATCATGTTTGATGTCAATAATGTTTGAACTTATGTAAATGGAAATAACATTCAAGAGATTTAACAAGAAAAAAAGTTATATGCGCACTACATGATGATGAGTAAAGGAATTTCATTGTTGATTGAACTATCCCTTCAAATGAAATCTTAGAGTAATATTTACACAGTTTGAAAATACTTAAATATGTTTTGATCTATTAATGGTACTGAATGATACATTATAGAAACCTTGAGCTGTTATCAAAAATTAGATTATGCAAAATCCCCTATTCAGCATGTGATAAATCTCAGAAATGCTTAGAGGAAAAAGTAATACAAAATATAAATCAATGTCAGGTATCACAGATGTCCTAATGAATCTGAGCAGAGGCTGTTTCCTCTACTGCAACACTTGGGTAATTACTGAAAATACACTCAGTAGAGCATCAACAACAAGGGCGTGCAACCCCAGGTGCCCCCCCCCTACCAGATGTCTTGCGATAGGCTTGTTTTTAGTAAATTTCTAACTGCATCTGGCAGTGGCGGATCCTGGCATGTGTAGGCGGATTTCCTTCACTCACACAAAACTGTACGTGTGCTTTTAAATATTGTTCTTTTATGAATTGGCTCTACTCTGTCACTGTCTCTGTCTCTGTCACTCTTTGTTTAGTGAGTGTACACGATGTATTATAACATACATCGTTCCGCAAACACAACCTCCCCCCCCGGCCATCCTCTTTTGAGCCAGTGCCCCCGACTGGCCCTCCCATTTAAAATGCTCTAGACACGCCACTGGTCAACAATAGCATAACCACTGCAGAGGCTCAAGTAGATTTGAAACATTGTCTGTCTTCTAAAACACACACTTTGAAACTAAATGCAAAGCAGCTCTTGGATTGATTTATGAGACCAGCATTCAGGGATTTTGGGAGCAGTGTTCTTGTGGTTCTGGAACCTTCCACAACCGTAATACAACAGCTGTTGAACACAAATTATCATTAAGGACTGTTGGAAGTCATTGTAAACTGATATGAATATTTTTGCTATATCTGCTATATGTTTAAGTGCTGTCTTTATGCCTTTGGATAAGAACTTATGACTTGACATGAAATAACACTTTCATGGCCTCTTTCCTAAAACACAATTTGAAGAAATCCATTCGTAAGACCATTTTTTGTCTAAATTGTTGCACTTAATTTGGTAACAGTGTTCTTTTTTGTGATACAAATTATTAAAATTTTATCGAGTGAAAAAAATCAGTGTTCAGAACTGTTCCTGCCTTATCCCAGTTCACTACAGTAAGCCTACAGTAATGATTTAGATACTGAGCAAAACTTGCAATTTTATGTATGTACCACAAATGGCAATAGAGAGGTTAGAGTTCTGTAGTGCATCTACAATAACTGTTTTTACAAACAATTTACACTGTTTTAAGCTTGAACATTTTTTTTTGATATGTAATTAAAGGGGTCATATGATGCGATTTTCAATTTTTCCTTTCTCTTTGGAGTGTTACAAGCTCTTGGTGCATAAAGAAGATCTGTAAAGTTGCAAAGACTAAAGTCTCAAATCCAAAGAGATATTCTTTATAAAAGTTAAGAGTCAGCCACACCTACCTAAAAGGCTCGTTCTAACACGCCCCCACATATCTACGTCACTATGTGGAAATATTAGCATAATGCCGCCCAAATGTGCACGCAAAGAAAGAAGGCGTGGTTTCAGGAACAGCAGTAGTGTTGAAGCAGCATGTCAAGGAGACACTGTGTGTTTCTAGGCGAAAGAAAAAGCACTTTATTTGGCCTTCGTAGATGCATTTAGGAACATTGGTAAGTTATTTACAACAGAACAGCACACCCCAGATGTTCGAATTTGTGCAACGCATTTTATGGACGACAGTTTTTTTAACCTAAAAGAGTACAAGGCTGGCTGTGCACAAAGGCTATTTCTAAAAAAAAAAAGGGTCAATTCCGACTTTGCTATGACAATCTGGCGCTTCTGAATCAGCGACTGTAAGTATGTTTTGTTATCAGTTTAAGTATTTGCTATTGACTGTTCAAATGCGGAGTTTTGCGCAGCGCAGAGTAACGCGTCATGTGTGTGTGTGTGAGGGGAACAGGGTCACATCACAGGAGAGTGAACTGCCTGTCAGAAATCATAGCACGTCAGCTGTCTTAACCCGCGGCTTGTGTACTGCATCATCACATCATCACGTGACTCTGTTGCCCTTTCGGGCTTGAACTGATGGTAAAACTAACGACATTATTAACTGTCTTGATATTTACTTTGAAAGCTGAGCTGCGATGTAGTAAGGGGATACATTACCGGGGGGGGGGGGGGGACGCGTGCTTGTGGTGTTCGGCCAATCACAATGCACTGGGTCAGCTGGCCAATCAGAGCAGACTGCGCTTGTCGGAAAGAGGGGCTTTGTAGAAAACTAAGCGTTTGAGAGAGGCGGGGCACAGAGGAACTACAATAATGTACAGTATTTGAAAAAATTGTTTTTTGAACATTAAAGCATGTCAACATATTGTTACACAAAATACACAAAATAATGATCTTTAAAATAGCATCATATGACCCCTTTAAGGAAAATATTCCAGGAAAATGACCAAACAGGAGGAAAAATATCATAATATTAACAACATATATATTTTAGAAAGGTAGTTTTACCGCCAGGTGGCTTGCGTCAATAACAGAATGCTCTCCTTCATAGGCAAGGATCACCATGTTCGACACAACCAGTGGCTGTGGCAGGTAACCTTTCTTGAATATATTAATCCTGAAAGTGCCCTCCGTGGACCAATCCTTTGCTTGGGCAGTGAAGGCAAAGGAATCTTTTGAGCTAAGGCTCTGGTCATTGTGTTCGTAGGAGACCACACCCTTAGTCAGGTCCTCTTGTGTAAATGTGGAAGATTCAATTCCACTGACTATAATCCTACCATCACTGGGAGGAGAAGTCACATCATAAATGATCTCAGCTGCACTTCTAATGTCCATGTTGGTCTCTGCACTTAGCAGACTGGTGTTCAGCGTCTTGGTGCTACCATGGTCCATGCCCACCATGGTATTGTTGGCAATACGTAGATAAGGGTCACCTGCTTGCACTTGAAGTACAGCTGTTGTCTTATGTAAACCATCAGATACTTGAAGTTGGAATCGCTCACGGTCTGCACCATGGTGGACAAACAGAACCTTCCTGTCCCTCAGGTCAGCCTGGGTAAAGCGGAAGAGCGGTTGCGATGGATCTACTGCAGAGACAATATTTCCTGAAAGAATTCCCACTCTCACATAAACCAGCTGGGTGTCATTAAAGTCAGAGTCATCATCTTTGAATAGAATGTCATCAGTGGTCAATAAACGATGGCCATTTCTGACAACATTAAAAGGTTTGTGGATTACCCTTTGAGGTACGTAGTCATTCCTGGATTGTATTGCAATGTTAAACACTCCCCTCAGTACCTCATGACCCTCATCTTGCCAACCATTGCCACCTCTTGAATCAAATGCCAGAAAGGTAAACTGGTCATGACTTGTTTCTGATCCGTCATGCTTGTAGACCATCCTGTTCAAAGAGAGATCCTCATTGCTAAAGACTTGAATTGCACCATCAAACCTTTGCATACCTGGTGGAGAGTCTCTAAAAAGACGACCATGTTTGGGATCTTGTACTATCCTGTACACAAAGTCTGTTGAGGTGGAGGTTTGAACCCAGAGATATTCTTTATTTATGATGTTTTCATTTCCTTCTAGCACAACAAGTCTCTCATTGATTAGGACAGGAGCATCAGAATCAGCCTTGATTTTGACTGGAAAGGTGTATACTCTGGAGTACTGATCCTCTGCGAATACTTTGAAGTGGAACTGATCCTCAAAGTCAACTGCTCTGTGGACACGAGGGCTGTAACTGATGAAACCATTCAAAATGTCTTGTTGGGTGAAGGTATCACCATCAGACAACTCTTTATCAAGCATCATCAAGACTCCCTGGACTGGGCTTTTTGTAATCATGTACTGGACTGATCTTGAATCAATGTTGCTTTCCCTCACAAAATCTTGTAGTTGTTCAGGTTTAATGACCTTTTGCTGGCCACCTTCAACTTCCAGAGGAACCCTTTTACCTATTCCTATAAGGGCAGGCATGATATTAATGAAAAATAAGTTGTCTGGGAGGATGACCTGTCCAAGCTGTGCATTGAAGTGAATAAACTCTGTTTCTGTCCCCTTGAGATCAGCTGTGAGGTTGGGAACGTATTTCAGTCGGTTCTGCTCCAGATCAGACTGATGAAATAGTGTGACTCTTTTTGGTACCCCATTGTCTGAGATCAACTGCAGTTCTCCAAACTGAAGTGGCTGAGTGACATTATACTCAACGTCTCCAGTTTTTGGAGTTGCAGAAATGGCCAGATTTTGTATTCCAATTGGGGTGCTGTCATCTTGGGTGATCAGAAGGCCAGTATTTGTGACTAAAGTCATCTGTGGCTGGATGATAAGTAACTTAAATGTGCTTGACTGGCTAACCAAATCTCCATCTGAGACCTGCAGGGTAAGTTCCGTCACTTCTCCTCCCCTGTGCACATAGTAGATATTTCCTTCTTTCAGTTGTCTACAAGTGAACTCTCTTAGACCAAATCCTGGCTGTTGAGCATTCTCCAGATATCCAGCAGCAGTAGGGTCCGATGTGACTGTGACCTTGAGTTCATCACAACGATTGTCAGAGTCTGAGATTTTGATGAGGTTTGGGCTCAAACGTGTCCGACCATTAGCTGTGATTGGGATATCACCTGCACTGAACTGAGGGATGTCATTGACTGGGATTATTTCCACTTGTAGCACATACTTGTGTGCAACACTCAAGCACTCTGGGAGATTTGTTCCATGTGCAGTCACCTCCAGCTGGATTAGATCTCCATACTGGTCATTGCCATCATGAAGATACTTGATTTTCTTGTTGACAACATCCAGAAGGGTAAACTTCTGTACCCTTGTGTGTCTTAAGTTCATATCAACCAGTCCATACCAGGGATTGTTTAGCAGAGTAAAGATGATCTCAGATTCACGAACACCTGCAGCTTTTAGGTTAAATGTTGGGTTTAGGTTTATAATGTCGATGAAGGCCTCTCCTCCCTCCGGAACCAGCAGAGGAGTGATGTCCAGGAGCTTGGAAATATTGCGGAACATCTCTGGCAATTCCTCTGTATGAAAACAGTCTCTTTCATCAGTATTGACATTAGTGTATGTGATTCTTACTGGAGGTGTAGTTGTTAACTCCAAATCCTCATCATAAGTGGAGTAATCATATTCTCCTTCACATTTCACATGAATGTCTTTAGTTATCAGAGCATCCTGAAGGCTTCTGCCCTTCTGATTCACCTTGATTTCTCCTAAACATCCAATAAAGGACTCCGATGTGACCTCCTCCTCCACACGAGTCAAATAATCTTGAAACACATCCTTCATCTTCCTTTGAATGCCTCCCAGGTACAGGTTCCCTACTAGATCCAGCTTTTCCGTCTCATTAAAAGGGAGTGAAACCATTTGACTGTCCACATTTATCTGGAACTCATTGGGGTCAATCTGAACTTTAACTCTGTGCCACTGATCGTCATCCACTTTCACTTCCACATTGTCTAGCACATACATTCCACTTCCCAGATCCATTACACCTTTTAGGAACCCTCCTGCCATTCCGATTGCAATGAAGTCTGCTTGATGTCCTGGGTGGAAGAGCAACAGAGCATCCTCAATGGTCGTCTTCATCAGCATCTCCAGGCTACGGGAGCCTGTGCTAAGTCTGGTCCAGGTAGGGAAAGAGATGAATGATTCTGGACTGATAAAGCTTGTGGTGTCTCCATCCCTTGCCTCAAACTCACTGCTGCAGCTCTCCTTGGTGTCATAGCAGACTGTAGCTGCTGAAGCCAGAATATCAAAGTCACGAGACTCAAACATAACGTTGCTCATGCAGCCACGCAGGGAGGGAACAGCTGTGCTCAGGTACTCCACTTCCAGGTCCCTCACGCCTCCAAGGAACACGCCCTGGTCGATGTTCAGGTCCTCATCTGCATCCTCCACTGGAATGAAGGTTGTGTACAGGTTGTCCACAGCCATAGTAAGTTTGGAGTTTTTCAGAATGAGAGACACATGATGGTCCAGAAGGTTACTGAGCTGGAGACCCATGCTGGAGGAGAGAACCTTTTCTCCAGATCCCATGTCAATCCTAGCCTGTAAAGATACATGCACAAACAAATTATTAAACAACAAAAGTGACAGTTAAATACAAGAAGCAAATCATATTTTTTTACATTTTCTGAAGAAGAAAAAAAATGTTTGTGTTATTTGCCTGTGAAAAAGTTGCTGCCATGATAATTAGGGTGTTTTGAGTGGTTATCAGGGCATTGTTGTGCAGTTTCTAAGCTGTTTTGAGTGTTTTGTATAACATTGCTAATCAGTTGCTAAGATGCTCTGGTTTGTTTCTAGCGATATCATTTGAGGTAACATTCATGTTTGTAGCACAAATTTGCAGAATGAATGGCATGCTAAAGGTTTATACTTATTAGTATAAGGAGCTTGTTCAAGGTTTTAGGGTTTTCTTGCTCCAAAAGCACACCAATTAATCTTATCTTAGTATACAAGATAAAGGTACTGGTTAAGAATATGATTTTTCACAGTGCATTATACATGCATTCAACTGTGAATTTATGATACAGACTTTGCTGGATCAGTTGGCTATTTCAAACACTGTGTAGCCACTTAATCTGAAAATATCACAGATCTCATTTCAGATCTGCAGCCTCCAAAGATGAAAAAAGTAAATCTGAATGAATTGAATGTGTCGGTGGAAATGAGTTTTTAATGACAAATCCTGTCACTGATGAAAAAGTCCTGGTACCATTTCATATTGCAGCATAATGCAGGCAGTTTGAGCGTCTGTGTTTATCTGTGCGGAGCGGGAGCCATTTTCTAAGGAGGCTGCAGATGAAGAAGAAATACACTCAGAGCAAACCAGTAACTCATTCAAGCCATGGAAGCTTTTTCCATGTGTTGAGCTGAGAAACTGCGACAATTCAGTCACAGTGGAGATGAAAGCGAATGTGAGTCATCCCTCTCGTAAAAAACCAAGAGGCTGCTTCTCAAAAACTCACAAGAGACTTTCTCAGTGTGTGGCTCATTTCTGGGGCCCTGAAGTCTTGAAGGGCCATGAGAAAATAGTGGAGATTGTATTTATTTGTGTAGTCAGTCTGGGATTTTAAATTACATTACAAAGTAGATATTTTGAACTGAACCCTGTGCTTTCTGATTTTGCCAGATCTGATCTCTGTCTTTAGTGTACAAGTAGTCATTTACCAGGCAATTTTATCCAAAGCAGTTTAACACTTAAAGAGCGTTCGCACTGGCAGTGAATTACAGCAAAAAAGCAACTAGAAGTCAAAGGATGATTTAAAGGGTTAGTTCACCAAAAATGAAAATTACGCTGCGTTTTACTCACCCCAGAGGCATCCTAGGTGTATATGACTTTCTTCTTTCAGCTGAATCCAGTCGGAGTTCTAGAAAACATTGTCCTGGCTATTCCAAGCTCTATCATTGCAGTCAGCGGGGTGTTGCAGTTGAACAGTCCACAAATCCTCAAATAAAGCTTGCGCATTCATAATAAAAGGTGCCGTAGACGGCTCCGGGGGATGAATAAAGGCCACCCGTAGCGAATCCATGTGTTTTTGTAAGAAAAATATCCATATTTCAAATGTAATAAACACTTTTCTCTCACTTCCGCTGACTGTCATACGTGCAAGCCTTTCCGGCGGATGATGTAGGACGTATGTGCAGCATGTTTAGTGACGAATGCGGAGAGAGAACAAAGCAAAACGCCGGATAATAATAAAGTACAAACCGAGGAATTGCAAAGAAAAAAAGTTCGGAGGATTTCGATATAAACCAAGAGGAGACTGGTTTTCCTTTGCTAAAGTAAGGAAACTTTGCTTCCTTTGCTCCTATAAACAAACTCGCGAGACTAGCATATCTCAGAGGCGCGAGTTCTGCGCATACGTCATACACCTTCCGCCGGAACGCCTTCCACCGATGAAAGATAACGGAAGTGAGAGAAAACGGTTTATTACATTTGAATGCTACAGGGGGCCTTTATTAATCCCCGGAGGCTAGTCTGCAGAACATTTTAGTTGAAGCACGAGCTGTATTTGACGACTTGTGGGAAGTTCAACTGCAACACCGCTGACTGGCAATGATAGAGCTGGAATGGCCAGGACAATTTTAAATAACTCAGAATGGAATTCGTCTGAAAGAGAAGGTTTCCTATACACCCAGGATGCCTCTGGGGTGAGTAAAACACAAGCTAACTTTCATTTTTGGGTGAACTAACCCTTTAAGGTGGCATGAGTAGCTGTTGGTGATCCGAAAGTTAATGAATTGACCCCTAAACGATCTGAACCCAAAATGTACTGTATTTCACCTGTAATTTGCCATTGTAGAGCTCCAGCAAGAGGTAATCTCTGTGTCCCGCCGCCAGTAGGAGCAGGCCACTACGTCTGCTTGTTTTAAATTGGAGCGACACTTGAAAACTTGACAGGTCCTGAACGGCATCTATCTGACAGTAGCTGTCCCCGAAATAGGAAGCTGCAAACACAGAGGGAGAAAGTTTTTTTTTATTCGAAATATTTTAATGATGACGTTCACCATTAACGTGTGAATGTGGAAGTGGGAAGACATACAGCAGATGGAAGTTTGAATTTAAAACTTTTCCAGCTGTCTTGTCAGCTGTTGTGTAGAAAAGACACTGTTCTGGCTTCAGCCCCATGAGAATGTTTATATAACTTATTTTCTGCAGGATTCCCAGAGCTTCGTGTTGTAATGTTCGGCTGTATGCTAATGTAGCCACCTGCCTTGGACTGCAAATTAGATTTTTTCCTCTATTGCTTTCGCTCCTTTAGTAAATCATTCACACATCACTCCTGGGCCTTTTGTCAAGGAGATCCACGTTCCACTGAAGGGGTTTCCAGGGGCCAAATCAACAGCGTCTACACCACGGTAACATTATACGGCCAGACTCATTGGGAAAGCCCTTCATGGAATTCTGGGAAGGATCCAGAAATGGAACATTCTCACAGGAACTATGGTCAAATGTCTTGGTAGTCAATTTATGACTCATGTAATTCTCTTAAACCGAGATCATCAACAGGATACTATTGTTACAACAAAAACGTCACATATTAGGCAAATAATGACCAAATTTGCAATAGTAAATTAAGGTTAAACATATCACAATGGTATATTCATATGAATTAAAGGAACAGTTCACCCAAAAAATAAAAATTCTTTCATCATTTACTCATTGTTGAGTGAATCATTTGATATGGTTCACAAAGAGGTCTGAAAGACTTATGGAAGTATCAGAGTGATTCAATACTTGAGTTTACTTGATCTGAGGTGAATCCAAGGTGAATCACTCTTTTTACCTGGTTACTTGAACTCACTAAATTATCCGGACAAAGATTACCAGTAAACAGTGATTTCGATTTGTTCCTCACACAAAGCTATCGTATGACTTCAGAACACTTCGAATACAGTCATCTGGACTACTTAATTACTTTTTTTTGGTTCTTTTCCATCTTTTTTGAAACTTGAAAGTTTGTACCCTTTAATTGTAATTGCATGGAAACATATCAGTACATTCTTCAGAATTTCTTATTCCACATAAGAAAGTCTGGGTTTGGAATGACATGAGGGTAAGTAAATAATGACATATTTTTGAGTAAATTACTTCTTTATCCTGTTAAATATACATAATAGAGTAGCATCTGAATTCATTCAGCAAAATTTACTGTCATTAGCTAACCGCTAAGCACTAGCTCCTAAGTCAGTGGCATCCAGCCAAGTTGTGTCTCTATTTGCTCCTCTGTATTCATGCATTAAGGAAAATAAAATGTTTTGAGAGATATATAGCACTTAATACTCACCATAAATAAAGTGAACTGGATGCACAAAAAACTATGGGAGTAAACTATTTTCATGTGCCAAAATATCTATTTTATGTACAAAGACTATCTTTAGAGTAATTGAAACACTCATTTGCACTCCGAGTGAGCAATGCATCAAAAGCAACAGAGATCTTCACAGTTCAGCATAGGGTTCTCACAGATACCCCCTATATACATTCAGTCGATGCACTCCAAAAACAAACACATAAATCTTGCAGAAAGAGCCAAAAACAACAGGAGGCAGAGCAAAACGCTGAAGCTCATATGATCTTTCATATAATAATCTATAACGCTGAAAAGGTTATAATATTTAAATCTGAGCCTGCAAAAGACTGTCCACACAGATCTGAGACCTTTAGATAGCATATAAAGCAGATAGAACCCAGCAAATCGAGATGAATTTTAATGAAGCTACATTTATCTGAAGCCTGTAACTCCGATTTGGTTTAAATCAGTGCTCAATAACGTTCTGCAATGGCCAGAGAGAGAATATATGGAATTAGTTGGGAATATTTCCTTCAGCTTTACGATCATCAGGTCTGTTTTTGTTGGAAAATTCACGGCGCACATGGGAGGCAGAATGAGCAACTGGAGCCCAAGGACTCTGAGGTTCAAGCCGCTGTCGGTGCGCACTGAGCATGCTCAGGCCAGAAAAGACACAAGGGCCACAGTGAGCACAGCAAGCACAGATGAATCTGGAACCCATTAAAGGTCTTTGAGGGGATTCTAAATGGGGCACATGTGTTGAAGACCCCCAACCATTCCAGAATTCAACATGCACCATACATTTAACCAAGACTCAGCTCTCGTCTTTATAGGCGAGTCACATCTCATTCCATGGTAAAAACACAGGCGGCAGGCTTTTGTTTGTAAATGAGCATCATTATTCTGTTGGTTAGTTGATTACGAAACTCCATTAGTTTAAAGCAAACGTAGTGTTTGAAAAGAAAACCAATAGTGGAAAAATCGAGAGTGATGGCAGTATGGACAGAAAGATGGACTCTATGTGTGCCAAAGTGAAATTACAAAATCGATTTGGCATTGGTAGAAACATAAATCTATTTAAAGGGGTCCTATTATGTTTTTCACTTTTTCCAACTTGATTTAGTCGTAGTTGCGTGTTTGAGCATAAAAAAAAGATCTGCCAAGTTACAAAGTTCAAGTCCATTCAAAAGGAGATATTTTATGGAACGAAATCACTTTTCAAAAACTTACAATGAAGACTCGTTTGGACTAAAAAACTAGTTTCCAGTATTTTGATATCACAAATATCGGCGAATGGGACGAGACATGGTTGAGCTGCACTAGAGAAAGCAACAAGTGTTATCACTATGTCGGAGACGCGCTAGCTTTCCCAAGGCAGATGAACTTAGAGTGGTTATAATCATCCGGGTTTAAATCGCGCTCAAATTATTTGATTTTGACGCAATATTTACCCTGAAGCTTGCAGGCGGCTATGGTAAAGGGGCATGCCGGCTACGAGTGGTGTCAATCACAACACACACTGGCCAAGCTAACCAATCACAGCACACACATTTCAGAAGGCGGGCCTTCATTTGATACAGGAACTATTCAAGATGTGCCCATAATTTAACGCTGAGACGTGAGAAAGCAAACTGATATGTTCATTCAGCCGACAGAAGTCCTGCAGAGCACCATTCTCACAGTTTTCCATTAAATTATATTATATTTGTGCCAAATCGTTGTTAATGTACATAATGACTTCACCCTAGGCTGTAAAATTGTGTATTGTGCATTTTTCAGCGAAACATTTGTCTTTCTGTGGCTCTAATAAAAACTGTGTGCTTCATTTATAGAGCTATAATATAGATCTCGCTTTCTCTTTCCATTTGCTCCGTTTTTTAATCACCGAACTAGAGACCTACGAGGGACAGATTTTTCTGTCCCACTCCCGCAAGATTCTGTCCCACGCCCGCAGAAATATATCTTATCTGGTCCTACTCCCACCCGCGACATTCATGTTTTGTCCCACTCCCACCCGCAAAAGCCCGCATAAAAGTAATCTATATAGATTTTTTCAGTACATCGAAGAAATGTATATGAAATGGTTCTGAAACATCTCCTAAGCTCCACAACATCCCAGCATAAACGCTCCCTATAAAATATTTGTTATTTAGGCTAAGCATCAACAATCACAAACCACTGTTATTTTTAACAGAAAAGCAAGCATGGGCTGCTGCGTGCATGGTTTGGCATGGCAGAATGCGATCAGCGCGCTTCCTTTATTATCACTAAAAGCTGACATCTCAGTTAATCGCGATCTCATAAAGCTCTGTTTTAACACTATGAACATATGCACAATGAATCTTTCACAACGTCTACACTTCATGTGTTAAAATACAAAGGATCCCGTGAGCACACGGCACCCCGGTTGGGAAACACTGATCTAAGCGATGATAGTAGTAGACGTAGAGGAGTGGGATGACTTTTTTCCTTTATAAGGTAGCCTAATTTTTAATTTTTACAATGTTTTTGTAATGTATTAATCATCACGGGCTGTAAAAAAAACAAAAAAAACAAGTAGGCCTATACTAATAATAAGAGTAGATTTGGTTCGAATAGCCAATCTTTTAGTAGGCTATACATATGTGGCTATGTTACAGCTCTCCTTTGAAGCTCTTGTGTTTTTCTCCTTTTCTATCTGTCCAATCCTATTCTGCTCACAGGTGGTTGGAGATGAGTTTTGTTCCTGCTTTGTTGCAGTTTGCTGATTTTTGTAAAATAACTTGTTTTTGCTTTTGAGATAAATGGGTAGTTTCAGTTTAATATGTTGCGGGCTCATTTATTGGTAATAAATTATTGATAATAAATTATATTGATGATAATAAATAAAAAATATTGGGCTTGTTTTGGGCTTGTTTTTGAAGCTGCAGTTGCTTATTTGTCTCACGAGAGTTGACAACAGTGACCCGCACTCGCCCATCAAGAGTTGTACCACGCCCTGTTGCGTTGGGTCCCGCGGTACTCCCACGGGAGTGCCGGTCTCTACACCGAACTTTAAACTCATCTATGCCACTTTGTTCATTCTTGAAGTAAACTTTTGCCCGTTTGGTGATTAAATAAACTGTTTTAGACTGTTGCTTGAATTTAACGCGACGTGTCCGGTGTGAACGTGATACCTGTGAGTTGTCCTAGTCACGATGCAGCGCTGCGACTATTTTGTTATTTTGATTAGATAATCAAGAGTTCTAAAATAGAAGCAAATAAAGTGTGGGAGTATACTTACAATATCCATATGTATGTAATTTCAATGCTATTGCCTTTACGTAGATATTTAAAGATGGCCATCTTTAAGCATGACTGTTAAAATGAAATGGTAACACTTTACAAGACTCCCTGGTCCAGGATGATTAATAAATGCTGTATAAGTATTGTTCCTTGTTAGAGTGTTAATTTCAACATTTACGAATACACTTTTAAATTTTAAACTGTTAACATTAGTTAAAGTGCCCCTATTATGCGTTTTTTAAGGTTCCTAATATTGTTTTGGGAGTCTCCTACAATGGGATTACATGCATGCAAGGTCAAAAAACGCTTTCGTTTTCTCAAAATATGCATTAAATATCACCACATTTTCCAGTCGTCCAACTGATTGTTCGAAGCAGTTCAAAGATTCAGTCTCTCTAAACTCCTCTTTTCCGTGAGCCTGCTCTGCTCTGATTAGTCATATGGCCTAGTCTGTTGTGATTGGTCTACTGCATACAGCACGTGTCGGAAAGGATACGCCCATTGCCATTGTTCCGTATTTTGAACGCTCGATAGAAATTATAAACATCTATTATTTATCATACTTGTGATTCAGTGGAGCCAGCTGGTCCCAATAAACAGGAGCCATCTTTCAAGAGCAAGCGTTTAGTGAATTCCACGTTGAACTCTGCATTGAGATTTTTTTTTTAACTCCCCGAGATTAGAGAAGCAGTCATCAGTAAAATTATGTGTTTGTGGGCGGCGTCAAGTTGTTCGCTGCCGGCCAACGTAGAACATAGACGGGCATTATGCAAATGTGTTACCCTGTGATGTGTAGCCATCACGGAAGTGGTATTTGAATTACTAATGACTCGTTTAGGCTGTAGAGAGTCGATTCTTTATTTTGGGAGACAATAACTTTATTATAGTGCACTTTCAGCTTTACAACTTTG